>WBNM01004292.1:327916-607270 GCA_013399055.1 Ramphastos sulfuratus
AACTGGGGGGGGGGGGGGGGGGGGGGGCAGACCGCCCGGGAAAGCCGCCGGGGGGGCGGGGGGGGGGCCGGGGGATGCCGGGGAGGACGGGCTCCATGCAGGGCTCTGCCCCGCGGCCGACTCTCCGTCGGGGCACGTAGAAAAGAGGGTGCAGGCGGGGGTGCGCGGGGGAGACCATGCCGGGGACTATGTACACAGAGGGGACATGAGAACCACCACCGCTCAGCCGGTCTGCTCGCCTGAGGCCTCGGTGGTGGCGGCAGCGGCGGTGGTGGCAGCCCCGTCCCCGTTACACGTGGTGGCGGGAGGCGTGCCGGGGGCCGGGGGCTGCGCGGCGGCGGACGGAGTGCCCGAGGCCGCGGGGGCCGCAGTGTCCGTGGCGGCGCTGGCAGTGGCAGCGTTGGAAGCGCCGGTGGCGGCGGTGGCAGCGGTGGTGACAGCAGTAGTGGCAGTGGTAGCGGCCGGGGCCGAGGCCGTCTCCGTCTGCTCGGGCGCCCGCAGGCGCTTCATGAGTGTGGTCACTCGCACGGCTTTCTGTGGGAAGAGGTGGAAGCCGCGGGATGTGGACACTTCTCTGTCCCTGAGCCACTCACAGGGGCTTCGGATTCCCCACCAGGAATGCCTCCTGATGGCTAGCAGGGACGCAGAGACTGGCAGACGCATCATGATGGGGAAATAGGCTCGGCTGAGAGGGGAAACTGAGGCACAGGGCCCCCACACCCACCTTCCACTTGGCCCGGGCAAAGTTCTTCTCGATCTGGGCACAGACACCATCCTTGATGTTCTTATCTGAGGCGGCGTTGCCAGAGATCCTGGGGAGACGGGGAGGGGTGAGCAGCTCCCGCCAGCACCAGTCCCCACTCCACCCTGCCCCTCAGCCCCACTCCCACCACCTCCAACCCATACCACTCGTGGGAGATGGCCTCCTCTGCCGTGATCCTCTGGTCCTGCTCCACCTCCATGAGGCGTGTCACCAGCTCCTTGGCTGGGGATACAGGGCAGGGAAGTCACCACCAGGGGGGAACAACGTGGGACCCCTTGTGTGTCCCCCGGCATGGGGCTCACCTGCCTGTGAGATGTCATCCCAGTATGGCGGGTCAAATTCATAGTCCCCTGCCAAGATTTTGCGGAAAAGGTTCTTGTCGTGGTTCTCATAGTCATCCTCATCTGCCTCCTCGTAGAAGGGGGGGTTCCCCGAGAGGCTGGGGGACAGGGCAGGAGACTCAGCCTGGCCCTTAGCCCCCTCCCAGCCCACTGTGGCCACCCTGTCCCTTGTCCCACACTCACAGAATGTACATGATGACGCCAATGGCCCAGCAGTCCACCGGTCTCCCATACCGCTGCCGTCCCACCACCTCTGGAGCTGCAGGTGACAGGAGAGCAGCCCTGCTCTGGGGTCCCCACCCCCCAGCCCCTCACCCCTTTGGTGATGAGGAGTTAGAGGGACCCACTGAAAGCACCCAGGATGAGCCTTAGAGTGAGGGGGAGTGAGTGGGACCGAGTGGGACCCACCAGGAACACCCAGGATCAGACTCTGGGGTGGTGGAGGGTGGGAGGAACCCACTGGGAGGACCCAGGGTCAGCCCTGGAGTGATAGGGAGCATAAGAGACCCACCAGGAGCACCCATGACCATCAGGAGGGACCGAATGGAACCCCACAGGACCAGTTCCCAGGCTGGTGGGGAGCAGCAGGAGGGACATGCTAGGACCCCAGCAACACCTCCCACCCTTGCATGCCTGCCCAGCTGACTCTCACCCACCCAGGTACTCAGGGGTGCCACAGGGCTCTTTGATAAGCCCATTCTCCAACTTGGCCAGGTGGAAGTCACTGATAACGATCTTGGAGTTCTTCAGACGGTTATAGTACACCAGGTTCTCCAGCTGACAGCAGGAGGGCCATGAGTTCCAGGGCACAGAGCATGCAGCCCCCTATGGCTGCTCCCATGCCACCACCACCTACCTTAAGGTTCCTGTGGACGATCTTGAGTGAGTGCAGGTAAGCCACTGCCTCCAGCACTTGCCGGATGACATTGCTAGTGTCCTTCTCTGAGTAGTAGCCCTGGTCCAGGATCCAGTCAAAGACCTCCCGGCCAGTGGCCCTGCCAACAGTAGCTTTGATGAGATACCTCCACAGCAGGGGCACCCTCAGCCAATCCCCCTGCAATCCCCAAACTTACAGCTCCAGGAAGATGAAATACTCCTTGCGGGTGATGTAAACATCCACCAGCTGCAGGATGTTGGGGTGCTTCACCCTACAGAGAGACAGGGGCATGGGGCGGGGAGTGTCTCCACTTTGCTGGCAGCACAGGAGCCCCTCCAGCCTTGACACTCACATTTTGAGGATGATGATCTCGTTTTTGGCTGCCTTCCGCACTTTCCGCCCGTCCCGCTTCAGAAACTTCTTGCAGGTGTACAGTTTCCCTGTTGTCTTCTCCTTGGCCCGGAAGATTTCGCAGAACTCCTCCCTGCAAGGGTGCCTACAGCTGTCACCCCACCAGGGACTGCCAAATTCGGGGCACTCATGGTCCCTAGGCTCACCAGCATCACCCCCTCAACGCAGGAGAGATGCCATGGGGTGGACAGAAGCTGTGCCTAGAAGTATCTCCATAGCCGAAGTGGAAAAATAAAAAAGGGGAGTGAGAAGGAACAGATGTGGAATAAGCAAATTGATAAGGAATGGAGGAAATATGCTGACTAAAAAGTCCCCTTCCTATGGCAGGTGGAGTAGGACCCATCATGAAGCTGCCTGTGCTGAGGCAGAACAGCAGCATGCTCCGACTTCAATGTGAGCACTGTGGTTGGGAAGAAGGAAGAGAGGATGGTTGCTGAAATATTTTCATTCTATTATTAATGGAGTTTGAGCCCATCAGCTGGGCTGGAACTGCATGTGAGCCCCCAGCACCAGTCCAGTAGAGCCTTTGGCTTTCCAATCCCTCACTTGAGCTGAAATCCTCATTACTGCTGCCCCTGATGCAGGGGAGATCGAGACCTGTAGGCTTTGGGACAGGTTGCATGGAGAATGGAACAAAGCTCTGAGAGCACCCTAAAAGGTCCCCACCACCATCCCCCATGACCCTACCAGTCATAACCCATGGCCAAGTGGTTCCAGGTGTTCTGGAGGCCCACAGAAACATTTCTGGTGCGTATTTTGGGGCCAAACCACTCTCAGTGGATCTGAGGGCTTCATTTTGTGGAGCACTTCCTAATGGTTTCCCCAACATGGCAATGGAGTTGGAGGGGAAGCAGCAGTACTCTGCTCCCCTCCAAATGACAAGTGCCCTTTCCTTTGCTGTGCCAGCTTCCCAGGGGAGCTGGGACTGTGCAGAACTGCTGTAAGCCCACAGATCTTGGGGAGAGAAGAAAGTGATACAGAGAGCTGCCGGGAAACCTTGCTGCCCTCCTCGGAGCCAGTGGTGAGCACCCCCCAGCGCCCGCCTGTGGGAGGGAGTAATTAGAGGACAGTTATTCCAAAATGCAGCCTGCCTGTCCCAGCCGGGGTCTGGAACCCCCGAAAGCCCCCGCAGGCAGTATGGTGCCATCCCCCCGCCTGGTGCATGCAAGCAGTTAGGATGCTTGGGGCACCCCCAGGGCCAGAGAGGGACTAACTCACGTTTTGATGACCTGGCCCAGGTCATATCTGTCGGTCACTTCGGACGGCTGGTTGTAATCTTTCTTGTCTCCCAGCGTCACGCAACCAAACGGCATCGCAGGGCCCGGTGCTGGCAGGGCAGGGAGAGGCGGTGAGCACCCCAGCATCGCCGGCCGCCCTAGAGCCGCGTCAGCACACACACACCCCCCTCCCGCCCCGAGCCGCCCTAATTAACGTAAACCCTGACGAAACGCAGCGGCTGCTCCTGCTCCCCGGCTGCCGCAAGTCACCATGCGCCCAGTCCCACCGATGTGCGGCCATCTCCGTGGCACCCAGTCACTCTTTCTGGGCTCGGGACACCAGTATGTTGCAAACTAGCCCCTCCATCCCTCGTTTGTGTGTCATTGATGATTTATGAAGTTGCCAGGGCTAGCGCAGAGCCCAGAGCACCCACTGGAGAGGCAAGTAAACGCGGACAGACCCATTCCTGTTTCTCGGCCCAGTTTTGCCATATAATGACATTTCTGTAGCTGGTTTCCCCAGGTGAGGAGTCGTCACACCTCATCATACATGCACACACCAGCCTCTGCTCCCCGTCCCCTACCAGGCTGGACAGTCACACCACAGCACTGGGCATGTGGGCACCGTGGTTTGGCAGTACCAGACAGATGGACACTGCAGTTTGGTGGTGCCAGCCTTTCTGCCACGAGCAGCAGGTAAGGCACTGGCTCCAGCACACTTCAGCTCCTCCAGCCTTTTAGGAATTATTTTTTGCCCCTTGCTTTCCTATTGGGAACCCTTTGAAACCAGAGCCTGCTCAGAAGCTTCCCAGCAAGAACTTGGTCCCATTAAATGATTTTTTTCTTTTTCCCACCCTGTTACTGCGAGGAAGTTTCAACTAATATTATTTTCCAGTGGCTCAAAGGGAGAAAGGGCTGCCTGAGCCCCGCCAGCCCTCTTAGACAGGCCTGAGCAGGACCCAATGCCTGGATGCTGGCACGATGCTGGAGGCACCTATTGCCCACTGTTAAAGCTGCTGAAACACCATGTTGTACCATGCCATGTTGTACTGTGCCAGTAGTGCTCAGGGCCCGGCGGCACAAGCTGAGGGCAGGATGGCAGCGCGGGATGCGGGAGCCGGCATCGCGGGTACCCAAGCTCCGAGCCTGTTGCTATGGCAATGGGAGCTGGAGATGCAGAAAGCGGCACATCCTTCGGAGGGGGCAGGGACAGGCAGGGACGGACAGCACCCGACCCACCTGCGGGTGGATGGTGCTGGCTCTGCTGCATGGGACCCAGGAGGATGCTGGTCGTGTCTGCAGCACCTGGGGCAGGCAGTTAAGTGCTCCCTGGGGTCCTTGACCCTAAATCCGGGTGGGATGCGGGTGCAGCAAGCCAAAGAATGGGGGGGGGGGTGCTCCTTCCTGCCTCCATCCCTTAGACCTGATTTGCCTCTATGTCTGCCAGAGTGATGCCTACAGGGTGAGTGCACCCAGCTCATATGACACATGGGCACCCTTCTGCCAGGAAAGCCCACATCGAACAAGAGCATCCATCTGCAGTCCACTGAGGGTGCACGCACTCCCAAAAGAGAAGCAGAGAACCCATGGAATTTCCTTTCCTGCACCACAGACCAAGAGAAGCTTTCCAGTCCACATTCAGCTCATCTCAACAGCCTCCCAGGCAAAGGTGCCGCCTGTCACCTCTGTGTCCCTGTGCCACAGGATGCTGGATCTAACATGTCACAGTGCCCAAGCTGAGGAAGTCAAGGACTGTCCTGGCAGCCACCGGCATGGTGACAGGCTTGGTGTCGCAGGCCGGCAAAGGCAGGGCTGGCCTGCAGGCAGGTGGGCAGGCTGCCAGTGCCGGCAGCGTGATGGCAGGATTAGCCGGGAAGGGGACCGGGGTGGGATGATATATAGGGATTTTATTGCTGGCTCTGCGAGTGCTAAGCTAATCTGCACTCATAAAATTAGTTCCCGTTGGTTTAGCAGGCACCTATCATGCCAGGGCTGAGTACCAGCACCCTCCCCTGCCCCAGGCTGGTCAGCACACCTGGGGTACCCCACAAGGGAGCCTGGAACCAAGCCCCACATTAGTGCCAGCACCTGCACCCCAAAGGTGAGAGCATTCCTACTGCGGTAGGGGCACCCAGGCAAGTGATTTGCAAAAGAGTGAGTGCTGGTTCTCTGGGGCGCTAGGGAGGGGAGGTTGGGTACTGTGTTGGCACCTGCACTCAACCAGTCGNTTGGGAGCAGAAGCAACAGCGGGTGTAAGACAATAGCGGGGAAGTGGGTGGCCGGGTGCGGACGGCACAGAGGGATGACGCAGCCGTGCAGCCCTCCCCGGCAGGTCCTCCTAGCACCCCGAACCCCGGCTCTGCCCCATGGTGTGGGGTGCCACCAGTCAGTGCTCCATCACCTGCCCCGCTTTCACCTGCAGTCGCCCTGGACGTGTCTTGCATGGGGGGGATCCACGGTCATCCCGCCCCCCCACATCCCAGGGGAAGGATGTACCGGGGAGGGGCACAATGTAGCGGGGCCGGGATGGACAGAAATATGGATGGTGCGGGCAGCGGGCAGCCAGCGAGCAGGCAGGGGGAGGCGGAGGAGGCTGCGACATCCCCACGATGCCCGTAGGAGTCCTTGGGCTGGTGCTGGGGCAGAGGCAAGGCTGGGTGAACCCTGGTGGGAGGGGGTGCAGCCCCGGACCGGGAACCGCAGAGGGCTCGGCCGGGGCTGGCCCGGAGCCATGCGGCAGAGGGACTGCAGGAGAGCGGGGCAGGGGCCCGGGAGGGGATGCTTGCGAGACGAAGGTCCCCGGCAGCCCCCGACGCGGGGGCCAGGCAGGTTCTTCGGGCTTCGCGCTGATGGCGGGGGCGGCCCCGAGGGGAAGCGAGCGGGGAGGTGCGGAGGGGAGCCGGGCTCTGGCAGCTCGTGGGCGCCCGTCGGGGATCGGGATCTGCAGGTCGCGGAATGCCGGTGGCGAAAGGGCGGCAGTGAACAGCCGTCGGGGAGGACACGGTCCCGGGCACGGCCCCGCCGTAGTGTCCTAGGCCACCGGGACTGGGAGGGTGTTGAGGGAAGAGTAGGGGGCTAGCCCCGGCCCAAGAAGTGCCAAATCCCAGCAACGCCCCCCACCCCGGGCGCGGTCCCCCTTGCCCACGGCCCGGCCTGGCCCGGTTCGGCTCGTCTCGGTCCGGCTCGGGGCAGTCCCGGCGCGGTGCCGCGCTCACCTGCACGCCTTTCCGACCGCAAAGGGGAGCCGCGGCCCGGGGCCGCCACTCGGAGGGGGCCGCACGCCTCTCCCTCCCTCCCGCGCGGGGCCGGTGCAGAGCGGAGCGGAGCGGAGCCGAGCCGAGCCGAGCCGAGCCGTCGGTCCGTCGCGGCGCGGCCCCGCGCGCCCGGCGCGGCAAGTTGGGGGGGGGCGGGACCGCGGGGCCCAGCCTCCATCCAGCCCCGCCCCGCCCCTGACGTCACCACCGAACTTCGAGCCCCGCCCGTCGGGACACCGGTGGGGACGGGGCGGCTGGGACGGGACCTGGGGGCGGAGAATCACGGAAATCGGGCTGGGACACTGCCGCGACACGGGGACAAACTGGGGCGATATGAGATGGAATGGGATGGGGTGGGGTAGGATGGGATGGAGTGAATGCGAGGATGCGAGGGTGTGGATAGGATGGCATTGCATGGCATGGCATGGGAGAGAGTGATATGGAGTGGATAGGATAGGATGGAATAGTATAAGATGGGATGGGATTGGATGTGATGAGATGAAATAGGATAGGGTAGTGTGGAGTGGATGTGCTGAGATAAAATGAGGTGGGTCAGGATGGGATAGAATAGGATGGGATGAGAGCAGGTTATTAGCAGTGCCAAGTGTGGACTCAGTGTCAAGTGTCTCTCTCCTCAGGACACTAAGAGGTGCCACGAAGCTGTAGGTGGATGCATGGTCCAACATCTGCACTGTGATCCTGTGGGAACCAGGCAACTTCTCTTATCCTCCTTCTGCAGCTGCAGGACCAAAGGCCCTCCTCACTTCCACATGTGCAGGGACTGTCTGTGCCCCATGGCTTGGGCCAAGAGGCAAAAAAGGGGCAAGAAATTTGCCACCTTGATACCCTTAGCACTGGCCACAGTCCAGGGTGGGCAGCAGAGCCCTGAAGGCACAGTAGAATCCCCATCCCCTTTGCCCAGCCCCAGAGCACCTCACTCCTCATGCAATGCAGCCACGTGTGCAGAACCTCCCAACGGCTGTGTGCTGGCATTTGCAGTCCATATGGTACCGCTTCCAAGCTGCAACCCTCTCCTCTCCCACCCCTGCACCCACCAAAGTCCAGCTCCCCAAAACCATCTGACCTGCCTTGTCCAGAACTGTCCTCCTCTTCTATAACCCATAGCCCCCTGAGCCAAGATAGGGCAGGCCCAGGGAAAAGGGACAGCAGGATCATGGGATCCTCTAAACCAGCATCTCCTCTCTGCATACAGGGAGAGCAGCCAGGACTCCAAAGCAGAGGCATCTTGGGGCACTCCCTGCACCTATCCCTTGTGTGGCACAGAGCCCTGCAAACCCCAAGCCCACTGCCACCTGCGTTGGGTAATTGATAGTGCGTAGAACTGGGGAATTAGCAGGACGCTGTAGTTGGAGCTTCTAATCAAGAGTTTAATCATAGCGGCTGGCAGCAGCGCAGCACAGTTATTAATCTCTGCACCTCACGGGAACCTGGAGAGTAACTCACAATTACCCAGCAGGCACTCGGCATGGCCCAGGACTGCCTGAGGGATGGGCAGTGATCCTCTAGTGCCCCCCTGCCTGGCTTGTGCTCATCACCTCCTGGCACCAGCCTTCTGCCCCAACAGAACTGCCCTAGGGTCCAATCACTGTCCACCCAGCCCTCTCCTGGCCTTGGCTCTAGTTCAAATCTTGGTCCCTTTTGTGTCCTGTTTTGGGATTTTGGTTCTGCTGAGCTCAGTGCTATTTGTTCCCTGTGCCCTGCCCCACTGTCCTGTGCACTCACCAGTCTGTGTACCCACCACTCTGTGCATCCACCACAAGGTACCTACTTCCCTCTGCATCCACTGCTCCAATGTACACACTGCTCCATGCAGCCATTGCTCCATGCACTTGCCACCCTGTGTGTCCATCACTATTCCTCTGCCCCACAGTCAGCCCAGAGCTGGGTGCAAGGTGACATGGATAATTTAGGGTGACATTTTCCACAGGACCCCCGCAGGGGGCAGGCCTGAGCTGCCCGAGGTGAGGCTGCCAGAAGTGGGGTACCCAGGTAATACCTCTCTGTCTGGGGTATGGGGACACATAGAGTGTAGGGACACCTGACTGTACCCCTTTGCCTGCGGCAGGGTGACACGGAGTGGGGGACACCTGGTCCTCCCCCTCTGTCCCAGGCAGGTGCAGGGGCTGTGGGGCCAGCCCAGCCTGGCAGCCTAGAAATGGGGTACATGCAGTGGGGTGTGGTGGGGTCCAGTGGGGGGTGCAGCGTGTCCGTGACTTAAGCACCACGTGGCACTGCATCCCTGTGTGCTCACCATCACCATGGCAACCGCCAGGCAATCAGAGATAATTGTGCGTCGGCCTGGCAACGGGGCCAAATAAACCACATCCCTCCTTTCGGGGGGCTTCAGGGAGGGTGGGCACAAAAAAAGGGATCGCAGCCATTGATCACCACTGCTGGCCCTTTATTGGGTTCAACAGCAACAGAGTGGTGTGGTGTTGGAACCACCCTCACCATGAGCATTCTGTGGCACCCATGTGCCCTGTAAGGTGTCAAGGGAGGTGGCCATGTCCAGGCAGAAGGTGATACTGGGCAGTGTGTAGCCTTCCCACAACCTCTCTGCATGGGACATGCTCCACTGAACCCACCACCACCACAACAGCAGTGTGGCCACAGGAGTAGGCAGCAAATAGGAAGCAGGGCAGCACCAGAACAGCTGGAATCACAGAGCTCTCCGAGGGCAGCTTGGCCACTTTCTCCAGGTTGGCAATGGGGAAAAGTGGGGCATCTGCAGCTAGCACTGTCACTTCCTTGGGGCAGAAGTCCAGCTCCCAGTAGAAGATGTGCCTGGTAGAACTGTGGGGGTACCACAGCTCCTACAGCTTGCCCCAGTTGGTGACCAAGCTGTGGGTGAGGGTGGGGCCACCCTCCATCTCCCTGGGTGCCACCGTCTGCAGCTGGTCATCCCTGGCCAGCCTGCTGCTGGGGTGACTTCTCCCTATGTTGGTGATGATACGTTAACACAAACCACAAAGCCTTATACCTCTCCACCAGCTTGGCCTCCCCATAGTCTCTCTGGTGCAGTACTCAAATTTGTGGGAACCAGGGCACAGGGAGGCTGCCTAGGGCAAGGAGTTTCACATGCAGATCAAGTGCAGATCCTTGCCAGGAGAGAACCAGCCCCCAAGCAGATGCCTGGAATGTGGCTGACACAAGTCTGGACCAGGTGCCGGGATGGGCCAAGCCTCCCAGGCCAAGGGCAGTGGCTGTTTCAGCGGCAGAAAAAGCTGTGTCTTTGAGGCTGGAAGATTTTGGACTAAACAAAGACTCCCTAGGGGCCAGCAGAACTCCCCAAGGGCCGCGGGGGCAGACAGAGATCCTTAAGGGCTACCAAGCCAAGAATCCCACCAAAGCTCCCCAGGGCCCAGCAGAGCTCCCCAGGATCCAGCGGAGATCCCAAAAGGGCTACCAAAACTCCACAAGGGCCTCACCAAAGCTCTTCAGGGGTTATCAAAGCTCCCCGGGGGTCAGCACAGCCCCAGATGCAGGAGTATCCTGGGTTGTGCAGCTGCCCCCAGATGTGGGTGCCAGAATCAGGTGGAGAGGACGGGGCTGGCTGCTGGGGTGTGGGGTGACAGGGTGCAGGCAGCCCCCCCGCCATTCTCTGGCATCATTAGCAAAACTTGCTGGTTTCTAAAATTGGCACGGCCGCCGCTCTTCACGCCCGCTCCCCGCCGCGCCGGCAGCCGCTAAAAACAGCTCGGTGCTGCCGGCTGCCTCCTGCCACCTCTTACCGGGTCGGCTGGCGTCGGGGACCACCGCACTGCTCAGACGCAGGTTTGGCCCAGTTTTGCCAGTCTCCAGTTCAGTCCCCAGCCCAGCTGCCCAGGGTCTGCAGTGGAGGCAACAGAAGAGGTTGCTCACCTGGGCAGCACCCTCTGCCTGCACCCAGCCTTTGCACCTGCTTTGCCACAAGGAGCCCAAAACCTCCACTGGTGCCAGATGCCATTGCGGCAGCACTGGGAAAGGCTGTTGCAGCATGTCCCCAGGCACTGCCAACAGCAGGACCGGGGCTGGCTCTGCCTGTGTGCCCGCAGCCCCACGCACGGCCACTCATGTTTTATAGATGGCTGTGATTTTAATAATTAATCCCTGCTAACGACAGCACTTTCCCCAAATAAAACATTTAAAGTGCTGTGTGTGCAAGGCGCGTTGCTGGGGTGGGATGCTGGCTGCTCCGCTGCAGCCAGGGTGAGTGGGCATGGCATGGTACAGCATGGCACGGCATGGCACAACATGGTACAGCATAGTATGGCATGACTGCACATGCCCACAGCACCACCAACCACACCCAGCCATGCAACACCTTCAGGTGCCACTTACCTGGTGCCTGCCCTTGGGTACCCACCTGGGCAGCACCTCTGAGACACCTGGGGCAGAGGTGGTGAGCATGCTGCATGACATGCCATCCTGTGAGGTCCCCCTGCCCTTCCCCTGTGCCATGGTAGTGTGCACAACACCAGCGCCCATCCTGGCTGACAGGAGTGGGCAGAAGCACACAGGGGTGGGCACTTGCCAGCCCACAGCATTGAAGGCTGGGTGCTTGCTCCTCACCTCCTGCAGCATAATTAGGGCAGGATAAATTCGTATTAGCATGAAATCTGTCATCTCTGCAAGAACATTAGTGGTGGGGAGAACAGCCAAAGGCAGGGGCCCTTGTTATGGGCCATAACCACACAAGCCTCATCAACTAACAAGTTGTTGCCTGTGCCACTGCACCATGGGGCATTGGCAGCCCCACACCCATGGTATGTCCCTGAGGCCACCACCATGTAATAGGACAGCAGTCTTGGCACCCACCCACCACCCAACTACAGCCCCAGGCAGTCACCCTGCCCTGTGCTGAGGAGGGCAACACCAAGGTGCCTGTCTGTTCGTCTGTCCATCCACCCACCTACCCACCCATCCATCTACCAATCCATCCCTGCATCCTGGCTGCTGGTGGCTCCCCAGCTAGCCATCTTGGCTGCACCCCCAGCACCCAGCAACCCCCAGCACCTCCATTTTCTGATCCAGCCTTAACAGCCATGCAGTGTCAGGCTCTTCCCGTTATCACAGCAACCTGGCAGCATAGCCAAAATGGCATCAGTTGGCCTGACACTGGCAGGGCCAGGACCCACACTGGGTATCCCAGGGGAGCAGCGTGGTCCCACCATGGAGAAACAGGCATGGTCCTGGCAGGCCCCTCTGACTGTGGAATGCCAGCGCTCATTCATGCTAAAAATACTCTGGAGGGCACAGCGGCAGAGCAGTGTTGGTGCGAGGCGCCGGCGGAGACGGACAGTTTGGCTGATGGGAGCTGACGCAGCCCCGGGCTCCAGCGCCACTTAATGAGCAGCCGAGGCGGTTTTATTTAAAGCCAGTGCCGTGTGGCTGGTCCTGGACTGCTGAGTGAAACTGGTCACGGCCGCAGGGACAGAGCATGTTTCAACATCTCTTGCCCAACCTGGATGTACCCTGAGAATCCCCTGTCCACCCACTCACCCATCTGCACACCTTGCCCTCATCCTGAACTCCGGGTGTGTAACCAAGGCAGTGATGCCATATCATCCATCCCCTCCTCTTTTCCATTATTTAGTTCTAGGGCATTTTCATTTTTGCCCCAAAAGCGGGGTGTAAGAGTCCTGCTCATCGGGATGAGCTTCTCACAGATGTGAGAAAGGCAACGGGAACAGAGAAAGTCAGTTCATGTGGGGGAGGAAACAAGTATTGTTGGGAGTGGGGGGGGGGGCGGCGCTGTGCTTAGCTACTGTTCCCACTCCTGGGTAGTCTCAATGCCATCTGGTTATGCCCTGGGGCTGTCCTGACAGCTGTATTGTCCCCTGCACTGGCAGCAGCTGAAGCAATTAGGGTGTAATTAAGTAAGGTTGGTAATGATATCACAAGGACACTGTGCAGGCAGGTAGGGTGGACAGTGGTGCCCAAAAGTGGGCAGCACAGAGGGATGATAGGTTAGGTGCCACTATGTTTGCCATTGTGATCACATGGCCTGGGTGCCATTGTCCCATGGGCAACTCAGTGCCAGGGACACTGTAATCCCATGCCCTGTGCTCCATTACACCAGCAGCATTGTGATCCCATGCCCAGAAACCCATCACTTCAGGAGTACCATGATCTCAGGGGCACTGTAATCCCATGCCCTGTACACCCATCCTGCTGTGGCATAGGGGCACCATGACCCACATTCCCAGCAGTGGGGTCCCAGGGGCACCACCATGCCCTGCCCGAGAGCACAGTTCTCCCCATGCATTGTCATGCACCACAGTTCACTGTAGCTTTGTAGTGGCATGGATGCCTTGAGCCTACCCAGCTAGCAGAGCCCACCTCAGCTGGCAGAGCTGCTGGCAGAACCACTGGGGCTATACTTAGCTATGGCTCAGGGAAGGAGGGAGATTTTTAGGAAAAATGTTTAGTGCTAGCATCACCTCCTGGGCACTTGGGTCCCCCTCCAAGTGCAGGAGGCTGTGGGTGGGGGCCTTTGGGTGCAAGGGACAGCCCTGGTGTGGTGGACACCAGGGGCTGGTGCCCAGGGTGGCCACGCCAGCACCGGTATGAAGGTGCCCTCCCGTGGCTGGCACGGGAATGGTGAGTGCACCCTCACCCAGATGCCCCTGGAGCGGTGGGTGGGACCTGGGGCAGGGACTTTCATGCACAGGGACAGGGTTGCTTTCAACACAGGGCACAGCATCCGCCTAAAGACACAGCCTCAGTCTGGAAAAAAAATATAGTTAGGTTTTAATGAGCAGCTGAGGGGCTGAAAACCCCACAGGATCCGTGGGTGGGATGGACCACCCCATGGCACCTGCTGGGGCTGAACTGTGGCCCCACAGCACCACAAAGTGTTATGGGGCCGAGCCTGAGGTCCTCAGTGCCCAGCTGCTGTGGGACTGAGCCCCAGACCCCTCATCTGTGAGGCTGAACCTCCCAGTGCTCAGCCAGTTCAGAACAGAGCCCCATGGCACCTCATGGTGTGAGACCAGTTCTGAGGAGCAGCCAGCATGGTCTGGATGTGAGCCATAGGAGAGCATCCCACAGCACCCAGCTGCCTCCCAGCACCCATCCCATAGGGAGGGTGTCCCATAGCACATGGCTGCACAGTTCATCCCTCCTAGGGAGAGCATACCCATGGTATATGCAGGTCTAGGAGTCTCCACTGTGCTGGACACCCCATCAGCACACGCTTGTGTCCTCCTCTTCTTCCTCTTCCTTCTCCTGCTCTTCCTCATTGTCCTCATCCTCATCATCAGGCAGCTGCCCGGATGGGGCAGGTGGGAAAGGGGGACCACGGTCCAGGTTGACATAGGTGACAGCCAGGTTAACGTAGTGCTTGCCCTCCAGCGTGGCCAGGATGTGCTCCAGCTCACTCACCAGCCCCGTGAAGGATGGCCTCTCCTCAGGTGCCGGTGCCCAGCAGCTCAGCATCACCCCATACCTGTACAGACATGCTCATCAGCACTGGCAACACCCCAGGACAACCCACCACCACCCTGCCACCACCCAGCCCCACTCACAGGGTATCAGGGCAGTGGACAGGCTGTGGCAGGCGTCTCCCTCTCAACAAGTAGCGGGCCATGTCGTAGGGGTCCACCCCGGGGTACGGCGATGCCCCCCGTGTCAGCAGCTCCCACATGAGCACCCCAAAGGACCACTGCGGAGCAGAGAGCCACAACTGGGAGTAGGCAGGAGAAATGAGGGTCAGGGAATGGGGATGGAGATTGTGCCTACCACGTCTGACTTGGTGGTGAATTTTTGAGTCTGGAGGCTCTCCAGTGCCATCCACTTGACTGGCAGCTTGGCATGGCGGTGCTGCTGGATGCTGTAGTACTCCTTGCCAAAGACATCCCGTGCCAGCCCAAAGTCAGCCACCTTCACTGTCAGTGTCTCATCCAGCCTGTGAAACAACATTTTGGGGATGATGGGGAGACAGACAACACCCGCCATGCTCATCCTTAGGCCCATGGGGTGACCTCCTGGTGGAGGTCTGGTGGGTATGGCCACACTTACATGCAGTTCCTGGCTGCCAGGTCCCGATGCACAAACTTCTTCTGGGCCAGATACTCCATTCCCAGGGCCACTTGCAGCCCAAAACCGATAAGGTCCTTCACCGTGGGACTCTGCAGGACAGTTGTGAGAAGAGTGACCTTGGCCCTCTGTAAAGGGTTAACTCTCCTGGGTCGGGGGAGTGGTCAGAACCTGACCCCACCTCTGCTCGACTCCAGGTGTCTGGACCCCCCTATATAAACAGCGGAACTTCCTGTTTTCTTCCCTTCTCCCACCTCGTGGCTAGCCTCTTACCACGCAGTGGATATCCTCTTCAGACCCCTGCCATCCAATCCAGTTGTATATATATATATCTTTTGTACCTTGTTATCCCTTCCCTATACCTATTTGTAACTTCCCTATTCTGAATACCTTCTATTTGTTGTTAAAGTTTTCTTTTACCTTCCAAATTGTGGCCAGACTGTTTTGTGGGTGGCTTTACCCCTTCTACCTTTTTTTTCCTTCTCTCCCCTATCCAAGGGGCGGCAGGGGAAGACATCCTATTATCACTGTATTGGTTTCCCCTGAGAAGCTAAACTCTAACCAGTACACCCTCCACTGCTCCTGCCCCTTGCTCCAGGGTACTCCCCTACCCGTTCCTTGGCACGGATGAAGTGGCGCAGGTCCCCGTGGCGCATGTAGGGCAGGACAACGAGGGGCAGCCCGCGGCGGGGCAGGCACACACCCAGCAATGAGAGCACCTGGGGGTGGTGGAAGCTCTTCATGAGGATGCCCTCACGCAGGAACTCCTCCACCTCCTCCACGTCCGTGATGCCTGCCAAGAGCAGAGCCATGGGGCACTCTGCCACCATGCTGTTGGACCACACAGCAAGATCACGCCACAGAACTGTGCTGTGGGAGCGTGTGCTACTCACGGTGCAGGGACTTGACAGCACAGTGGATGTCCCCCAGCAGTGGGTCCATGTAGGTGCCATGGTAGACACTGCCAAAGTGCCCTATGGAGACAAGTGGCATGAAGCTGGCACTGCATGTGGTGAATGGGTGATACCACAGCCAAATCATTGTGTGGTGTCACCTTTGCCGATGACCTGGTGGCGGTGGGTGATAAGCCGCTCCTCAGGGATGAGGATATCCTTCACTTCCTCCAGCAGCTCTGAGCGCAGGTCCTCCAGGCAGCAGGATGTGGTCCTGAGCAGGGATATGGGGGAGCCACCACCCACCACACCGGCACCAGCACTGGCACCAACACCAATGAATCGTGCCCGAGGCCCCACTGGGCTGGGACTGACCACCACGGGCAGCACTGCAGGGACAGGCAGAGGCAGGGTGAGAGCTGGGCACTCCAGCACTCCCCAGCACTCCAATATCCACCCAGCACTCCAATATCCACCAATGACAACTACTTACCTGGCAGCTCTCTATAATCGGCACCAGCACGTTGGGTGGTGACAGGGGGGTTGCTGCGGCCAGGCTGCACCAGCAGTTCCAGGTTCTCTGTCCCTGCAGGGAGCAGTAGGATGGATGGTGTGGCAGGGGGCTGGGGGACAGTGGGGTGCCCGATGAGTGTGGCACTCACCCTTCTTCTTCCTCCAGTGCCAGCGGAGCAGTGCAGCAGCCAGGATGCAGCAGACCAGGAAGGTGACCCCGATGCCCAAGGCCAGGCTGGTGGCCAGGTCCAACGAGGTGGCAGCTGGCAGCACCCAGCCCAGTGCCTTGCAAACACCATTCACGCAGATCTAGGGGAGCAGAGACTCAGTGAATATAGGATGGGGGACACCAGGGTGGGTCGCCAAACTCGAGGGGTGCCTACCTCCACTGGAGCCCCAGCTGAGGGCAGGCGCAGCTTGCGGGGCAAACGACATGTCACCTCATTCTTCAGCACATTGGGGTAGCAGTCCTGGCCCCCTACCGTCATGGTGATGTTCATGCACTTGGCCACAGCATCCAGCCCCAATTGCTGCCCAGACACAGCATCCTGAACCTGGGGGTTCCAATTGCAGGACCCCCAAATCCAGGCT
The DNA here is from genome assembly GCA_013399055.1 of Ramphastos sulfuratus. Lineage (NCBI taxonomy): Eukaryota > Metazoa > Chordata > Aves > Piciformes > Ramphastidae > Ramphastos > Ramphastos sulfuratus. The sequence continues at coordinate 344,817 of WBNM01004292.1, forward strand.
CACCCTGATGCCCCACGTACATGCACCTCAATCTCATCATCACCAGGTTTGAGGCGGAGGCGCCTGCCCTCCTGCTCGAAGTGGAATATTTTGGGCTGGGGGTAGTAGCGGAGGCGGAAGAGCCAGCGGTCACTGGCACCATCCAGCAGCACACTCAGGTTCCCTGGTGCTGTCTCCACATTGCTCTCGAAGGGGAAGGGTGGGCTGTGGCACAGCAGCTGCCCTGCTGCTTGCGGGCCCTCGCACTCCTGCAGGCAAGGGGATGCTGGACACTGGCATAGTATGGTGCCCAGGGAATAGGGGTGGGCAGGGCAGGGCCAAGGGCCAGCACTCTCCTGCCCCAGCGCTTACTGTGGATTCGGTCCTCACACCACTGGCTTCAAAGCGGATCTTGGCGCGATACACTGAGTCCAGGTGGGTGCCGGTGATGGTAACGATCGAGCCCCTACAGTGGGCAGGGATCAGGGCCCTGGGGTGCGCACAGCCCCCAGAATGCATACGGTTCCTGAGGTGCATGTGGTCCCCAGGGTGCACATGGTCTCTGGGGCACACATGGCCCCCAAGGTTAACACAGACCCTGGGATGCACATGGTCCTTGGGGTGCATGCAATGCCCAGCACCTCATCCAGCCCAGCCAGGGTGGTGGGGATGCCAGGGCTGTTTTCCTGACAGAAGAAGGGAGCCCACACACTCACTCAAAGCTGCAGTTTGGGACAATGGCTGAAATGAAGGGGTCAGGGCGGTACTGGAAGGTCATGGGAGCCAGAAATTCCTCCCCATCGATCCACAGGGCTACCCTGGTTGTGCCCAGGCCACCAGCAGCAGGTGTTGTGCACTGAATTGCCATGTCACCCTGCCTGGGGACACAGTAGCAGTGGCTGGAGAGGACACTGAGACCAAAAGGAAATCTCCATGCCTGTCCTTCTGCCAGGGACCCCACATGTCTGGCAGGGACAGGGGCGTACCTGGGCTGTCCAGCCAGAGGGCACTCAGAGGTGTTGATCATCACTCGCCAGCTGCTTCCTGCTGAGAGGTGGGTGCCATGGAGGGTAAGGTGGGTGCCACCACCCTGGGGGCCAAATGGAGGGTGCAGGGAGCTGACATGTGGGTCCTGGGTAGAGATGGGGTCAGTGGGGTAAGTGGGTGAGCCAAGTCACCCCTCATTCCTGATGCAAGTGACCGCCAGTGTAAGGCCTTACCACAAAGAAGAAGCCATTGAGGGTGGCTGAGCCACAGACATGGAAGCCAGAGGGTCCAGCAGGTTCCTCCACAGTGAGCACCACATCAGCTGAGCCCACTGTTGCCATTGAGCCCCCTGGCTCCAGCTCGCACACCAGCTCATCCACAAAGCCCTTGTGGCGAGAGGTGGGTAGAGGTCTGTGGGTTGGTGATAGTGGTCAGCCTCAGACAGGGGGCTATCCCCAAGCCCCCCCCCTGTTGCTATTACTCGCCCAGCACCACCATGTACCTGTGGTTCCTGCTCTCCTCTGGCAGCACGGTGCAGCCTCGCTGTCCCACCAACACCCGGTATGCACCGGCTGGTCTGTGGCTGGGGTCAGGGCCCAGGTATGAGCGGAAGGTCATTCCACAGAGTGTCACACGCGTCCGGCCCCGTAGTGGGGCAGTCCGAGGGTGAAACTGTGGGAGAGGCATCAATGTCTCCCTGAGCCCCCAAATCCTTGCAGTCTCAGGTCCAGAAAGCCCCTTCCCTGGGGTCTCTGGATGGTGCAAAGGTCCCATCACCCATTTACCACCTCCCTCCCCACGTGAGCACCCAGGAGATTTGGGGAGCAGGGGGGAAGGTGGCGCAGACCTACATCAGTGAGGATGGGTGGGCAGCTGTCCTGGACCCAGGGGCCAGCACACTCATGCTGTCGAGTGCACCCATCCCCACACCAGCCACAGCCCATGAAGCGTTCAGCTCGTAGGCAGCGCTGGCATGTGGAGAAGTGGCGGCAGCCAGGGCCAGTGACATTCAGACGCCACACCTGAGGACAGAGAGTGGAGATGATTGGGGAATACAAGGCTCAGTCTCTGCCCTGTGCCCACTCCCCACTTACCTTGGTGCTGGCAGCAAAGAACACCGAGTGGCTCTGCAGCCCCATGGCACCCCGCACTGGCCCTGACTCCCCCAGGGAGAAGTTGGCTAAGGTGAGGAGGTAGGAGCTGGAGCGCTGGAGCACCATCTGCCATGGGTCAGAGCAGGGTGTTAAGCACACCCCATGTGCCACAGGGAGCACCCACCCTACCCATCCCCTGATACCACCTGCAAGACACGTCCCTCCGCCGTGCCCAGGTGGGCCACGGTGACATCCCCCAGGGCGGTGACAAAGATGGAGGTGAGGAGGACACCGGCCAGTTGCCTGTTGAACAGGTCCACCTTATGGGAGGCAGCAGGGATGAGGGTCGGCTGGTCCCAGCAGCTGGTGTTGACCACTGCGGCTGAGAGGTTCACCTGTGGCCAAGTGTGGGGTGTCTTGAAACTGACCCTAGCACCCCAATCCTCCCATAGTCTTCTGGGTGGGCACCAGCTCAAGCCACAAGATACTTTGGGGAACATTCAGTTGCACAAGCTCCCTCTCCAAGCTGGGAAAATTTGGAGGGAAGTGCATATCAGCAGCCCCTCCCACAGGCCCCGTGTACGCAGCGTCAGATCCTGGCCTCCCAGCCCACTGCATCTGGATGTAGTTATCTGTGCCAGCACCATAGGGCGGGGTCCCCAAAGCCAGCCCTCCACAACATTTAAAGCTTAGCAGGGAGCTGGGCTTGAAGTGGGACCCCAGGAGCCAGGGCATCCCCACTGGTCCCCCATCAGTGCTCAGGGCTGGGGGGTCCCTCCCAGCTGGCCGTGCCAGTGGCGTGTGTCAACAGCAGTAAGCATGTTCCACATGGGAAGAGGAGGGGATTTGGCTGCACCTTGACCAACTCCTGGCTGATAATGCCCAAACTCATGTCATGGTTGCTTGCTGTGACTCCCCCTGCACAGGGTACCCTGCCCAGGCACCCACTTGTCCCCATCCCAACTGTGCCTGGGCTTGTTCCTGGGACACGGTGTTCCTGCCCTGTGGCTTCATCAGACAAAACCCCGGTGACTAAACCACACTTCCGCCTGTGGTTTATTTGCCCAGAGAAGGCGTCAGCTCCTGGGCTGGGGGGGCAAGGTGGGAGTGGCCAGGCACCCTAAGTGCCCTGAGCACTGAGGCCCTGAGTCTTCCCTGTCCCCCCCAGCTGGTGCAGGGGATGACCACTGTGCAGACAGCCACACTGAGGACTTTTGGCCCAATGCACAGCAAGTAGCCATGTGCCCATGTGTTGGGATGTGAGTCTGAGACACCCAGCTCTGATGAGAATAGGGTGGGGAAAGCAATTGTATCCCCACCAGCATACTGATTCCTCAGTGTGGCCAGGGCTGGTGAAGCAGAGTGGGCAGTTATGGGCAACTGGTGGGGCTGACTCACACCAGGATAGTGCCACTCTCCCCATGCATAATCCACCCTCCTGTCAATCCAGCTTTATCAGCACTTCCCAGCATCCCAGATCCACCTAACCACATCCTAGCCAATTCCCAACCCTCCTGGGATGGTGCAGGGTGGAGGACTCACATTTTGTGGGCAGTACTCCACTGGCTGGAAGAAGCTGAGCCCTCGCAGCAGAGGCTGGTGCCCAATGCCACAGCACTTCTCCATGCCTTCCTCTATGGCCTGGTTGATGAGGTGGAGAGGGAAGGCACAGACAGCTGAGTCCTCTCGTGGTACCCAGCTCTCTGGATGGCTCTCAGCGAAGGCACCAAAGAGCACCGTGTCAGTATCATTGATGCCAAGGTCTCGAGCCAGGCGGGCACCAGGTTGGGCAGCATGGGCTGCCTGCAGCACATTGTAGGCGACATCCCTTTCATCATCCTCCTTGCCACTGCGCCGCCGTCGCCGTCGCTTGGACTCAAAGCGGCAGTCAAGGACAAGCTCACGGTAGTGGCGGAGGTCACGCTCATGGGTGCTAAGCCGTGCCAGACGTGTATGGTATGCTGTTGAGCCTGGACGTTCTGGCTGCACCATCAGGAAGTAGATATGGTCCCCACCAGCAAAGGAGTGCACGTAGTGGATGGTGTAGTTGTCCTGGTATTGGGGCAGTACCGTTAGCCACTGGAAGTCATCTGAAAAGCCATCCAAGGTGCCTTTCAGCCTGCGAATGGACACTGACTGTGGGCTATACTGTGCTGCCACACTGCTGTTGATGGTGGAGCCAAGGTAGAAGAAAGAGGCATAGGAAGTGGCTACTATAGTGGCACTGGTCCCCAAGGGGCTGGCCACGCAGTCGGGACAGTATGCAGGGCTATTTCCTCCGGCTGAGTACAGGCAGTGAGTGGTCCCGATGGCCACCGTGCCATCCTGCACCTCCAGCTGGTGCTGGTAGCAGAGCCCGTGTTGTGCTGTGCCACAGCTGTACAGCCATGGCTCCAGTGGGTCCAGCTGTAGAAGGACGTTGTCCATGTCCTTGGGCCCATCCACAGCAGCTGGACACAAGCGGCAAATCTCACACTCGGCACTGCCTACTGGGCCGGTAACAAGGATGGAGAGGAGGCGCAGCTCCGGACTTGCCAGCAAGATGCGGTTGCGGACAGCCACAAAGACAGCGACTGGGCCAGTGGCGTCGGTGAAGATGGCAACGTTCTGCACGAGGCTGCCAGTGTTGAGGCTGGGCAGGGTGTAGGGGACAGAGAAGTTCCTGGTGGAGCTGTAGGGAATGCGAGGGCACTGCCAGGCACTGGCGTCCAGTAGGGTCAGGGCAAATGCCAGCAAGAGGCACACATGACATGACAGCTCCATGCTGCACAGTACTACCAGGGTGGGGCTATCACTAGTGCTCAGCACTGAGCAGGGCTGGGATGTATGACAGAAAGCTCACCATCACGTCTGCCAAAATAAAAGAGAAAGACGTTTACTCACTGTGGTTAAGCGAAGACCCCATGGCTGCATGTGACGCAGGAGGTGCCAGGGCCCCTTGAAGCCAGGCAATGCTGCCAGGGGAAGGGTGGGCTCCACCAAACTTCTTTGCCAATACCACAGGCAGGAGGTGAAGCCAGGCTCTGCACGGCGGAGGCGGGGGGGAGAGGGGGGGCAAATCCTGCCTGTTGCCACCGCCCGGAGCTTTGCCGGTTCCCCGGAGGCATCCTTGTGCTGAAAGACCCGCGCTCCTGGGGTCTGGAACGGGGGGCCCCGCCAATCTCTCCGGGGACAAGGACCCCGAGGACCCCCTGGGGGTGGGGACCCCTGCCAGTCTCCAGGACAGCAGTGGGGACAAGGGATCCCCACAGGACTGGGACAAGTCCTCTGCCAGTCCCTCCGAGGGCAAGAACCCCGACGTACCCCCGGATCTGCCTCCTCTTCCCCTTCGCCCCCGCCCCCGCCGCCCCAGCTCACCGGGGCCGGAGCAGGAGCAGTCCCCAGCTGGACTTCCCTCCGGATCCGTTTGCCCCCATCCGCCTCTCCCCAGAGGCACTCGATCCGGTGTTAAGCGAAGCCGGGCGGCGGGGAGCTCACCTGGGCGCTGCCGTGACGGGCCGTTCCGTGCCAGGGAGAAGAGGGGCCAGGACGGGCCGGAGCAGGCGGGCCGGGGCGGGCCGGGGCGGGCCGAGGCGGGGAGGGCCGGCCCTGCCGCCGGGCACCGCGGGGATCCTCTGGGGTCGGGGTTGGCACACGCAGCCCGCTGGAACAAGGAGCCCCGGGGGGAAGCACCGCTCCGAAGTGCTCGGAGGGTCGCTGATCACCCTGGGGGTACGAGCTTGGGTGGGCACGGTGCCCCGGAGACACGTCTGAGGGCTGGGGTCCAGATTGGATAACGGGGTGCAAGGATGACACAATGCCTATGGTGCCCGCTACAGTCCGGTACCAACTGGATGGCCATCGGAGAGGCCCCCTGGCTGGGAGGTGGCTGCCAGCACCCCAGCGTTGGCGTAGGATCTAGGCACGTTGGCCGCTCTGCTGCAGCCCCCAGCCCCGTGTGGCACAGGGGATCTCGCCACCCTAATACATGAAATTGCCGCTTCCTCGGCATCACACTTGCCACTCACTTCCAGGCCTTCCGTGGGAATACGGCAGGTTCAGCTCGGGGGTTTCCAGTGGAGGGGCAAAACCAGGACCAGGACAGCCACAGCTTTGCGAGGGGAGCCGTGGGGTTAGTGCTGTTTTATCCGTTCTTTGTTCCGCGTCCCTCTCCCCACGCCATCAAGTGCTGCCTGCAGAGGCAGGAGGTGTCAACGCTGCCAGGACTTAAGCCTTTCCCCGAGATAAAGAAAGACGCCTTATAGCCTGCTGCACTCAGACGACGAGGCTGTGGGTCCCAGCTGCACCCACGGACTTTCCGTCATCTGGGCAGGGCGCTGTCAGGGGAACTTTGGTCCCAGGAGGGGCTGGACAGGCTGCAAACGGACTTCCTTGCCTCAGCACCTGGCCGACCTCGGCCCCGTCAGTCTCCCGCCCAGTGTTGTGCAAGGCGTGGTAGCCTGTGCCTTACCCAACTGCTCCTTCCTCCAGCGTCTCCCGCTCGGTTTCGACATTAGCTGGCGCTGGCCAGCTCGTCCCAGGCTTTTTTCACCACTCTTACCCTCCGGGCAACATATCACCAGTTGCCTTGCACTGCTCCCTGGCAGCTTTCCGGTCCCCCAGCAGGTCCCCGGGGCTGGACCCAGACCAAACATCCACCCCAGCCTGACCCCTGCTAAGTGGACACCCATGAACATGACAAAACTCGACTCAGGGTCCAGATAATGTTTATGAGTGAAAACAAGCGATTACACTCGGGCAGGAGCACAAATTTAGGAGCAGAGTCCTTGTGCTAGCCCTGCCGAGTCCCTCCTAGCTCCCACTGTGTCTGGATGCCACCTAAGTGGCTCTGCCCCTCCTTGAATGCCCCCTCCCAGGGCGCAGCAGACAGGACCAAAATGCAGGATCAGGTCCTGCCTGGCACTCATAGGTGCTCGGTCCCCACCAGTGCCTGGGGACAGCTAGGGAGGAGGTGGTCCCCACGCAGTGAGCTCAGCATAGCTGCCTGAGGGGCTGAGTTGGGGGGGCAGATGACCCTGTGCCAAGGGGAAGATCCTCCTTGGGTTGAGGGGATACCAGGGCCCCATGCCAGTGGGGTCTCCTAGGGGCTAAACCCTTTAGGGCCCACTGTCCAGGAGCCAGCTCCATAAAACCACAAGCACCACAGTGGGCATCCCAATAGCTCGAGGTCTCTGGGGCGACTCTGTTCCCTATGGGGAGGTAGGCAGGGACCTGCTGTCCCAGCTGGGGGCAGGTTAACCTGCCACCCTGCCTACATGTCCCCAGGGACATCCTTCTGGCCACAGTGGTGGCCTTAGTGCTGCCATACATCCCTTGGGGACCCCCACCCTTGGCATAGCCACAGGATGACAGCGAAAGGAGGGTGCTGGGCACAGGCAGCAGGGCCCAGGCCCTTAGTTTCCCACCAGTGACCTGGAGCACTGGTAGCCCCTGTCCAAGATGCCCATAACAACAAATGAAGCTGGGGACCACAGAGGAAGGGGTAGCCCCCTGTCTGGGGATATTGCCTGCAGATGAAACTCCTGCTCACACCTTCCTCTGGCAGTTGTGCAGCCCATCTCTACCACTCAGGTTGGACAGTCCCACGGATGGGTTTCTCTGTGCTTCAGGGTCCTACTATACCCTCTCCCTGGATGCATGACCCAGGTTTCCACAGGGGACAGGCTCCCCAGCACAGTGGGGGCTCTCTCAGCTGGCACCACACCCTGGGTAATGCATATCAGTATGTCTGGGGTGTGAGGATGAAGAGTCGGTCTTCCTCCTTACGTATCCACTTCATGAGCTTGTTGACAGCACTGATGGCACCAGCCTTGGTCCCAAGGGGACTGTAGCATATGTAGAGTTCAAAGGCGCTGGTCACCTGGACGGAGAAAAAGGGTACACTCTGGAAACAGATCTGCATTCCACCTGGGGCTGGCACTGCACCTTCTCACCGTGGGCTACTGGAAAATGGCACAGTGGCTGCAGTGCAGGAGCATGAGGTGGCAATGGTGCACCCTAAATCCATGGCATCTGTTCGGCTCAGAAGTGGAAAAATCAAACTCCAGGGTTTGCTTCCAGAGTGGCACTGGGGAGCTCACCACAGTGCATGGGACAGCTTTTGGTGCTGGAGCTCACCAGTTCCTGCTTTCCTTGCGGAAAGGGTAATTAGACACTGGGATGGACTACCCAGGGAGGTGGTGGAGTTGCTGCCCCTGGAGGTGTTTAAGGAAAGATTGGATGTGGCCCTTAGTGACATGGTGGTGGTGTTAGGTCATAGGCTCCACTGGATATCTCAGAGGTCTATTCCAGCCTCAATAATTCTGTAATTCTTGTTGCCATCCCTGCCTGCACCTCCCTGGAACAGGGGTGATCAGGGACAGACTCACCTCTAAAAGGACAGTTCATGGACTGGGAGCCACTCTGAGGGCCAGAGCTGGTGCTGTATTGTGCCACCACCCAACTACTCCACCATGTAGGACCAGAGAAGATAAGCCCACCTGAACCCTGCACACAGTCCTTACCCAAGCCAGGAGGTTCTCATGGGGGCCTGTGAAGTAGATGTTCTTCAGGGGTCGTGAAGAGTTGTGAGCTCGGCTGTGGAGGTACTGGTAGAGCCCCAAGAGCCTCTCCTTCTCCTCCTCCCGCACATAGGGTGCCTCAATCTCAGGGCTGCAGAAACACAGCATCCTGTTAACCTCCCTAGAAAAGGGGATTCATGGAGAAGGCTTCACCCATGCCCCACACCATGGCCTTGATCTGATGGTTCTCTGAGGGCCTCACCTGGTGAAGAGCCCAGAGCTCTTAGACTTGTAGATGAAGTGCCGGAGGTCAGGGATGCCCACCTGGGCAACGCTGTAGAAGGGGGTGCGCAGGGCCTCCTGCAGAGCATGGTGCACTCCTCGCCGACGCAGGCGCTCCTGAAAGCGCCGCTTGCAGTCAGAGACAGTGAAGAAGTCCTCACGGTCGGTGGAGACCAACAGGAGGCACAGGTCCATCTCCTGCTCCAAGTAGGAGATGTGGGCATGAAAGAAGCCGCTGGAGTTGAATTTGGGGAGGCAAATGGGAGTCCAGGCTTCACCCTCCCGGAAGGAGGAAGAAGAGCTGATGAGGTTGAAGAGCAGATGGAGGTCAATGGGGTGGAGGAACTGATCCTTCTTCCTCACAAGAGACACCAGTTGATTCCCTGACAGGAGAATGGAGAAGACCAGGCTTTTGGCCTTGGCCTGCTGGAGGCTGGTGCTGACAGCGTCCCGGACACTGGCGGCCAGAGGCAGGCAGCGCACAGCACCCATAAGGAAGCTGGGGTCATGGGCCATGAGGTCCAGCAGGTTGTCAGTGATGCGCTCAGAGCCAGCCAGGAGCCTGCGCAAGTCATAGTTCTGCTTCTGCTGGAAGATGTGGTTGAGCTGGGTCCAGGTGAGCAGGCTCAGGATCTGGTAATAGATGTAGAGCAGCTCATGGGCGATCTCCTGCTCCGACTGCTGGGTGCGTGCTACTGCCACCAGTACCAGTGGGCTCCTCCGCACAAAGACAACTTTGTAGCCATCTGCTTGAGAGGAAGTCCCCAGGAGCCCGGGGACAGATCTGTAAGCCTGGCTCCTCAGGGCTGCAAGGAGACAGGCTACAGCCTCTACACTGCCTACCCCCACCCTTCCCTTTAATCTTTCCCTATGGACAGCCCACAGTGGCAAATGCTCAGACAGGCAGGCAGGCAGGCTGTGACATCTCCCTGTCCCACTCCCCCCAGGGCAGTACCTGCATGGATGGACCGGATAGCATTTTTCTCGGCCTCCAGGAAGGACACTAGGGCCATCATGACACCCATGGTGCTGGAGAGGGCCTCCTCAGAGCCATAGCGGGAGTACACGGGCTTGCCAGCCTCACTCAGTACGAAGACATGCTTCCGGTGCATGCGCCAGGCGTCCATGGTCACATCCTCCTCCTCCTTGCCCGACAGTACCGAGTCGCAGTGGGTGGTCTGTGGAGAGGCCTCCAGCTTCCCCTCCTTTCCCTGCCTTATCTCTTCCTCCAAGTCGAGGGCCATGCCCGTGAGCTTTGTGCTCAGCTCGCTGAAGTCCTTGCTGATCTGCTCCATGCTGGTCAGCTCCGCCGGCTCACTCCGCCTCTCCTCTGGGCTCCGAACTGCAGTCACCCCGTCCTCGGGACTTGTCAGGTCCTCATAGGAGCGAGTGTGCACGAACATGGCTCCCTCCTGGCCCGCCCCTGGGAACAATGGCTGTGCAGCATCTGCCCACCAGTGCCCCATGCTGAGGCAGCAGGTGAATGAAGGGTGCATAAGGGTCAGGGGTTTAGCAGGGAAGGAACTGCTCTCCCCATCCCATGGCACCCAGGGGTGCAGATCCTGCTGGCAGGGACTCAACCAGTGGGCCTACTTCCCCCTGCTCATAGGGGCGTGGGGAGCTCAGCCTGCATAATGAGGAGGTGCTTTTCCCTCTTGCTTACCCCTTCAGCAAGCTCTGGCCCATACCTGGCTCTGTCCCCTGCGCCAACCCCGGTGTGGGGCTCTCAGATCGTTCTGTGTGCTGCCCATCTCCTGGTGCCAGGGACCCGTTGGGCACTTCCCAGCCTTTCTTCTTGTGGACATCTGCAGCCATTCCTTGGGGCAGGACCTGCACGCGACCCACAGTGTCACCCTTATATTCCCTCATCTGCACAATGGGTCTTGAAACACTCTGCTCTCAAGCAGGGCCATGACAGCACCCTGGCTCAGCAAGCAGCATATAGCCCTGGTGAGATGTCAGGAAAGCCACTCTAATCCAGCAGGATTTCCTCCCTCCCATGGCCCCAGCAACTTTCATCCAGGCTTGGCCCCGATTTCCCTCCAAGTGCTGGAAAAGCTGCTTGGGCTTTCTCTGCCTTGGCCTGGCATCAGCAGGGAAGGGAAATGGCCCTGGATGGGGCTGGTCCTGTACACTGACAATCCCAGTAGCCTAGTGTTTGCAAAGGGTGGGTTTTACGACTCTCAGCCTGGAGTAGGTAGCTGAGATGAGGATGGTGCCACTCCTCCTGAGGCCATGGCTACACAGCTGGGGTAACCCTCTGTGAGCAGGGTGCCTTCTCCAGCTCCTGCCTGGAGGGTCAACCCTCCTAGGCCCCTGCCTGGCCCAGAATCAAACACATACACATACACACACAAACAGATCCAAACAAAAGCAACAGGATGCAGGCTGGCTGGCCTGGGCTCCAGTGCCTCCTAACCCGGCTGCCGCGGAGGCTCAGAGTCCCAGGTTCGCTCCGTGCTTCATGACACCTCCTGTGTCCCAGGCACCCAGCCCCAACCCCAGCAGGTAACACTGCACCTGGGAGGACTGGACCTCGAAAGCCTGCGACACCCCAAAACCCCTTTACGGTGTTGGGCTGTGGATTAGGGCCCCGTCCTTGCCTGGCCCTTCCCTTCCTGACTGCACCGCTGCCAGCCTGCTGCCCTCCTCCGGAGCCCCTAGCGGGGAAGGGGCTCTCCGGGACACCCACTACCCAAGGCGGAGCCCTTTCTGGTCTCCCTGCACGAGTAGTCACCATTTCCGGAGCACCGACGTGCCCCGGGGAAGCACCAGGCCCGGGATGTCCCGAAGGACAACGCGCAAGGACCGACCTTCTAGATTCCTCCTGTCGGCGCCGGAGGCCCGGGCGAGCAGCGGGGCAGGCACAGCTACGGCGGAGACCGCCCCGCAGCCCCCGGCACGACCTAGGCAGACCGCGGGAAAAGACACTGGCGCCTAACAAGCACCTCCCGCCCTACCCTGGGCCCTAACCGCCGCGGCGGCGGCCCCGGCATCGCGGCACCCCGCCCCAGCGGGACCCGCCCCCACGGCCCGGTCGGACCCGGCCTCGTCACCCCAAGGTCGAGCTCCGGCCCCGCGGGTATCATGGGAGTTGTAGGCAACGCCCACTCCCCACTGCCGGAACGCAGCCCACCTGCGACTACAACTTCCGGCATGCACGCTGCGAAGCGGAGTCCTTCGGCCGCGCTGTTGGCGCGGAGCATATCGGGAACAGTAGTGCGGAGGCCGGCGGGGTGGGACTCTGCGTCCCAGAGTGCCGTGCGCGTCGGGCGCAGGCGAGGGGAGCTTCCGGTTCCTCGCCGTGGTGGCGCTGGGCCTGGCTCGGCAGGAGCGGCATAGGAGGTGAGGGACGGCCCTCCCTCGCCGGCCCGGCCGCGACCCCTCTTAGGGGGCTGTTCGATGCGGCGGCGGCCGCCCGGTGTGACGGGAACCAGGCAGGACTCGCGGGTTTTGCCCGGGGAGGGGGTGCTCGTGTGCGGGGTCTGACGTGCGATGGCCGGGGCGGCGGGGCTGGGGCGGCTCTCGGAGGTCTACTGGCGTACGGGATCAGAGCGCCAATGTCAGTCACTGAACGGGCGGCGTTCCGTCCGGGCGCCCGCGTCAGGAAAGCGGTGAGGTGGTGTTTCTCGAGTGTCCCTTTGGCTAAAGGGGCCCTCTGGTAGTGTGGAGAGTGGGGAAGCGGGGTAGAGGTCTCCTGAGGGGCTCCCGGTATGGAGTCTTCCCATGGAGCTGTTCGGAGTATGTGGAGGGATCTATCCTAGGGGCCACCTGTTGTAGAGAAGCGGGGGGTTCCTCCGGAAGAACCTATCAGGCTGCGGGGAAGTGTCTCTTTTTGGGTCACTCTTGACGCGGGCGTTGTTTGGGGGTGGGGGCTATGAGGAAGCACCTCTTGTCTCCGTACCTCGGCCTGTCCCCATGGCTGGCCGTGGGCTGAGTCTCCTGTGAGCCCCGCGTCCCGACGAGGCGGAAACCGTGGGCTTGGGCAGCTCCTTCCCAGTATGAGAGTAGCACAGTGTTCTGCACGGCTCTGCCAAGCCTTGGGGCCTGGTGTCTGTGTCGTGGTCGGTGGCTGCGGTGTTTCTGGGTGTCTCTGTTACTGAGAGGCCCTGATAAAAATTAGGTCTTTGTTCACAATGTGTTATATGTGTTTCCATGAAGAGTGTCCGAGAGTGCTTGTATTTTTAAAAGGCATGGACAAAAAGTGGGCTGGATTCATTCTGGGATGCAGAGAATGGTGATGGGGGCTGTTACTGGGAGTTGATAGTAATCCCCAGTGACGAGCTAAATGAGAGTTTTGGACTGCAAATAAAGGCTTAGGTGGAGGAGGGATCTGAGACCCTGGATGCCCAGGATGTGTTGGAGGCTAGTGAAGGCCATGAGTTACTGGGAGTAATGATGGTGTTTGCAGTTTGATTGGCATCTCAAGAGTTTGATGGTGTTGCTGGTATGTGGTATTAATTTTGGAAATGCTGCTGCAAGTGGAATCTACTTGCCTATTCCTTGCAGATTGTTAGTGGTGTGAAAGCCTTACAACACCACCTAGGTGGGAATGTGCTCGTGAAGTCCTTTGGGAAGGCAGAGTCAGCATAGTATTGGAGAGGTTTTAGAAATTCACCTAGCTGTTTCTAATACATATTTTAAAAAGCATCATAGATCTGAAAAGCAAACACACACCTGTTTTGAAGTGAAAACCTTCAGCCTGGCACCTGAAAGAGCCAAATGGGTTCTCTCTGTGCTTTCACACTTCAGCAACATGGTTTTGATTCTTCTTTGCTTCTGGATTAGACATCTTCAACATTAACACTGGAAATATCAGGCTTCCTTGGCTAGTCCCAGTTTCTGTAGCTTAGGGAAATGCTGTCTTTTGTACCTTCTACAGTAGTTATAGTTCATGGAGGTTTTTTCTTTCTTCAGCCTTAAAAAGACTTCACTGGGCACAAAATGTTGTTCCACAGCAAACAGCTTCTGTTCTTTGAGCATAGTCTTGTGTGTAGTGCGTGTTTGAAATCCTCCTGCTCTATAAATACCAAGTCTGGCAACCTCAGCAAAATCTGTATGGAGCATCGGAGTATTTTTCTGAAAATAGCATCTCTTTGAAACTTCACCTTGCCTAATCCATCTCCAATATCATCTCTGTCCCCCCAGACTTGGGAAACCGCCACCTAAAGTTGGGTGTAAGTTGTTGAGGGGATGCCTGAGGACTGTATTGGCATCCCTCACTCTGCCCTTTGCCAGGATTCTTCAGTTATTCCTTAAGCAGACTGGCTTCTTAGTCTGGCTCAGCTGCGTGATCCTGATGTATAGTGCCATTGTTTTGCTATAGTATGATGTAAATTGACATAAAGAGTAGTCTCCCATCAGGATTGGTTTGTGCAGTTTGGGAAGCAGAATTTGGAACATCCCCAGAGGCTATCTGTGAGTGCATTGGAGAGAGCAGGGGTAATGTCCTGAGGAAGTCCTTGGGTGTAATGGCCAGGGAGCATCCAGAGGGCTGTGGGACCACTGGTCATTGGAGATACTAAGACCACAAAAGAGCTTCCTTGCTTTTGAGACTCACCTTCTGTATCTTTACTGGAGCTGAGGATTTGCCACCAGGAAATAGAGCCAGCTGGGAAAGGAGGAGGGAAATAAAACGTGCTTTTAGGATGCGTATCTTCCCTCTTGAATATTCACTATAACAGCTAATTATTGTCTCAAAAGAGCTCTGAGTCCAGGCTCTGTGATTAACTGGACCACATTGTGCTTTCTGTGGCTGCGTTACTGTGTCACTCTGAAACATACTCTGTCCCACGGGTGATTGTAACTGAACTGTGTCAAAACTAATTGATCCACAATCCCTAGCACTTGAGGGTGGATCTTTGTCATGCTTTGCTGCTGGCCCCAGCCCCAGGCTCTTTTAGGTGTTTTTGACAAACAGCCTTACCCATGCTGACCAGTCTCCTAGCATCCTTCTGTGAATAGTAGCTGAGCTGACTGTTATGCGAAGGGTGAATTCTGCTGGTGTCTCATCACAGTGTCTTTTGAAGCAGGGTGTACCTTCAGGAGGTCTTGGTGTTGGTGGAGGCCAGTCTAAGAAGCTTCTATCCCTGTCCTACTGCTTGCTGTCGCCTTGTTTTGTGGGCCTGTGTAGTAAACTATCACTGAAACGACCTGAGTTAAATATAACTCTTTTAAGAGTGTCATCCGTGGTGCAGCCCCAGAAAAGCAGTAGCTGGCACAACTAACATACTGCTCGTTGCCAGAGGCGGAGCAGAAGCAGCAAACCAGGCTGACCAGGGAACTGTTGGAACTAGTGCTGCTGCCTCTGTTACTGAACTATGACCTCATACTCATGGATGTTGCTGCATGGCTCAGCTGATCTATGCCAGGCTTGGTATCAGCTCAGTGGTGATTTTTTTTTTTTTTTTCCCTTTCAGACAACTCAAATATTATGTCTGAACAGCTCCCAGTTGGCATGGGATTTTTTTGTTTAAGCATCAGTAAGCTTGTTGACTTAATGAGAACTGGAGTAGAGGAGGAAATCCAAAAGGGAGGAACAGGAAACACCAGGTCCTCAGATGTCTGCAGGCTGTGAAAGATGGTAGATAAAAGGATTGGCTTATGACAGGCAGCTGTAATGATGACTGCTGTAACCATCTCCATTCACTTGTTCTTTCCATAGAGGGTGCAGCCTCAGTTCTTGCAGAGTCACCTGTGAGGAAGAAAAAATGACAGGGCTTGTGGAGGAAATCCTGGGAGTTAGGGGGGTGCTCTTTTCTTCAAGAGCCATGCCAAATGTGGGCAGACCAGTGCTCTTGGGCTTGAGTGGCCAGCTGAATGAAACTGTTTCTTTAGAGATGGCATCAGCAGTGGTTGTACCCATTGCCTTCATCAGCTATGATGCCCTTGCATCCTGAGGCCTGTCAGGCCCTGCCATTCCTGATTCACATGGTTGACTGTTGACAGGCCCCACCAAGAGTGGGTGCTCTCTTTGGCAGGACAGCTTCCTGTAGCTCCTTGGCTGCTGGCAGTGGCACCTGGAATTGCTCACCATACTAACACCTGTCATAACCTGTTGTGTTGACCTGCCGCTCATACGGCAGCATTGACCTTTGGAAGTGAGAAGAAACAGGATCTTGTGTGCTTTTCTTCAACAGGAGCAGCTCTAGCCAGGCCTGGCAGTGACTGTACTGTCTGTGTTGTCTTCTCTTTCATCTGACCACCGCAGTTAGTTGAATCCTGCTTTTAGAAACAGAGAATCACAGAATCATTTAGGTTGGAAAAGACCTCTAAGATAAGTCCAACCATTAACCCAGCACTGCCAGGTTACCACTAAACCATGTTTCTAAGCACAACATCTATGTGTTTTTTAAGTACCTCCATGGTTCCAGGGCTTGACAAACCTTTTGGGGAAGAAATTGTTCCTCATGTCCAACCTAAACTTTCCCTGGTGCAAATTGTCCTATCGCTTGTTACTTGGGAGAAGAGACTGACCCCCACCTGGTTCCAGCCTCCTTTCACGGAGTTGTAAGAGAGTGAGAAGGTCTCCCCTGAGCCACCTTTTCTCCAGGCTAAACAACCCCAGTTCCCTCAATCACTCCTCAGAAGACTTGTGCTCTAGACTCTTCAATTGCTTCAGCACCCCAATGTTCATCTTGTAAGGAGTGGCCTAAAAAGCTGCTATGTAGCAGCATAATGTGCAAGCCCTGCATCCCCTAACGCTGGTCTGGTGACACAGCAGACAAGCTGAACCACTGCGCCTGTATTACCCAAAGCAGGTTTGAGACCATCAGGTTGCTACCTGCCTCATTTTTCTCTGTGCTCTGCTGCAACCATTTTTTTGGAGGAGTGTGGGGAAAGATGGAAGTACGTCTCCTTTTGAGTCTTGGCTTTGCGAGTCACCAGGAAATCCTCACCTTCCCTGCTGGTGGGAGGAAGAGGATGAAATTTTAGATCTCTGTTGAGGCAAGTGTTGTCTGCAGCCTCAGCTTGATGAGGGCAGCGTTGGAGAACAGTGCCTGGAATGATTTACTGGCAAAGCCTACTCTGTTATCTACATACTTTCAATGGCAGAGTAAGCATAGCAGACCAATGGTGGTGATTGTTTCCTTGAACAGCAAAGAGGTTTTGGCAGAAATAGTTTGGATTAAACATTAATTGCAAACTGTTGTTCATCGACAGTCCTTGATGTTTCTAGATGATGGTATTATCACGTTCCTAGCTGTACTTCAAATCGTGTCAGACAGCACAGTATGTTGGAGAGCTCTGTGTTAATCAAAGCAGATATCAAATTGTTTGCCCACCCATATTGACAGTTTGATGCCAGGAGTCAATTTGTGCCTGCAAAAACGTGGAGAAATAGCACAGCTAAACTCATTCATGGCTCATTATGGTCTTGCATCTTTGTGGATCCTGCCTAGAGGTTCCACACATCTCTTCTAACTGGTGGAGCTTTTCTTATGTGATGCGTATTCTTTGCCTTGTGACTTATTGTCCTGTTATTTATTCAACAGGTTGCGCTGTCGTGGTGTTCTTAGAGTGACTTGTCCTTTTCTGGCCATCTACTAAACACAATAAAAATGTGGGGAGACCATCGACAAGGCAACAGGATGGGGTCTTTTCGGTAAGCATGTGAGCAGACAGTTTGTTTCAGCCACACTCTTAAATGCAACAACCCATAGAACGTTCTGTTTCTCAGTATTTCTGCCCATCCTCCCATAAGGAGACTAGTTTGGTTAAAAACTGCAAGCTCCTTTTGGAGCTGGGTGTGATTCCTAACAAACAGGCAAGTTAAAGAACAGTGGAACTTTCTACATTTTGGTGAAGTTTTTTTTAACTGCCTTGGTTTTTTTTGCAACAACTGTTCCTTCTCCACACTTCCTTCTCTAGTGATAATTAGTTCAGGTCTTATAAGCTAAGGTGGAGATATGTTATATGGATTGTGGTAATATGCACTGTTAGTGTGATGTTGATTCTTTTTAGCCATGGTGCTTGATTTAAGCTCAGAAGTAGGCACTTACTGCACACAGGATTTTATGAAAAAAAAATTGAGAGTTTAGATCTCTCCATGAGGTTAAGCAGACCGTATATCCCCATGGAGTCCTCAGGACAAGAAAATCATGGATCTGTTGGAGTGGGTCCACGGGAGGCCACAAAAATGATGTGAGTGTTTGAACTTCTGTTCTGAGGACAGGCTGAGAGGCTTGGGATTGTTCATCCTGGAGAAGAGAAGACCCTGGGGAGACCTTCTTGTGGTCTTTCAGTACTTGAAGGGGCCAATAAGAAAGATGGGGACAATCTTTTTAGGAGGGCCTGTTGCAACACGACAAGGGGTGATGATTTTAAACTAAAAGAAGGAGATTTAGACTACAGAGAGAGGGAAGACATTTTTCACAATGAAAGTGATGAAGCACTGGCACAGATTGTCCAAAGAGATGGTAGATGCCCAATCCTTGGAAACATTCAAGGCCAAGTTGGACAGGGCTCTGAGCAACCTGCTCTGGTTGAAGATGTCACTGCTCACTGCAGGGGAATTGATCTCAATGGCCTTTGAATGTCATCTCCAAACCATTCTGTTCTATGTTCTTGACTGTGCTCCTTCATAAGACATTTTTAAATATCACTGGAACTGTTTTAAAGATTCATATAAAACTAGACCTGCACAGTATGATATTTTTCTTAGTTTGTGTTCCTCTGGTTGTTACTAGGCTCTGTTTGCAAGAGGGCCCTGGGTGTAAACAGAACCACAACAAAACAACAAATAAAATGGAGGCACCAAGTACTGCTGTGCCTAATTCTTTCTTACTTCGCTTACGTGTCCAGCTCAGTTACTTGAGTATCAGTGTGATAAAGGCACTTCCTCATGTCATGCTTTAGGTTTCTGCAATAAGAATACTTAATGTAAGCATCCAGTGGTGATGTGTTGAGAAAGCTGATGACATTTGGGATGCAAAAGCTACAATATGGCTTAACAGTATTGATAGGAGTGTGATTGTGTTTCATGATGGTATCAGTAGTGCTGTTCTGCTGATTTTTCATCATTCTTTACTGTATTGAGTTGGGAATTCTAACTTTGAACAAGATTTAAGTTACTGTTCTTTAGGGTGGTGCCCCTGGATGGTGAAACAGGGGCATGTAGCAGAGGAGATATGTGTTTGGTTTGATTAACTGTGTAGACGTTCCCTTGTGTTCTGCTGGTGAGTGATTCTGTAGAAAAACTCTGAGAAGAACGTGACTTGCTGTAGTTGCTAAGGAGTTGCCCACTGATTTGGGCAGCATTCAGTGTTATTTTAAAACGTGGTGTTACTCTGGTTCTTTTTTTTTTAAATGTATTGGAGCCTCACCAAGATGAAAAATCATGTAGCTCCCCCTCAAAAAAACCCCACAAAACCAAACAACGCAACAAAAAACAAAACAAACAAAAAAACCAACCAAAAAAACCCCTAACAAACCCAAGCCTCACGAGGTTTTGGAAAACTGTCTTAAAAGGGACCTCTTCCTCCATGGTTTTATGCAGGTATCAGGAGAGCTCTTGGCTGTGGTGTTGTAAACTTGGTGTTAGACAGCCAGTCTGGAGGCATGAGCACAGGATCATCCTGAGTAATGATTGTTGGCATATTCCTGTAGGGCATCCTCAAAGCCTGAACTGACAACTTTCAGCATTTTTCCAGTTTATAGACTCCAGCACAAGGAAGCAAAAAACGAGTCTCCAAAGTATGTTAATAGAGCATGTTTGGTAACCTCTGCTGTTATGTGCCTCAGAATGATGTGTTAAGTTAGCAGTTTGTCATACTGCCTGGAGAGCTTAAGCTCACACGTGCGCTGGTGGTGCTAATGAACAACCGCACCAGCTGCTGGAACCTTGAACAGCTGCTGAGCTGTGTGCAGTGCAGGACTATGTGGATTGCTGCCATCTTTAACCCATTAATATTGCAGGTATTCCCTGTTGAGTGCTTCTGGAAATTGTGCTGAAATGGGAGCACCCAAGTTTACTTTCTCACATCTGTCGTATGCTGCCTCATCTTAAACTACCACACATCAATATCTTCTGCGGATCTTAGACTGTTACACAGCTCTAGAACAGTTTAGAGAAGAATGTGCTGCTGTGTAGATTTCAGACTCTAAGCACGTTATGAATAATACTGTCTTTATTTCTACAGTGGGAGCCAAGAAGAAAGGTTTGCTCCCGGGTGGAACAGGGAATATCCTCCTTCCCTTGATAGTCTTGGTCAAGAAAGACACTCTGGCAACTTCTCTGGCAGAGAATCACTTCCTTTTGATATCCAGGCACTCACAGGCCTCCTCAATCCTCAGTTTGCCAACAGAGAGGAACCTTCTTTCAGCTTTGGAGCTAGAGATGGACCACGTAGTGACTTCAGAGGTGGGGAGGGGCACCATGATTTCAGGGGCAGAGATTTCCCACTATCTGACTTCCAGGGCAGAGGAGAGTCTCAGATGGATTTCAGAGGCAGGGAACCACCCTCTTCTGAGTATAGGAGCAGGGATATGTACTCTGGAGACTTCCAGGAGAGAGAGGGGCCACCTATGGACTTCAGAGGTGGGGATGTTCCCTCAGTGGATTACAGGAACAGGGACACGTTCCGTATGAACTACAGGGATAGGGAAGCACATAATATGGATTACAGGGGCAGAGATGAACCTTCATCAGACTTCAGGGGAAGGGGATCTTTTGATCTCGACTTCAGAGGTCGAGATGGATCTCATTCAGACTTTAGAGCAAGAGATGTGCCTGAGATAGACTACAGGGGCAGAGAACATTCCTATTCAGACTTCAGAAACAGGGATGTACCTGATCTGGACTTCAGGGGTGTGGGCACCTCTGATTTGGACTTCAGAAACAGAAATGCACCATCATCAGACTTCAGAAATAGACACAGGTCCCGGTCTGATCAGGATTTTAGGAGCAGAGATGTGCCTCCTCCTATGGACTTTTCAGATAGGGAAATGCCTCCTGTGGATCAAAGCCTTGTAGATTTTAGGCGCAACCAACCTACTGTACCTTTAGCAGAAAGAGAGGGCTCTGGTCTAAGTACCAATAAGAGAGAGGAGTCTGCACTTGGTCTAGATAGGACTCCCTTTGGTAGCCAAAAAGGAGAATTTCAACATTCGGAAACATCGGCCAGAGAAGAGGAATCCCTGGGACTGGGCCTTGAAGACGACTCTTCACACAATTTCCAAAACAGCCGTGGACCTCTTCCTACTCTTCAGGACCAAGAGGACCAACCTCAGACCTTTGCTAACAAGCAGCAACAGCAACAGCTTTCAGGGGGGGAGCAGCAAGGATCCGATTCTGATCTTGTGTTAAAGGATGATGGTGACCTGGATTTCCTTGGAAGGCAAGATACTGACTACCGGAACATTGAGTATCGTGATGTGGATCACCGGCTGCCAGGGCATCAAATGTTTGAATATGAACATGGCAAGTCCTTTTCAGAAGGAAAACCCAACAAAGATTCTAGGCCCTATAAGAGCCTTCAGGTAGGTGGTTTTTGTCAGTTGATGTTTCTGTTCAATTGGTGTGGGTCAGAATGGAAGGAGCTGGGGAGGGGTGTCATATTCATAGCACATCAGTTCTATCCTGATTCACTGGCCTTCTCCGAGACCATCCTCATGCTCCAGGTGGTTTTAATGGGTGCCCTTTCTGTCTCAGAAATACTTTCCTCTCAAGAGAAATGCAGTTTAGCAAGATTTGGTTCAGAAAGCTCCTAAACTCAAAATGACCAGACAGAGAAAGGGTGCTGGGAGGGAAGTACATGGAAGAACTTATTTTATTATTTTTCTTCTGGACATTGCTTATGAGCACCACAAGAGAAGTTACAGGCTTGGGTGGACCTGTTAGAACAGTATGGCTATTCTCCTGCATGCTCTATTTTCCTTCAGTGTCAACTGTGAAAGCTGAAGGTAGTGGTAACTACTGAGTTAGTAGCTTTTATGGAATTTTCATCTCCCACTGATGGAAAGCAGAGAGAGGTGACATGCCTGGTTTATTTTCCTGGACCTGAGTCTCATTGTCCAGCTCTGTGAGCACATGAGGCTAGCAACACTTCTGGAGCTCTAATTCTCCAGAGCTCTCTGACTTTTTCACAGTGCTGTGGGTGAAGATTTGGGACAGGCTGATTATGAGCCACTGCCTTTGAATTACACCTTTCTTTATTTTGTTACTGCTTGTGTATCTTGTGAGCAACCATCTCTCATTTGTCAAAACAATCTTGATTGTGTGAACTCAAGGACCAAGATTACCGGACCTGTCCCAAATATGTGAAGCCAAGCAAGCTCATTCGGCTAGGAGGAGTGCCTGAGACTGCCACGAAGGACGATGTAAGTGGGAGGGATTCATCAAAAAACTTCTATCAGGAGGTTCTAAAAGGACCATTTTGAAGCTTGATGTGGTTTGGATGGTCTCTCATTTTTCTCAGGGAGAGGCTGGATCTAGAAGTCATTGCAGTGTTACATTTATCCTAATTTTCTGGTTTTGAGTGAGTCTGGAAGTTACAGTTTATTTTTTTGCAGTCACCTGTAGAGCGTTGGTGGCCAAAAGCCTTGATCCAGACTCTTTTGAATATGCCTTACTTCCACCATTGCTTTATATGTACCAAATATCGTTATTACTTTGTTGCTGTATTTTGGGCTCTGAAGACCTGTAGTGTCTGGGTGAACTTGCTCGTTTATAGTTACTTGAAATTGCTTTAAATGACATCTTAGGATAGAAAAGATGTCAGCTACTATTGCTAATTTTAGTAAAAAACCCAAAAATATAATCTAGGCTACAAGGTAAAAGAAACTCCTTTTCCAGGCCTTCCACTTTGAATTGGGATGTTTATTCAGTGGCAGTTCCAGACATGAGTACCCCTGCATGCAGTAGTTTTTGATAGGGTTAAGCTGTGATGATCAGAGCTCTGAGGCTTGATACTGAAGAACTCATGGCAGAAACTTTGTTCAAACTTTGTTCATCAGAGGATGATAATACTCAGAACAGTCAGCCCATGTCTATTGAGTTTCTTAAAGGCATCACCTGGAATATTGTGTCCAGTTCTGGACTCCACAGTTCTTGAGGGACAGATGTCTACTTGAGAGAGTCCAGTGGAGGGCTACAAGGATGATTAAGGGTGTGGAGCATTGCCTTACAAGGAAAGGCTGAGGGACCTTTTAGTCTGGAGAGGAGAAGACTGAGAGGGAATTTAATAAATGTTTAGAAGTACCTGAGGGCTGGGTGTCTTCCACTTGTGCCTTGTGATAGGACAAGGGGCCGTGGATGTAAACTACAGCACAGAAGTTCCACCTCAGTGTGAGGAAGAACTTCTTTACTGTAAGGGTCACAAAGCACTGGAACAGGCTCCCCAGAGATGTTGTGGAGTCTCCTTCTTTGGAGACTTTCAGGACTCATCTGGATGCATTCCTGTTTGTCCTGCACTAGATCATGTGGTCCTGCTCTGGTGGGAGGGGTTGGACTGGATGATCTCCAGAGGTCCCTTTCAGCCCTTAACTTCCTGTGATCCTGTGGTCTTTGACCTTAAGTGAGTATCAGAGGTGAACCGGCTGGCTGAAACCCACATTAATAACTTTTGTACAGTAATATTGTGCTGCAAATTATGCTCATTCATTTGAACAAACCCCCCAGATACTTCCCAAAACTCAATAAGCAGTTCTCAGGTTCTTCTGAAACTTAACCAGGAAAATGCTTCAGAGCATTTGTTTGTAACAGAGTTAACCTAAAAGGAAAAGTCTTGGGGACAGAAATGTAGGTTAGCAAGTGCTTTGCTTTCGGAGGTGTGATTTTGGAGACTCAAGTGAATCTTGGTTTTCCTGCAGATTCTCAATGCTTTCCGAGGGCCTGATGGGACACCTGTGAAGGACTTGAGGCTGAAAGATTACAGTTCAGGTGAGAATGCTTTTCTGGTGCTTCTGGTTTCAAGTTTTCAAAAGGCTGGTTTTCACACTGATACTCAGGCAGTTTGGTTAAAGCCTTTGCTGCCATAATTGCAGGTGTTTTTGAATGGAAACAGCCGTTGAGTTTTGTAGTTTGTCTTCTTGTCTTCAAAACTGATGGCTGTACTTGCCATCAGAGGTGAAGCATGTGTCCTGGTGCCTCTAGAGAGACACGGGAGCAGCAGGAAAACCAGTAAGGGTGTTGTAATAGCCATCAAGAGTAAAGCCAATGCTGACATGGGACAGCAGGTTAATTCCTCAGTAGGTTTTAAAAGTTTTTATTGTTAAATCCTGTTGGATCGTTCTACATCTTGTTTCTGAGATAGTCTTGCTGTGGAAGATGTCCTACACAAAGTTCCTCAGAAAGCCTCATACATTCTGATGTTTCTCCTTCAGTAACATGAAACTGTTACCCTTCTTAGACATGAAGACAGGTTAAAAAAAAAAAAAGGAAAAAGTTTTATCAGCACATATCCAAATATTGGGTCTGGATGCTCTTCCTCCTTCAAAGAATGAAGTTTTGCTGTTACTTCTGATCAGTGTGTGTAGAATTCTGAAGAAAGAAAGATTTTTGCAATGCTGCTTTGTGAGAAAGGTGTACTGGAGCAAAGATGTGCGATGGTAGGAAATGCAGGGTGAGTCCTGGGGATTGGTTTGGATAATACTGGTAGGAAATATCTGTAAACCAGTATTTTTTAATAATTTTTTATTTAAAGCTGGGAAAGCAGAGGCTTCAACTTTCGTCAGTGCTATTTCTTCTTACCAGTCTGGGTTGCACTTGAGTTGGCTGAAATTCTTGGTGTCAATACATTATATAAAGGCTTCCTATGTGTTTAGTAATAGGGGAGAGGAACTGGGGCAGTTGGGTATTTCTCAAGTATATTTTTGTTTCTGGAAGCTGTCAAAGGAGATTTCACAACCTTCCTGTGACCCTTTGAACTGAAGAACAGCCCTGTGTCACATAATCTGGTCTGGCCCAACAAGCAGGGCTTAAGGGGCACAGTCAGGCTTTCTTGCTTCTTTTCCTCTTTTCTAAGCATAGTACAGCGTGGCTGTTGTCACCCAGTGACTGAACCCAGTAGTTGTGACATGCTTACTTTCTGCCTGTGTGATGTGGTTGCTCAGGTTTTATTCTGAAACGCCTCACTTCTCAGTAATAAATCAACTTGAACAGAGAATCTCTTCGTAATTATCTTCTTGTGTATATTATTAGGACTTACTGCCCTCATTAGAGAACTGTTATCTCCTCCCATTCCCCATTTCAAAGGCTACTCAGGATGAGACAAGTGTCTGAAGTTAGCTGCAGAAGCCCTGGTATCTGGTGGTGGTCACAGGAAATAGGAGGGTTGTGATTGTCTGTTGTCTCTCTGTTTCAGTCCATCTCCTCAGCTGCAAAACTTGGGTCTTTTTTAAAGGTTTTTCTGGCAATTGTGAGGAGGGAAAGAATGAAGTTAAAATTAGCAGATAATTTATGGTCTATTTAAAGCTGCTGTTTAACCCCATCCAGTCAACATCAGTAATTGAAGTAGTGTAGCAGGTTTTATGGATGATCCAAAGGCTTTGTTTTGCATTATGGCCTGAAGCTGCATATGCAGCTGCTGATTTAAACAGCCTCTGGTCCTTCTTATGCAAGATGGATATGTCTAGTACAATAAAAGCTTCCTGAATTGTGAAAACAATTGCTTGAAACTGGGTAACTAGAAGCTGTGGTAAATTTAATCTGGCTTTTCACATTAGGTCATCCTGTAGAGAAGTGTGTGAAGTGGAATTTGTGTTAACTTCTGAATAGTTAAGGCTGTTTGAAACTGGAGGCCAGTTATGGGCTAAAGAATGTTTTTTTGGATGAGGTGGATGTATAAGTACTCAGAGGAGTTAATCCGTTGGCTGGACTCCTGGTCTCTCTCACATACTGCTGGGCCCGCTGGTTCAGTCGCTCTATCAGCTCAAGGGGCCAGTAGCAGCCTGGCCCAGAAGAGTCACGCTAAGTCCGTCTGGGTGGGTTGTGTATTTTTGAGGGCTATCCAGAAATGTTAAAAATAACATTGATCCTTAGTCTGCATGTTGAGTGTGTTTGAGAGAAGAATGCCTGCAGCTGCTGTGGAACAATAACCATCGTAACAAATAACACGCAATTAACTCAAAATAAGTGAGGTTCAGCTCAGCTTCGCAAAAAGATAACGCTTATCATAAAGCTTAGCTCAGCAGCTTCAGCATGACGATTCCGCTGTATGATCTTTCACAAGACTCCTTCTGTTTTGGGGGGGGGGGGGCGGAATATGTGGTTGATTTCTCTTGGAAAAAGCAGCTCAACTTATTTTTAAGGCTCTTTCTTTTTCTGTACTGCATATGTGCTAAGGGGAGCATATTTTCACTGAAGGTTGTGCTGAGCATGGAACACTGTTCTTAATATACCTGGTGTGATTTTGGTATATGTTTGAACTGTTTATTCTTCAGAGTTTTCTGTCTCGAGCCCACAGACTGAAATGGTGGCTAGATTTTAAACAAGATAGTGAAAGGAGAGATCTTAAGGCATGGCATAGTGATTCTATTTAAATCAAAAAGGCAGATATTTACAGACAGTGATAAAATATCACAGTCAGACTTTTATAGTATTACCTTACACAAGATTAACTTGCAGTTTCCATCAGTTAGATTTTTTTAATTGATACCTGTATGTTCAGGCTAAAAGTGTCAGATCCATTGGTGAGGGGAAGAGGACTCCTTCCCCTGTAAGTCCTGGCAGAAATAACTGTGCTAGGTTGTTGGCTTATCTTCCACCTTGTCTTTTCAAGTGTGTTTGGACATGTCTGTGCAGTTAATCACTACAAAGAATAAACCCTGAGGTGACAGTGGAGTCTTCTCAAAGACCTTCAGCTAGCTGCATTAGTCTGCAGCATCTGTGGTGTCTCTTGCTGCCTCTTGTGGATGTTGTGCTGCTTGGGTAGACACTAGCAGTGCTGAGTGGTCAGTAGCTCTCTGCGAAGGGGTTGTCAGTAATGGCTTGTGAGCTCACCCTGTCCCATCTGCAGGCACTTGTCTCTGCTTGCTGGGGACAAGGCTCTTATGCAGCTTTGCAGTGTGGGCCTCCCTCTGTGGATCTATCAGCACTGTGTAAAAGCACCAAGTTACTGGTGGCACAGTGTCTGTCATTCTCCTGTTAGTATCCATGCACTGCCATTGGTGATGACTGCCAGGGACTTGAAACCAATACCTTTTGACCTTCAAGGAATCTAACATGGACACACCTTGTCTTGGGTTTGATTTTAATCATGTCTGAAGCTTATTTCCTGCCTGATTCACATCAAGCTTTATTTCTACTTTCCTGACTAATGTCAGACATAAGCAAAGTCCAAGATAGCATCTCAAGTGTCTGATGTGCACAGAACTTTAGGCTGAATATGCACGAATGCCCTGAAGAAGAGAGCACACGGAGCTATCTTTATCTTAAAGGGTTGCTTATGATGAGTAGTTTGCCCTTAAAAGACGCTACAGAGATATCCAAGTAGTAAGTGAAAACATGAAGTGTACTCTGAGCCTTCTGTTCAGATCATTCTCTGGGCCACAGTCTGTGGTGGGACAAGACTGGAACATGTGTTTTCCAACCAGGATTCATGTTAGGGTTGGTACTAGCAGTTGGGTAAAGCTATTCAGGGAAAGCGAGCCTGAGAAATTTCTGGCAGCCCATGAAGCTTTTCTAGTGTACCCTACAAGCCTGTCTGGGGAACTGTTTTTGCTGAGCTGAGAGAACATGTTGGAGAATGGACACACTGACCAAGATGGAGAGCAGCCTGTGCAGAAAGGAGATCTGTGAAGTGGACGTGGAGGGACAAGGTGAGCTGAATTACAATCTGAAGGAGCAGTGAGGTCTAGCCCAGCCCCTTTAGGTACCCTCTAAATTAGTGCAGAAGTTGAGAGATTTGAGTTTGTTAACCTTTTTCTGATCCTTCTGAGGGTTCACTTTTGAACCCTGGGTGGGGATGTGGGAACACAGTGCTGCACCACTGAGGAGCAAAGCACCCATGAAAGTGGTTAAGTGGAGCAGAGAGAAGTTTTCTGAAAAGCAGTAGTGTGTGGGGCCAGAGAGACATCCACATGGATGTGGGAGACTTATGCTGAAGGACAGGCATCCTCCTGTGGTGGAGGTACCTGCAGGAAACGTGTAACTGAAAATGTGACTGACCCAGCACATGTAATGGCAGCTGCCTGCCCCATTTTGGAAAGCAAGTACTACTGGCAGCAAATATACTTTATTGCTTACTTAGCCACCTTCTTGCACTGGTTTTTATTTGTTGTTTTGTTTCTGCAGGCCTGGCTCTTTTGCGGTGCTTGAAACTGTCCCCCTTATCCCACCCTTTGTTAAATTTAAACTACCTTGGCCAACTCCTAGAAGAAACTGGATTATCTTGCTTGTTCTCACTAAGCTCTGCTGCATTGGTGTCCTGTTAAATATTAATAAGCCCCTTAGATAAACCTTTAAAAGGTGCTTCTTTTTTTTTTTTTTTTCTTTTTTTTTTTTCCCCCTCCAAGTGCAGTCTTGTACATCAGAGCAGTGAGTCATTGGTTTCAGGAATATTTTGGGAAGCCCCTGAAATTTAAAATTGTGCTCTTCAGTGTTGCATTTTGCTAAAATAATCTAAGGGCCACAAGTTTAAACTTCATAATGAAAGAATTGGTAGGTATTTTTGAGTGGTTCACCTCTCTGTACCCTTTTTTTAAAATGGCTGGAGTGCATCCCAGGGCAGTGAGATCTCTGCCTTGCAGCAGAGCTCTTGTGGTGTCAGGCATGGCTGTGTCCTTATCTGGCCCATTTGTAAGTGATCTCCCTCACTGTGGTGGTGTCTGTGTGTGGGCTTTGGGCTCTTGAGGGTCATAAGTGCTGGTGAAGTACCAGCTCCTGCACACCACAGGTGCCTGTGTATGGCTGGAGAGCTGAGCTGCTGCTCTGCACAGGTGGGGGATGTTTCTGGAAGTGTGTGGCAGGACTGTGCTAAACTGGGACCTTTTGTTTTCTTTCAGGAGTGATGCAGTGCCCTTGGGGGAAACCCTTTGCAGGGTGGATTTTGACCAGCTAGTGACTTCTGCATGACAAGGGCTTGGCACCAACCCTGTGGTAGATCCCACAAGGACTTTAGGTTCTTTAGTTTGGTGCAAAGAACAGGCTGTAGGTTGATGTCAGATGTCTCTAATAATGCACGCTGTGGCACAGAGGTGCATCTTGCCTGTTGTGCTAATTGTACGGAAGACAACTTGACTCATCCTCAAGGCTGGTGATGGTGCACCACAGGAAGAATTAATCTGCTGTTTCTGTGTTTAGTGCTTTGCACAGTGAGGATGGTATGGCTCATGTGGCACACCCATGTCAGCCATGAGTCACCCATGTCAGCACACAGGTCTTAGGCACTCACGGAGAGCTGGAGCAGTCATCCATGACCTCACAAGATGCTGTAGCATACACACTAGGTTTCCTCATGAGATATGACTAGATCACCTGCTCATCAGACGAGGTCATCAGTCTAGAGGGGCTCACCTTTTGCAAGCTGGGGAAATACCTTTGGTGCTGACCTAGGTGAAGTAATCGATTCTTGTTTGTGGCCAGAATAACCTGACAAGGACCGAAAAAGCACTTAGCTGGAATTAGTTTGTGGTTGTCAATGGCAGTCTTTGCCAGTTTTCCCAGCTGTGTGGGCAGTAGGCTTTTGGCTAGTCTTGCTTGATTTCAGGGCAGCAGTAGAAGGAAGAGTCTTGAAGCAAAAGGCATTCTTGCCTGTCTTTTCACATCTGTGACTTGGTGGCTTAGGAAATAAGAAGTACAAATCTGTTACCACAACACAAGTCAGTGTTTGTGATGGTGATCAGCCTTGGTTCAGGGTTAAAAGGCTGTTGAGTAGGACAGACAGCATACACTGATCCATAAAACATGCTCACAGCCTTTTTGATGTGCAGAATCCTTCTATCTTAAGCATTTTTACAAACGTGCTCGCCCTTTCTGCATCTCCAGCACAAAACTCCAAGGCTTTTCACAGCGTGCTGACATGATTGCATTGATTGCTTTTATGAGTCATTTGTGCTAAATGACAGATCATATATCCTAGAGAGCAGGTTCACTTAGCAGCACTTTAAAACCAAGGTCCTGTTAGCAACACCTTCCCAGGTGTGCAGCTTCCAATTCTCTCCTGGGAGTTTTTCACCAGCCTTCCTTGGATTCCAGGTTTTTGTTCAAATGTAATTCCTAGTCATTAATAAAGCTGTGTTGAATACAATCTGGGTGTTGTGGATTTTCCCCTCCTCTCCTCAGTGCTGGTGAACAAACTACACTCCTGGGACAAGGTTTGACAGCCATAGGGGGCTCTGACTGTTGTAGTTCCTGCTGCTGTATGGGGCTACCGATGTCTGCCTTTGAGGGCATTTCAGGCAGAGGTCCTTGCTGCATGTTGCCCTCTTGGATGGAGGGAGGAGGATGGACCTCTCAGACTCGAGGTGCATTTTATATCCTGTGCTTTCAGTGCTGTTCTCTTGTGCAGTGCTGTGGTGAGTGTGTAAGAGTGTGGCTTTTTCTGCAGAGGACCAGCATAAAACGACAGGCCTTTTCCAGCAGCCAGGTGTGACTTGTCAATACTCAGCCTTTAGAGGAACTGGGGATATGGCTTGTTGCAGATTGTCCTGTTTAGTATTCAACAGCAGGCTTTTCTGGTACTGCTCTTCAGCTTTAGGAGCTCTGAGGACCAATTTATCTGTGCAGTAAAGAGCTCTGACAAATTTATGGATGCTCGGAATCCTCCAGCTGGTACTGAGAGAGCTCTCAGTTTTGGCTTGTGTTAGCATGGATGGATTGCTGCCGTTCCCGGCTGTGCCGCGGGGTGCCCTCCAAGTTTTCAGGCAATGTGGACAGCTTTTATTTTCTCTGCTCACCAAGGAAGGCACTATGCTGTTGCCCATCCTCACTGTGATGGCAGGACTCACTGTATAACACAGATACAGCCACTGCTGTGCATGTTCGGGAGCTCCTGGCTTCTGGGAAGCATCAAGTGTATTATGCCTGCTAAGAATAGTACACAATGATAGTGTAGATATAGAGCAAGTCCTGTGTTTTCCAGTATAAGGCGATAAGGTGTTCACTCTTTAGTATGGATAAGCTACATCTGCATCTTTATCTTCCCTTGGGGGATACGGAATATTTATGCATGAATTTATGGGCCTGTTGCCAAAATCTGCCCTGGTTGAGGTCGCTCTTCCTCTTGACTGAGGAGTAGCAGATTCTCTGAGGACAGTGTGCGAACTTTTGTCTCTGCTACCCAAGCTGTGCAAAGGTCAGTACCTGAGACTGCAGGCATGTTCCTTCAGGGCATGTGCAAGTTCTTCATAGTCACACTATACTTTGTGCTGTAGTTGCCAGTGAAGCGACAGAGAACCGCCTTCTCTTACATGGATGAGACCCTGCAGAGGATTTCCTCACCTACACTCTGCCGTGCTGTCTTTGGGGAGAGCATACAGCGAGATTGTTCTTGCTTCAGCAGGCTGGCCATGGCTCTGCTTTAATGCGCTGTGTTTCCTAGAATGCCCCAAACTGCAAATGCTTTTTTTGTGGTAGTTCTGTCTCATCCTACTAGAAAACGCACAACTGAAGTGTTGGGATGGTTGAGAAGCTTTCTGCCTATGGAAACTCCATCATTGTCATCTTCAGTCCTTAGGCTGCTGGCCTTGTCTTGAATGATGCAGGGACCTCCACCATGTTCACAGCTGACCCAGCTGTCCGGTTTAGCATAACGTTTTTTGGCAACCTATTATACAGAGTTACTGTAGCAGGAAGCCAGAGGACAGAGATGTGTTCATATTGCACCACAGCAGATGGGGTTTGTAGCAGTTGTTTTTGAGAAGGCAGGTGATGGTTCTACATGTAGATGTGACACTCAGGGACATGGTTTAGTGGTGGGCTTAGCAGTGTTAGGTTAAGAGTTGGACTAATCTTGAAGGTCTTTTCCAACCTAAACTAGATGATCTTTTAAGGTCCCTTCCAGCCCCTAACCTTTTCTGATGCTGTGTGATTCTGTAAATTTTTTAAATTCTGTGATTCTCTGATAAGGTTACCTGATGCCTTAAGCTTATTGGGGCAGGCCATAACATGACCTTCTGCTTGCTCTTTTCTGTAATCCAGGAGCTGGATTACCTTTGGAGTTAGATGGCTTTGTCACATTGCTGTCATGCCTTCATTCCAAAAGTATCTTTGGTTTGGCGTAGTCAGAGCTGCTGTAGTTACGTGATCATTTCATTTGGCCTTTTAAAATTCCAGAGCTTTTTTTTTTTGATGTCTTCACATTGCTTACAGCCCCTCAGAACACAACATGGTCGTTTTCCTTTATTTAGATCTCTGACATAACAAAACATCATGAATTAACACATTGAATGTGTCAGTTTTTCAGCAGAAGCTGTGTGCATGTAGAAACAAGTCTTATTTTAAATCCCAAAACTTTGATCACTTTATCTGAAGCCAAAGAACACTAATTTTAAGTCAGACTTCCTGGATTTTCAGCCAAACCGTGGCATGCTTACAGAGACCTGCACTTTGTTGTCAAATTTTACTTCGCTAAAACACATCTGTTTCAAAGGTAAAATATTCCTTATTCAAATGTTTGCAGAGCAGCTTCCTGAAGGTCTAAATGTGTTCTTAGTCCTGAATATTAAGCAATTGTTTCCATTTTCAGTTCGGGAAACAGCGAGCCAGGCTGTGGGAACATCCGTAAAGGACTTTGTGCGCAAGCATTGCAGAACTGTTCCTGCTGGAAAGTTCACTTTGCCCCTTCCATGGAGGTGTTCAGAGCCAGGTTGGAGAAGGTCTTGAGCAGCCTTTTCTAGTGGAAGGTGTCCCTGCCACTGGTGGTGGGGTTGACACTAGATGATTTTTAAGGCCCCTTCCAGCCCACACTATTCTGTTAATCTGTGATTCATTTGGACAGTGCAACTCTGCTGCAGAAGGCTCAGGGGTTGCCTGTGGGGAAATAGTGATTCTTTATTTTTGACAGTCTGTGTTGTCTACATATACTTCTCTGGAAACATAAAGCACTTTTGACTCTATTCTGCTTTTTTTCCTGGATTTTCAAACTATAGCATCACACTAATCAGTGAATGAAAGATCAAATTAAGAAGATACTAGGATTTATGTTTTCATGTGAAACCTTGCATATGAATTTAGGCTACCTTATGTAAAAAAACCCACCAAACTACACTGTAGTCTTAAGCAGTGATTTTGCTTTGCTGTTTTGATTGCTTTGTTTTTACTATTATGGCCTGAAGAGTACCAGTACAGTGGCTCCTGTTCACAGGGGAGGACTGCTTGCCTTGGTCTGCCCATTGTACCAATTCCTGCTATTAGGTGCCTGGCCTTACCCCTCTGTCAAAATCCCCTGCCCTGCTTCTGGGCAGCTGGTGGCTGCATTCTGACAGGCTGTGGAGGCTTCGTAAATAAAAATCTGCCAGCTCAGCAGCTGCTGCACAAAGAGCTGAACCAGCCCTGCGGGAGGAGGTAGGGGAGAGGCGCAACACTCGGTGACAGGAGCCTCTGTAGTTGCTTTCCCTTAAGAACCAGCCTCAGGTCACTCAGTGTTGTTTCAAGTGTTGTGTGACAGCGTAATATGATTATTGCAGATCCTGGGGGAAAATCAGCAAGCACTGCCTTTGGAAAGCATTCTGTAGCAGCAACATTGTTTCTCAAAAGGCCTCCATTTCAGTGGCCTTTCCATCATGGTCTAAAATGCAAGGATGCCGTGTAGGAGCTGGGGGCGGAACAGGGATGCAGTGCCATCTGAGGCTGATGTTACTCTGTAGCTGTCACATACAGAGCCTGCTTGTATCTGTGCAGAGGGCTGGATCTGAGGGTGGGGAATGTGTCAGCCCCCCCCCCAGATCTTCATCAGTGGTTTGGAGTGGAGGAGCAGCTCCAGGCTGCTCTTCTCTTATGTCACCACTTCACTGCTGTCTATGCAAGGACAGCCTGTTGTGGATTGCAGAACACTCTGTCTCTCTGCAAGTTGACCGCAAGAGCTGAACAAGTGGCCTGAAGCTGCTTTTTGGCAGGATATCGGGCCACATTTTCTGCTTTTGGTTCTCATTGTACATGTTACTGCAGCTATGTTTATTAGGGAGGGGTTGATTTTGATGGGGGAGGGCGGAAGCAATGAAGTACACAAGGAGAAATGTGCTGATCTTCTCCTTAAGTCTGTGGGGATTGAATATTTACATCTCCATGTAATACTTGGAAAGGTCTTCTAGTGTACATTTTTCCTCTAAGTGTCTCAGCTTCTGTACCTATGTATAACATTTGGGGTGTCACTCTCACTTGTGTCATGCTGGATTCAGTCCATGTCTGAACCACTCACTCACTTCACCGGGAACAGGATGTAAACTGCCTCTCATCATAGAGCAAACAGAGTGAAAACTTCTACATTCTTGTTTTCAATCTGTCAGGAGACCCCCTGCTTCCCATGTGTGTGGAAATAAGGTAGCACTCTGATCCTGGCTTGCTGATGACAGCAGCTTTCAAAAATCCTCTCTGTGAAGGCAAATCAGGAGCCTTACAGGCAGAACAAATATGCTTCATCCAGCCCCCTTCTAAACAGGAGGGGGAAAAGTGACTCTGGGGTTCTGGGTTTGAATAAGACTTTCAAAAGCACCATGCAAGCCCTCACGCTGTGCCGTGAAGTGGCAGAGGTGTCTGCCCAGAATGCAAAACAGGCTCCCAGCAAGGGGCAGCACTGCTCCTGGAGAGCAGCTCTCAGCTGAGGGGAGAACTGTTTCATTCTCACAGTGTGATTGAGTGTGGCTGGAGCTGCAGAACAGGAGTAGCTGGGGAAAATCGGTTCTGTTGATCCTGCCAGCTGGAACTACCTCTAGTTCCAGGTGCCCACTTCACGTAAGAATATCAGGTGGCTTTAGTTGCATTCCACCACAGATGGTGTGCCTGATGCCTGTGCCTTTCAGTGAGCTAAAAGTGCCCAAATTGATGAATTTCTCTATAGTCTAATAATACTGACTAAAATAACACAGGCAAGGGGAGTAAATTCCTATGTGAGGTAGAGCTGGAGCTAGATTCAAACTGGAGTCTCATTATAAAGGCAAATGTGCAGAGTCAGGATTGTGGTGTTAGAACAGTGTGCAAAGAGCTCCCAGAGTAGAAAAAAAAATCTGTAGGATCTGATGATGAAACAGTTTTCTATGACCTTGTCCCTGATGTGTGCAAAGATGGTAAAAAAAAAAAACCAGCAAAGGGAAAATTGGAGAGCACAGGAAACGTTTTTTGTTGTAGTCCTGGGGGAGATGAGGGCTGTTTTCCAGCCTTGCCTGAAAAAAGTGTGTGTGGAGTTACCTTCCCTTGGAAGGTGACGGGCTGAAGCAGTAGGAACCAGATACATACCTGGTTTGGAGATACCAGCGTAAGGTGTGCATCTTTGGGAGAGGTACAATCCACACACAGACTGGTTTTCCTCTCACTGCTCTCATTCACCAGGCAGCGGAGCAGCAGGAGAAGGGAACCAACCCTTTCCTCTTGCTGTTTGTCCACATAAACATCTCAGCCCATGATCATGTGGAAAGCACTGGAGTGAGGTGGCCTTGACATGTGAAGGGTGAGGTTATGACTTTAGGTTATTTCACAGTGTTCTTGGAGTTAGTTTCAACATCGAGGATGGCTCTTGGGATGGTCACAGCTTCTGCACTTTGCTGTGGGACATAACATTTCAGCACAGGTAACTGGAGGACACAGTTGAATCAGTAGGTCCTTTCTGCTGCTGACTGAGATGACAGCTTTCCTAAGACCGAGAAGAGTAAAGGGTCTCTAGTTTCTTGCACCTGGACATAAGCTCCCACTCTCTCTTGTTACGTGTGCAATAACATCTATAGCAAAATGAGAAAGTTGGAGTTCTCATTCCTGCTCTGCTGCAGTTTTTCATAATTCAAGGGATTGTCCTTCAAAAGTAAGCAGGCATTGAAGGAAAAATAGCAAAGGCAAAGGAATCCTGTCAGTTCTTTCTGATACATTGCCCAGTTAAAATGCTGGCTATTTGTGT
The DNA here is from genome assembly GCA_013399055.1 of Ramphastos sulfuratus. Taxonomy (NCBI): domain Eukaryota; kingdom Metazoa; phylum Chordata; class Aves; order Piciformes; family Ramphastidae; genus Ramphastos; species Ramphastos sulfuratus. The sequence continues at coordinate 380,643 of WBNM01004292.1, forward strand.
GAAATACATTTGTAGCAAGGTACTTGAAAATGACTTATCAACACTTGCTTTGGAGAGCACTGCCTCCAAGGTAGCACAAAATGTGAAACTAGCAATGGAAAATCACTATGCTTTTAAAAAAAAACAACAAAGCAATTATTTCTTGCCCTGAGGAAGGGTGTGCCTGCCACTGGGTTGTGTAAGGGGAAGTGGGAACACTGTACTATTAACATTCATGATAAACTGCACAGTTAATCATCATCCAGCTAGTCCCTGACTTCTCTCCTTTTCATACTGCAGCAGAGGGGTGGTGGTTAGAGGGTGTGTCATTGGAGGGAAAGGGAAATTGAATATTGAATATGGCTTTCTTTATGACACAAAGCACTAACATGACTCCCGTCTGTATTTAAATGCTGTCCCCAGGTTACGACTATGGCTATGTCTGCGTGGAATTTTCACTCTTGGAAGAGGCCATCGGATGCATGGAAGCCAACCAGGTTGCTTTACACTTCGGTCAATGCTGCTAGAAGATTTTTTTAAAATATTTTTTGGTGGGGTGGTGGAAAGCCAATGAGGTTTTTCAGTTTTGAACCATTCAAAGGAAGATCTGTTCTTGTCTAATATACAACACTGCGGTTTAAATGTCAGTTCCAGAAGCTTGTCAAAGGCTTAGAAATGTCAGTATGAAAGAGCTGCTGGACACCGAGTGGTCTGCCCTCCTCCCTAGTGTGTGTCAGCACACTGGCAGATTCAGAGGCTGGTGGCTGACGGTCTCCTAACGCAGGTTTTGGCCCTGCTGCTTTTGTACTCACAGTGAAATGCAGTGGGGAGGAGCTCTGCTGGCACTTAACTTCCCGGCACACACACGTCTGTGGCTGGAGGGGAGGCCTCTGCTGTGCAGCTCTGAGTCAGCTCTGACTTGCACGCTCTGCTTTTCCATTTGCTTTGTGTGGGGGAGAGCCTTCATTGTGTTCCTCCTCCGTATCTATCCTGTCCTTTGGCAAGCTGGAGCTGCAAACGTGAGGTCTGCCCTATGTGCAGTTGCACCTGGTAAATCTGAACATTTCCAGCACTTCAAAGTGCAAAATGGCTCAAGTCCCCTGTAAGCGCCCAAGGGGAAGCCTTTTCTCTGGCCTAGTGTTTGAGGCTAGAGCTGTTGTCCACCATACAAGAGGAAGATGTATGAAATCTCTTAGATAAGACCAGGTCACATCACACTCTCCATGCCTTAGAACTGCAGGTGATGGTTCACTCAGGAAAAACCACTAAAATGATTTATTTCCCTTTCCCTTCACTACTTCCCTTAAGTCTCCTTTCTGCTGCCTTCTTTCACCTGATATGCCCAAGTAAGAGTCCATACCAATTATCTGAAGCCTTTCTACCTGAATCCTAAGTCTCGCTATCATGGGACAAGAGTCATCAGTCAGATTCAGAGCTGTGCATCTGCAAAAATGTACTTACAGTTAATGAGTCTTCACAGCTGGGGTTTCAGAGGTCCCACTAAGCACTCGCATTTGCCTCTATTTTCAGTTACAGAGGTATTGCAACTTACAAAAATGTTTTACAGAAATGATTCTGTTGCTGGGAAAGAGCCTGGCACATTCCCACTGGGGTGGTGGCAGTGAGCACAGAGAGAGAGAAGGCTCCAGAATTAATTACTTTTGCCATCAGTGACAACTTCTATTTCCCCTTCAGTCTTGCTGCAGTTGTCAATTTATTTTGTTGTCACTGAGGAGTCTGTAATTATGTATGGCATGCCTTTCAGCCAAATGCCTCTCCATATTCTCTCCACAATTCTGCTCACATGAAATGATGTCTCCCTATGTGAGAGCAATTCCCAAATACCTGGGAATCGGGAATTCTTCTTTTTCTTAGTATCAGTGCCTGCTCTGCCCCTTCTCCCATCTGGAGCATCTTTATGTATAATCATGGAATTGTCAGGGCTGGATGTTACCTCAAGGATCGCCTAGCTCCAGCCGTCCTGCAGTGGGTAGGGAAACCTCACACTAGGTCAGGTTGCAGAGCCCCATCCAGCCTGGCCTTAAAAATTTCCAGGGATTGAGCTTCCACCACCTCCCTGGGCAATGTGTTCCAGTGTCTCACCACCCTCATGGGTAGGAACTTCTTCCTAATATCCAATCTGAATCTATTCACTTCTAGTTTTGCTCCATTCCTCCTAGTCCTATCACTACCTGACACCCTAAAATCTCCCTCACCAGCTTCCTTGTAGAGCTGCTGTCCACCATACAAGAGGAAGATGCATGGAATCTCCTAGATAAGATACTGGAAGGCCACAATAAGGTCTCTTCAGAGCCCTCTCCTCTATATGTACTTGGACAGTTTGACTTGATCAGACTTGGCCCATTGCTACAGCAAAAGCCTCTGAGCACCAGTACTTAAACTGCACTGAGTTCCCAGAGCTGCCTAGTAGATTAGATGTACACGAGATTGTGGCAGGTGTTCAACTGCAGCTTACATTAACTTCCCCAGCAGCAGTTACACCTCCAGCCTGGATATTTTTTTACTGTGTTTCACTGCTTAGTCAGAGTACAGCCATAGCCCCACTAGCAGTGGGGCTAATGGTCCCAGCTGTGCACCCTATATGTGACATGTTAAAACCAGGCAGGGCATGAAGTCTTCCATTCTCCCTTCCTGCTGTACATGCTTGTATATGTCTGCAGAAGAAGTCTGGAAGATGGAGTGGATGGAGGGGGCTGTTTCCAAAGCCTGCATGTGCCAATCTTCACTGTGTTTTAATAGAACTACAGCAATTTGTAATTAATGAAGCAATGAATCTGCTTTTTGGGGTGACCCAAGCTATATGAATTTGTTCAGAAGGGTTGTGGCCTCTCGATTCCCCCACATAGGTTCATTTCTCTAATTTGGTCCTGATTGAAGATGGGGGAAAAAAAATAAAAACCAAAAACCAAAAAAAACCAAACCAAAACCCAGAAAACTTTCTAATTATTTAAATTAACTTAAAAAAAAAGTTTTTTTAAAAAAAAAAGTAGTGACATCTGTATCTTATCTGCTGCAAGGGAGGGAGCTGACTTTTATGTTCTCAGTAAAAGCCAAATAGAGATATTCAGAAAGGGAGTTATGCAATTCCCTTGTTCTTCAACAATCAATATCCAACTTTAATGTCTTCCAGGCTGGAGATCTAAGATCATCCTGCTTAGATTGAGAATCTGCATTTTTACAAGCTGCAAACCGCCAAATCTGTGTTAGCTAAGACATTAATTCTGTGGTAGTTCAGTTATTTTCAGAAGGTTATCAGCTATCCCTGTCAATTCAGTTGCTTGTGAGAGCATAAATAGCAAAACAGTGTCAGCCCACGGTGACATCCTAGTGCCTCACTAGTCAGCCTGCCTCTTTCTCAGTCATCTGTAGGCTGGGCATAAATAGCTCTTGCAGAGACAGCGTTCTTTGATGCTGTTTAATGCCCCTTTAACTGCCCCTACCTAAAGAACAATTTGCTACATCCCTCTATGGTATAATTCCTATATCGTGAAACCCTTTAGTTTGATTTGACACAGACCAGTACTCACTTAAGATCATTCTCAGATTTGTGAACTACAGATTTACCAGGTCCAACTGCCTCCATTCAGTAAGACTAATATGTGTATGTGATATTCGAGGGTGCGTTCTGTGTTCAGTACATTGTGGTAAAGAAACATCCATCTTCTATGTCGCTCTCATTTTGCAGGAGAGTTTCATTCTGCTTGTGTTAATTGCCACAGCTAAATCATGGAAATGCCTCCTCTTATTAACTGCTTTGCCTTGTCTGTGTTGCGTCGGCAACTTACTACAGCTCAAGGGTCCCATCTAACGTGGAATGTGACGGATGGCCCTTGTGGCTAGTTCAGAGGTTGGGCTGAGCTGGGCACTGGCTACTCGCTCTCCTGCTGTCTTTGGGAGGCTCTTTGCCCCCAGATGGGCTGGGAAGCTGTTTTACAGAACCTGAGTGCAGCCCCTGTTGCACCCTGATTGTTGGTGATGCTCCTGTTGGTCTTTTGTTACAAGTTGGCTGTTGTTCGAGAGAGGAGATCTCTTTTCTGTCTGTGGTGAGCTACTTTTCTGTTGGGGAGAGACAGATTTTTGAATGGAAAATGGGATTTCTACCTCCTAAATGATACTTCCCTGCTTTATTCTCATTTTGGGAAGGTTGGAGTGTGGCGCGCTGTTTGTCTTACTGCATTTTCTTTGCCTTCAGGCTTGATGTAGGCCCTAGTGTTGTAGTGTTCTGTCTGGGGACACCAGATTGGCTTCTTGGAGGCAACTTTGGGAATACAGCCCATGCCTCTTGTTCTCCAAGAAGGATGTTGAGATTTCTTTGCACTCTTACTTCATCTGTAGAAGAAACTCGTGTAATAAGTTTGCTATCAGATGTGAAGAAATGAAGTACCCTTTGTGTGCTGACGTGTCATCAAGGGGAGGTGACTGAGGAGACACAGAGAGAACCTGTCTCTGCTGCCTAGATGTTTTACCATTTTCACTGAGGTAGAGCTGCTTGTTACACATATGGAAGCAGAAGAGTTTTTTAAGCTTAGGAGCTAATACTTAGTCTTGTCTGACTGTATAGTATTGTTGCCAAATCCTTGCAGGCCTCAAGCTTAACAGCCCTGGCACCATGAGTATTTCCTGGCTTTTGTTGCTAGTAACTAACATCTTCATAATCCTTTCCTCTTGTTTCTTAAATAAGTGGGCAAAACCAGAAGATTTACAGCATGAAGTTTTAAAAGTACGTTAAGGTGGAGATATCCAGGCATGTGCTGCAGTAGTCATTCCAAGGCTTGCTCTTTGAGCCTTCCTGCGCTAAGGCCAGCACAATTTGGAGGGTGGTTTACCCTCAGTACTGTGCGGTCGTGGTTCAGCTCACTGAAGAGATCGTTCCCTTCCCCTGCTTGTTTCCTGCTGGAGAGGGTAAGAAGGGTTCTTACTGGGTTTTGTGGGTGCTTACTTGAGCACATGCCACCACTGTGCAACTGGAAGCATCAGGTCTGTGTTTCTCCTGCCCTGAGCCAGTCCCCTTTTATCCATTCACGACCCTGCTTTTCCGCACATAGTGCGAACAAAGTGTCTCATGCAGATCACACTTCACAAGGTTTCTGCTGTAGCTGTTGGTGTTAAAATCCACAAGATGCTGTGACAAGTAAGCAAACCTGAAGACTTTCTGTCCTGAAAAGATCTGGAGCAACCAGTCACAACTTGGTGGCTTCTTAGTTAAATACAGAAGGAGCTTGTGGCTATCCTGAAGATGGCAACGTGTAGTTTTGGGGTAATTATTGAAGCCCATGGTGCAAAGGGTGTGTTGCAATTTCTAAGGGAAGATTTGTGTCCGAACATCAGAAATAGTTGTTTTCCTTTTGATAGCGTATGCTGAGTTGTGGAGTCTGGCATGTTTTTTAGTTCAGTCTGTAGAATGCCCTCCCTAATAACCTGATGACCTCCCAATGACACCTGCCTCAAGTGTATTTTCATGGGCTGTCTGGTATTCATCATTCACTTGCTTGACAGCCTCACTTCATCTCTTTAGCTTTAACCTGCAGCTGAGGGTGGTGGTGGCAATTGAGTGTGTCCACAAATGTGCTGAAATCCATTTGCATGTTAGACTTAGAGTGCTGGAGGTGACCTTGCTCCTTGGATTATCAGCTGATGTTCTCTTCTGCTTCTCTTGTTGTATATTAGATGTGTGGGTTTTGCTCAGATTATATCATTAGCACACATCTTTTTTTTTTTTCCTCTGTTAACTCTGTTATGCTTTGTCTGTGGGTTTCTATGATTACCTTTTGGAGTCTTCCACTTTGTGTGTGAAGCTTGTATACCTAGGCAGTGTTTGTTCTCTAAACGTCCCAGTGGTTTGGGAAACAAGTACTTTGTGGAGTCATTTTAATGATCTGAGTGACCTATGGAAAGTTCCCTCCATGGGCTGCCGTGCAATCAGATGAGTGGATTTCCAAGCAGCAGAGCTGATTTGGGGTTTTTTAATGTGTCTGATTCAGTGTGTAACTTTGTCATGAGCTCACCCTGCTCTTACATCACTGAGGCTTGACATGTTGAGTCAATCACTTGTTCATTCCCTCTGGTGTCCCCCTAGTGGCTGCATCGTACCGCTATGTAATTGGAGTCGTAAGCCTCTGAGATCAGGACGGAAGTCTGCAGTGAGAGGCTCCCAGTGCTGGGCAGGCACTTGCTGTGAATAAGCAGTGGGATCTGCTGCGCTGACCTGTGACCAGGCTGGTGTGTGGGGGTGTGTGTGCGTATCCTGCAGTGATGTGGTGGTAAATGCTCTGCCTGCTTCTTTGTTCAGAAGGACTGCCTGAGTCTCTGTGTGCTGCAGAGACCTTCCTGGTGCAGAGAAGGGTGTTTTTTGTTGTAAAGTGTAACTGTCAAAAAATTCTGGTACTGAAAATACTTCTCTGGACCTTCTGTCATCTCAGCATCTTCTGTCATCTCAACTGTTCAAGCCATATGAATCCTCTTAGTCTCTCTTCTTCTGGCACAGGAGGTTAAAAGAGATCTTTTGTCAAAGACTTCACACACTTTTCTTTCAGCCATTAGTGGCTTCCCATCAAAACGTTTTTTCTAGCCCATCCCAGATAAACCTAAAACCTTCTGTCCTGCCTTGCCTCAGAAAGCAAACTGTGCTAACCAACATATTTTAAAATAAAATGTGCTTTTAACTTTAAGAGCTGTGAAGCTGCATCTGGTTGCTCAGCTTCAGACTTCTGGTTCTGTGATCCCAGCTTGCCATGTCCCTTTTATTCCAGATTCTGTTATTTTTTTCTTCCCTCCATTTTTCCTTCAGCCTCACCTTACCTGTGTGATGAGGATTTTGTGTTTGCTGCTCTGTGAGGGGACTGTCCCAGAGGACAGCAGATATGAGAGCAGGTCTTCCTTAGTATCTCTGGTTGCTGCTGGGGACACATGGCCCCGCAGGGTCATCTCAGGGCTCAGATGTTGCTATATATTGCAGAACGATCTTTTCTATGTGCTGAAGTTCACTTGGGCTGCTGTATAAAGTTGTGCTACATAAAGCATCCCTCTCTACCCTTTTCTAAAATGAAACTTCTCTCCCTCTGGCCCCTGGACTTTTATGTTCTGATTGTGGATTTGTTGGGATTTTTTCCTGGTTGACATTCACGAAACTGTGATGATGATGTATCTGAAATCTCCATTCTTTCCCTGTGGATCTCAAATGCCTTGTTAATTAAGTTTTTGACTGTTGGGATAGATGTTCTGTTTAAAATGCCACAATCTTGAGCTGGCAAACATTAAGGAATATTTGTGAATTCCTCAGCTGTATTTAAGTAAGTTGGTCCATGGATGATTGCCAAGGTAGGCATCCAGTCCTTCCTGGCTGATCCATCACATGATGTGATACACCAGTACTTGCAGTTGGTGACCACATGCAGCTGTTGCAGCATCCAGAGGTGCTGGGGCTGAACACTCCCTACACTGCTGCCTCAAAGTGAGAAACCACTGTTGGGCAGCTTGGACCTTTGGTCATGGTCAGCATGACTGTTGTGAAAATGAGGGTACTTGGAAACTTCTTCTCATGAGTAAGTGCAGTGTGCACCACAGATAGTCATCTCCCTGCTGCTTCCTCTACACCAAAGTTGTGTTGTAGAGCAGTCGTTGGCAGAGCAACACCTTAGAAATAGCTTCCTTTCAGTCATTGTCAACATGTGAAGCATTTTTATGAGTGACATCTGGCACACTCATCCTTTGAACGTTTATAGGTGAGATTTTGCCTTCAGCTAGAAGGGGTTTGAAGTAGTCCTTGGATGCAGGATACAGATGCTACCCTGCTTGTGTAGCTGTCAGGTCCTCTTCTAATATGCTAAAGGCACAATTGTGTGACAGTGAGGAAATCTTAGCCACAGGTGTGATGTATAGGTGTGACTTCACCTTAAAACAAAGAGCGAGGTTTTACTACTGGCTGCTCTAACAGATTTTATAGTTTTCATGATTGGTTGACTTTCTCTGAAGATCTGTAGAAACTCTTAAATATATTTTCATGTAACCATTTGGAAGGTGTTTATTAAGTTAACATTTGGAAGTGTTTATAAAGTCCCTCAGGGGTCAGTGCTGGGACCAGTGCTGTTTAACATCTTTGTCAGTGACATGGACAGAGGAATCAGTGCACCCTCAGCAAGTTTGCAGATGACACCAAGCTGTGTGGCACCGTCGACTTGCTAGAGGGCAGGGATCCATCCAGAGGGACCTGGACAGGCTGNACTGGCAGAGGGGAGATTTAGACTGGATGTTAGGAGGAAGTTCTTTACAGTGAGGGTGGTGAAACACTGGCACAGGTTGCCCAGGGAGGTTGTGTCTGCTCCCTCCCTGGAGGTGTTCAAGGCCAGGTTGGACGAGGCCTTGAGTGACCTGTTCTAGTGGGAGGTGTCCCTGCCTATGGCAGGGGGTTAGAACTAGATGATCCTTGAGGTCCCTTCCAACCTTACCATTCTATGATTCTATGATTACTGTAGCATCAAAGCCCTTCAAAGGGGTGCAGTAAATCAGCTATAGGACATTGCCACAATTGTTAGGTTGTGTACATGGCCAGATAGTGATTTTTGGATTAAGATGCAAATTCCCTTGATCAAACTCCTGTATGAAAGTTAGCAGGACTCATGCCACTAATTTGCTTTGATGCTTTTGAAGTCCTCCTTTAAGTAAACTGGTGACTAACAGAACCACAGATGCCGGATCAGAAATTCCCTCTGTACTCCTTGAAGTGGATGTGGCTGATGGTATGACTGAAGTTACTTAAAGGAGACAGAGGGGCAGTGAGAGAAATGTCTGCACAGGATCACTTGCATGGATAAAGGCATGCTGGTGAGCACAGCACAACTTTCCTTTCCAGAGCAATAATGGCTTCATGCTTTGCACAAGCCCTCTTGTGAACGAGGCATCGGTCCTTCCCGGCCCGGTCCCAGGAACGTTGAGGGGAACACCAGATATGTTTCACAAACATATGAGCCAGATTCTAGTGCTAAGACTCCATCTGGACTGTTTTGATAAGTGGGAGCACCAAAAACCATTGTTGCCATTTTCACTTGATGAGTTGTTTTTGTTGACTGCAGCATCAGAACTCTCCCTTCATGCTTTTATGCTCTCTCAGCGGCAGTTGCTTTTCTCTTCCTTGGTGCACTGGGTTGTTGGAACAGGGAGGTAACAGGATGAGTCCAGAGGCTGAAAAAAAAACATCAGACTGCACACTCCCTGAGGTTGAGGAAGGCAGAAGAGCTTTTCTTCTCTTAGAAGAATGATACTCTACCTGCTTTTCTGCAGAAGCTCTGCTTGCCTTTTTTATTTTTCAATACTATGCTTACGATAGAGAGAGGTGGAATTCCATTCACATGTGGATGTTAGTCTGTTTTCTTCCCAGTAGAGTTTCTGTTGGACCTTTTCAGTGTAAATCACAGAACTGGGGTAGATTCAAGAAGAGTACCTTGAATTTTGCCATTTTCTGCTCAAGTTGTGAGACTCACAGAAGTAAAAGATGAAATTCAGATGTTTCAAGTTTGAAGATGCAAGATCAAGGCCGTGGCAGTCAGCAACTTTTATTTGTGAATTTCTGTTTCCATTTGACTGTAACTAGGTTGTTAATGTTCTTGACTAGAAATGAAACATGATTACAGTGGGAAATGGAGGCTAGCACACCTGGGAGGGCTATTGTGTCATTATCAATCACAGGCATCAATGAAACAGATATTTAATGCAGAAGGCAGACAGTTGTTATCCACCCCGTTCCCCTACAAACCACAAGGCACTTTCAGGACTCTTATTAAAGTTTTAATGCTTACAGAGATCACAAGAAACTTTCTGTGCTGCTGGCTCAGAGATCAGGAGCATTGCTGTCATTCTGCAGCCATGCAGGACAAGAAAACACATAAGGCAGAAGAAGCCCAAGAGTGCTGGGAGACAACAGCCCTCTGTGCTTCTGAGGAAAGGCAGAAACATCCCCTGAACTTTTCTTGTCTCAGACGGGAGAATTTCTTCTTGTCTCGTCTGCTAATCTGTCTGTATGAATGGGACAGCAACTGTGAGGTCCTCAGCTCCACTGTGTGACCATCTTGCTGAATCTTTGGCCATGATTGCTTCTGGAAGAAGGCAATATGGAAAAATTCTGAGATCTTTTTGTACAAGGGGACACAGAAGGGAGGTGGAAAATTCTTCCCTGGCTTCTGCAGCAGCAGAAACTGTACACTGGGCAGTTGACTTGTTGCAGTGAAATGTCTTATGTAAAGCAGCAGTCAGCCTTAAGGTTTGATTTGCTCAACTGTTTCACTCTGTGTGTACATTGACAACTACTAGATGTTGCATCCAAATGTCCTTTTGCATCTCCTTCACTTCAGGCTACTTCTAAGTTCAGTTAGTTATGTCTTCCACAGGGTGAACAAATGGCTTCCAGAAGTAAATTCCCCAAAGGGCAGGGGTCTAAAATCAAATGTGTCTTGTAATAAATTACATTCGTAATGAAGGCCAAACCTAGAAAGCTGTAAACATGAGGTTTCAGTATTTAAATCTCTGAAATTTGTCTTCTTTAGAACAAAAAGAAGAAAGTCATTCTCTCTTGTTTTCATTGACAGCAGGGGAAATACTAGGTTTTGTGATGTACAGTCTATGTCTTAGCAGGAAATTAGCAATATTCAAATGGGCTTCGTGTACCAGATATGAGCCAAGATGGCAGTAAAAGCCCAAGCAAGCATTTGATGTACTTTTCCATCAGGGATCTCAGGAGCAGAGTTAAGAAAAAGTAATTTTAAGTCCTCAGAATTCCAAGATGTACTTTCATGCACATAAAAGCAGGTTGAAAAGTCTCATTAAGAAGCTGTCTCATGGTGCAAAGCTGTACATTAATGATATGATGACTAAGGTATGTTACTGTTTAAAGACCTAGGTTTTTGAAAGCTTGATTGAGCCTTCCCACCTTGTGGTATCCACTGGAGAAGAGAGCTGAGATGGTTTGGTTTCTTTTTTCCTCTGAGAAGACATTCCTCTGTGTCTGGTCCATGTGAAATCAATGTTTGCCCTCCAGCATTACCTTCTTCTCTGTCCATTGCACTAACTGTGCTGGTCTGTTTTTCTTCTAGTGTGCATTGGGCCCATCATTAAATGCAAGAAGTGAATTCCAGAATGTTTAATAGACACATCTTGGTGGCAGGCAAATGACTGATCCATGTGATTTGAAGAGTATTGGAGTCACACAGGAGATTCACGTGTGAATGCCTGAGCCACCTGCTACTCTGCTGCTTATCCAACAGTTCAGAGAGATGTCTGTGCATGCCATTTCCCCTTCTCAGTCCCTTAGGAATTCAGCCAAGCTGGGGCACTTCTGACACAACAGTGAGCCATACTCTCTTCCTTCCTCGCTGCCAGGGTTATCACAGAAACTGCTCTCCTGCATGCTCATCTCTCTGGATTTCCCTGAAGAGCTGAGGGCAGCTGCCAGAGCCTTGAGGCCTGGGTGTTTGCATAGGAGAGTCAGTTCATCTGCCACTTGCACCCTGACAAGGCACGTAGTTCCTTCCTTCAGCAGTTCTGGGAACTGGCTTGGAAGGAGAGATCTGGATGTGCCTCTGGATGTTGTGCAGTGCAGTTGTCTGGATGAACCTCTTGAACCTCAGTGCCCCTATAAAGGAGGAACTGCTGGGTCCCATAGAAAGCTGTGACACCCACTAGTGTCTCCTGCCAGGCTGGCAGGAGAAACTCACTTCCTTCTGAAAGGCTCAGATGACTGCTTTCACACAGTGCCAGATTTCTTGGGCAAATACTGACCAAGGAGGTTAAAGCAGCTGTCTCCCAAATCAACTCCTAAGAAGAGCTCTGTAGGAGGCAGTGCCTGCTCAGATGTAGAGATCAGGTCTGGTGTCAGCCTCAAGATGTGCCAGCTGCCGCCTTCTACCCAGGGGTGCCTGTAAAGAATCTGAATTTAGCTTTTGGATGGGCTACATCGAAGTCTCAATGATGTGTGAATCATTATTGAGACAGCACAGGTAAGTGCTCCACTGCTGATGCATTTCCCCTGGTAACTGGCAGGGTTCTTGCTCTTTCCCTTTTGGGATCAGTATCAGGCCCCACTTTTGCCATTAAGTGGGAATCTGGAGATACTGAAAAATGATGTCATCAAAGACAAAACCCTCTTTTAATCCAGAGCTCCTTCCTCTGGAAAAAAGGATGTTTTCCTTTCAGCAGAGATGGTGTCCTGCACGGAGCTTGCCCCAGGACTGGCTGCAGAGAGAACATTGCAAGAGAAGGCTCACAGTGCTTAATGCAGTGAGTGCAGAAATTAGTTTGGAGGCATCTATGAGGGAGCCTCTGAACTGCTCTCTTTGCCATTTAGGGTTGCCATGGTCTTAGCGAACATAAGGAAAAACTGCTTGGCTGTGAGGTTGCTGGAGCACTGAAGCAGGCTGCCCAGAGAGGTTGTACAGTCTCCTTCTCTGGAGAGATTCCAAATCTGCATGCTCATGGTCCTGTGCAACCTGCTCTGGATGACCCTGCTTTAATGGGAAGGTTGGGCTAGATGATCCCCAGAGGTCCCTTCCAACCCCTACCGTTCTGTGATTCTGTTTGCTGCTGTGCAAAATATCCTTTGCTCTGTTCACCACACAGGTCAAGTTGTGTTGGAGTAGGGGTGTAATTCCATAGTTATGTACCCCAGCAGAAGGAGAAATTTTTGATTGGGTTTGCATTGAGTTTGCTCTTGAGTGATTTGATACTGTGCTTCAAATCTACGAGAAAGGAGTTGGACCTTTCCTCATTGTTCTCCCAGCTTCCTTGTGGCCATTGCTAATTGTAAGGTGCCCCTGAAGGAGATGAACAGAAAGGTCCTGGGGTGGATTAGTGCATTGTACTAATGGCCTTTATATTGTTTAAAAGTAGTGTGGTATGAGGTGACCACTGAGGAAGAAGGTGGCCATATAACAAAGTATTGAGAAATATGTACAGGCACTAGAGCAGCATTTTGGAGGGAGAAGATAAATCCTTGTGTTGGAGACAAAAAAACTCTTTGAAGCAGCTGCAGTTCAAACAGAGTCCAGGCAGTGGACCATGATGAATCTGTAGAGGAATACAGATGAGGCAGAGCTGTGTGGAGCCTTCCCTAGAGCCATCTATGTATAATGATTCTCAATATTTAAATACTCTGAAGTTGTGGTAGTTTTAAGTATACTTTTTTTTTTTTTTNTTTTTTTTTTTTTTTTTTTTTTTTTTTTTTCTTCCAAATAGAGGATTCAACTTAGAATCATTGAATCACTTTGTTTGGAAAAGACCTTGAAGATCATCAAGTCCAGTCATTCTCTAAATCTACCAAATCTGGTGCTAACCCATGTCCCTCAGCACCACATCTTTTAAACATCTCCAGGGATGGGGATTCAACCACTTCCCTAGGGAGCCTATTCCAGTGTTTGAGAACCCTTTAAGTGAAGAATCTTCTTCTAATGTTCAACCTAAACCTCCCCTGGTGCAACCTGAGACCATTTGATTAATTTAATTCATTTGATTCATTCTGTTTTGGGTATGGGAACAAGTGTTTGAAACAGAATCATAGAATCATTTATGTTGAGAAAGACCTTTAAGATCAAGTCCAACAGTTAAAGAAGATCATATACCTGACCTTCACTTACTCTACAATAAATCCTTAACCATCCACACTTCTCTTTAGCTGTGGTATGGGAGTGCAGCCAGGAACACCAGACTGCTGAACTTTTTCCTCTTTGAGCTGTATTCTGATGTCCCCAGACCCTCACACTCCAAACTCTGGAAATCCTCTTTGACTCCTTTGTACTGTATGGGGAAGGTCTCCATTAAAAAATGTCCATGTTTGTCCAGTGATCCTATAATGCTGACCTTGCAAAGGTGCCCTCTTCAGAGAGGGGTGAGAGAAGCTGGAGGTGAGAATGAGGTGGACAGGGAGATGTTTGTGCTTTAAGTGGCAGGTAGAAGGTCCACTTTGCTCCACTGCATCAAAGGAAACTTTGGGATACGTTGAAATCTCCTTAGAGTAAAATGCGGAAGCCGTTCCTATCAGCTACCACTCAGAGCTCGCCATGGAGCACACGAAGCCCTAGGCAGGCTCTGCATTTTCTCAAGCTGCGCCACATCACTGGTGTCCTTCCAGGAGCCATAACTGGGAGCCTGTCTGTACCGACTGCTTTGGTGGCATTCTCAGAGAAGAACTCAGTGTGCTGACAAGTGAAGCAAATGCTGCGTTTAAAAGATAAGCACTTTGAGACTCCTAACTTGGAAGCAAACTGGAGTTCAACATTTCAGCAATAAAATGAGAGCTGGCACTGCCTGAAAGGTAATTTGTGTGTAAATTTGCAGAGGGGATGTCAGCAGGGGGAGATGAGCTGAAGAAAGATACTGAGGCTTGCCTAAAAAGGGTATGGCTGGTGTCCAGGGAATTTAGAAATCGTAGGAAGGAAACTGGAGGTGTCTCAGCAGGCTCTTTGGGGTGTCTGTGGAAATAAGGTACTTAAAGGATGCAGACTGACACCTTCTGCTAAAGGACAAATGGACATGGGTAACCAGGCAGAAAGGGAGGCTTCAGGCGGGTAAGTAGAAATGGCAGCTCAAGTGTCACAGTGGGTGGTCGCAGTGCAAGTAGGTAATGTGTGGGGGTTTTTTTGTTTTTTTTTATGAAAGGAGCTTGAAAAAGAGGCACTGAATGCTATCTGGGATAAAATAATCCTTGCATGGCATCTTAATCAGTCATAATTAGCTACTACATCTTTAGGAGTCTCCAAGTTATCATCCTAAGGCCTCAGTTCTGTGTTAGTACCAATTTTATTTCACGTACCTGCCTGAAATGATGTTCTGTTAACTTGGGATTGATGATGGCATCTTTGGGCTCTCAGTCTCAGGCCTCCGCTGACCTTGAAGACTATGAGCCCTGTGCATGCTATAGTGGTTGGCATCAGGTCATGGGTTAAACAAAAGTCTTACTGCTGAATGGTTCAAAGTGGTGCCACATGCTTCCTCAGCCTCATAGCATCACAGATGCCCAGGAGCCAAACATCCTCTTCTCCAGGTGACTGCTAACACATTTCTGTAAGATTAATCTTGATTGAGACCTGTAATAATAATACATAGCAAGGTTGTTTTTGGATCACCTTGGTGATGTAGCCATTCCTCAGGGATCCATCATTTGTCAGATCATCCTTTTCCTCTGCATCCTGAATCTTCTGCTTGCTCTGTTGGCTACTGGACACTGAGCTGATAGAAAGAAGCCCCAGAGCTGGGGATGGTTAGGGAACTGGAGAAGGTGGCTGAGAGCCTTGGGCAAAGTCCCACCACACTAGGAATCTGCTCGTTATTGCTGTTCCTGTAGGAAATGCCATCATGCTGCAATGCCCTGCAGCAGGTTGGATTGCTCTCCTTTCTTCATCTCTCTGTGTCACACTCTGTGTTCGAAATGTTTAATTACAGATGGATTGTGTTTTGCGGATTCACAGCTTTTCTCATCTGCTTTTTGTCAAAGGTAAGCAGATGCACTGCCTGTTGCTCTGTCAAGTCCCTTGTACAGCAGCTGCCAAGGAGCTCAGAGATATAAACTTCAGCATATGGAGGAAAGGGGATGAGAAGCTGGCTTCTGTGGCTGAGATGATCTTGTTTTGAAATACATCCAGCTGGATCCCAGGTGTCTTGGTGTTGGCCCTCTGCTCCATCCCTGGAAGCTGCTGCCTGCTGGAGTCCAGGAGCAGCCGTCTGTGTGTGTGTTAGAGGGACCTTTGGTGTTTGACCCTGTCTGCCTGCTTTACCCAGGGATGAAGAGAAACTTGTGCTCTCTCTGCCAGCTTCCCTCCAGCCACTCTACAGGGGTGAAAACGTGCCAGTGAAATAGGCTGCGGTTATGTCATTTACACTGTGTTGTGGTTGGGGTTGTTAAATTTGCATTTATAATCCATAGTGAAACAGGAGGGAAAGCTGAAAGCAGTCTGGTTTGTGGTTACACTTGGATAACCCGACCTGTGCTGTGCCATCCAGTGCATTTGGAGGCCAAGGCTACCCTGTGGATAGCAAGAGCTCACTGTTCCAGGAGTGCTGCTGGGGCTGTAGGCTCCCTCTGCATTCCCAAGGCAACACTAGTCATTAATCAGTTTAAATGATTTTTAAAATTACGGAGGAATAACAGTTTTTGAGTGACCAGCCTAATTATAGTAAATCTGCATAAGAGGACTGAATTAACATCATGTAAAGGAGGCCGGTTCTGGTGTTTTAATGTGACTGCTTTGCTGCGCTGCACTTAAGCATTCTTCTGTTGTAATCTTTGTATGCAATTTTGTATCTGTTTGCAGGTGGTATTTTCAGTTAGTGTTTTAGCACATGCAACTGTCAGTTTGCTGACTTGGTCATTACTCAGCAGGAGAGATATCAGAACATTTTGGTTTGTCACTCGGACGTTTTCCATTTAATCAAACTGAACAATATAAGGAAATAATTAGGTGAAGTGGTGTTTGGGTTCGTGCATGAGCCAGTTGAGGGAGGAGATCAGAATACAGTTCACATGTGGTGCAGGCACCTCCTGCACTCCTTTGGCTTCTGCTCTGTAGCTGTAGCAAACTACAGGAAACTGGCTTATTAATCCTTGTGGATTTTGGACTCGAGCCTTAATTCTGACCAAAAATAACCTGCACCATTCCAGATGTGTCATCTGTAGGGCAGAGACTAAAAATTGCTGTTCCATTGAGTTAGGTACCACAAAGCCTTTCATGTGACAAGGAATGATGGCATGTGGTCACCATCCCAGTGGAAGAGCTGGAGCACATTTCCTCCATAGCCATCCTCAGCAGGGCTGGTTGCTACAGCCGTGTTTCTGTGGCAGGGGGTTGGCAGCCCCTGTGATAGCTGCTCAAGTATGACCCGTGGGGTGGAATACTTGGAGAGCTGTCAGCTCATCGTAAGAATCTCTGAAGTGAGATTTTACTGAAGGTTTTAATGTTTGGCCAAACTCAGTGAAAGCAGAAGCCTGGTTTGATGTGAGGGAGTGTGCTGTGCTCTGAAAGCTCTCCACGTTTTCAAATTTTCTAGGTCACTCTTGGATGCTCTAATTTTTTTCACGGAAACCGTTAGCAAAAACTTTGACACTGATGATTTGTATTCTTCTGTCATCTCAGTCTTGGAGAGCACAGAGATACTTTTTTGGCAAGTTCTGCCCCTCCTCAACCCCCAGTCATCCTCATTAGAAGGCTGTCAACAAGCATCAAAAATACCAGCATGCCAACTGGAAATGCTAATTGACAGATAAGCAGCTGAGGTGGGTAGCTGGTGCCATAGCTGACCTGCGGCAGGCTGTCTCCTGGCCCCGTCAGTCACTGCACTGCTTCCTGGGGAAGCACGATCAGAGCCATCTCTGCTTGTGTCCCTGCACAGCTTCTCCTGCCCACGAGAGTTAGCTGAGCTCTCTTGGGGCAGATGAGCTCTTTCCTCGCTGAAGTGATACAAATGCAAAGAGGTTAAAACCAACCTGATGAGTGAACATTCTGTGTGCTAGCAGTGCAGCCTGGGCTTCTTCATGCTCTTAGGCCTTACCTTTACCATTTAGATCTTATTGATACTCTTTTAATGTTTCTGGTTTCACTGCCTCTGGGGACAAAGAGCTTGGAAACTGCACTAGCAAAACTGAAGGTTTTACACCAAAGCCTTGTGTCCAGCTGACATGCAGTCTCCAAAGTGCTTATGAAAATCACTTGTGGGTAATCATGGATAAAGGATTTTCCCTTTTCCTTTCCCTCTTTTGAAGTAACCTGTTCTTGTGGGGTCTATCCCTGCTAAGTGAGACACTCTAAGACATTGCTGCTTGCAGTGGGCACTTTCTGCAGACAGGCTGCGTGATTTCATGGCATCACTCTCTAGGACCACTTCATGATGGGATTACTCAGCTGATCACAGCCTGTTGACAGTAATATTCGCATACTAGCCCATCAGCTCTTGTTCCAGGTGACACAGATTTTTTAGTAGCTTTAGCTGAAATGGCTTGTACTGGATTGTGTCACTCAGACTAGAATGCAGTATTGCATCTCCAGTAGACCTCAAAGCAAAAAAAAAAAAATCTCTTAACTGTGTTTGAAAGATACCGAACAGCGGCATAAATCATTGCTCCCAGAAGCAAAGTCCTGATGCTCTGTTTGGATGAATTTGGCAGTTCAGAAAGAACAGCAGAATCTGCTCGTGCCTGTGGAAATCTGGCCATTTCCATGGCTGAGAGCTCAGTGTTCTAGTACTGCGGAGCTCTGCTGCCTTTTAAATCCTTCACTGGTGAGTCAACTCTGTGTTTACTGCTAGTTTTGAGGGGGAGGTTCCTGATGGGGTGGACCAGAGAGACATTTCTGTAGGGTACTTATTTAGAAAGAAAAGGCCAAGCTGCTCAGAAGGACAGGATGTTGAAATCCGCAAGGAGCATCAACAGGCATAGTGCAGGTGAGTCACTGACAGAGGTCCAGGATGAAATGCCTCAATATGGAAGAGATTCTTACAGTTTGGGTACCAGACAGTACACGTGGCATACCTTGAGCTTAGGTTTTTTTATTTCCCCTAGCACTGTTCCCTGCAATTCTCAGAAAATCTTCGTGATTTCACAAAGGTCTGCTCAGCTGAAAGTGATGAACTGAAAAACTAGAGTGCTACCTGAAACACTTCGCAGAGAAAAGAAAGAAGATAGAGGTGAAAAAGAATAAGCAGTGACAGGGTCTAAAGGAAATAAAGGTTCTGAAAATATTTGGTATGGAAACTATGCACAAAATGAGAGAATGAGGAATTTAAAGTCACTGAATCCTGACAATGTGTGTCCTAAATGAAGGACTCATTTTGGAGTGTTAAATGATAATTGCAACCTTGAAAATTACTTTATCAAGAAGAAATCAGTAAGAGGGAGCTTGTGGAAAAAGTGAGCAGGCAATCAGCAGGGTGTTAAGGAAATTAGGGAGTAATTATGCAAGTGACACTTTCTGCAGTCTCCGAGAACTGAATTTGCAGTAGAGACCAGCACCACATGCACTTGAAAACCAAAAATAATCTTCAGGCTTTCTGGCAAGTTTTATCCTCAGTGGCTGGTAGAAGATTGGAGCTGTCTGATGGGTTGCCCTGCCAGAGGAAGTGTCCTCAAATCTAGTTGTCCTTGTTTCCCAAGCTCATAGGCAGGGCTGCCACTACCTGCTGAGTTGCTGCTGCTTCTGAGGACTTTCCTGGGCTCAGGGAGTGGCTGTAGCTCTGCTCATGAGGATGTGCATCCTGCCTTCTCTCCCTGCCTGGGCTCAGGGGGTCCTGAGGCAGAGGCAGGTGTTTCTAGCCTGCTCCCTGGCACTGCCTGTCTCTTGAATGTGTGATGTGATGTGGTGGGTGCCCTGCCTGTAAGAGGGAGCCTTCATCTCAAAGGACCAACAGTCACAGTGGGACAGCCTGGATTGCTGCTTCTCTGTCTTTCTCACTTGTGTTTCCTCATGTGCCTTAAGGAGGGTGCAAACCTCCTTCTAGGCATGCAAAACAGGCAGTAGTCACTTTGTGAATAGACCTCAAGGAAATTCCATGTGTCTGAGGTTGCAGCACTATGCTCTGGGTGCATGAGCCAGCCCTCAGCAAGGTCTAGGAAGGGCTCAGCTCTCTGTGAGGCAAAGACAAATCGTGCTGGAGAGAAGTGCTTGAATGACTGGGCAGCAGAAAGTGTTCAGTGCATACAGCCTGATAGGAGAGTATGGCAGGCTGTGAAGAGGGCAGGTGGTGGAACTCAACCTTACAGGGCAGTGTCTTTGGTCTCCAGCTTTCTCTGCTGTTTTTTTGTTGTTGGTTTTTTTGGTTGTGTTTTTTTTTTTTTTTTTTTTTTTTTTTTTTTTTTTTTTTTTTTTTTGTAGGGATCAAAGGATTGTTGTACTGCTGCTGTTTCCCTCCCATGAACTCTTCCCTCCTACTTCACATATTCCCTAGCATTTCCCTCATATTCTGCACAGCAGTCTATGCATGGGTATATCATGATGTCTGAATAACCCTGGGAACTTATTTTCCCATGTGCGTGGTTTGCTCTGGGAACTCTTGTGTGATTAGGCTACTGGGTCAGAGTACCTGGGAAGCTTCTGACTCACCAGGGGTCCCCAAAATAGCTTGGGGCCATTTACAGCTCCCTGACATCTCTGTACCATTCAGCAGTGGACCAGAAGAACAGCTGCTTTCCTGGGGCTTGGGAGACCTGGGTCTGAGTCTCATTAATCGTCATTGAGTCTCAGATTCTGGTGCTGGGAAAAGCAGAGTGTGTGGTCTGGCAGTGCTTGCAGTGACAGGAGATTTCTGATGGCTCTGTGCATTTGCACCTCAGCCTGCATTCTGCAGGCCCAGGCATGTTGTGTTGTCTACAACAGATGAGACCCACCAGGAGTCTTGGCTGCTCACTGCTTTTAAGGGCTGCTGCAAATAGGAGCTAGGCAACTTGTACCTATAAGTTCATTTTCCCCTTAAGTCATCAGCATTTTGGGATAGCTTGTGGATGTGCTGGGCTCCTGATTTCTCTCCAAAGCATCGTGTGTGAAACTAAAAACAGAGGTGTCTTTGTAGTCAGTGGAGCTTCTCTGCTGCTGCCGCACAGATGCTTGAGGCCAGTCCCCACAAAGGACTGGCTGCAGGGCAGTCACTGCTGGCTGCTGAGCCAGTGGCCTTGCCAGGTGGTGGCACACTTCTCTGAAGGATGGCCAGGGTTTCATGAGTGACATGAAGATTCTCTCACCTTGGTTGCATTTTACCTTGTATTCCTCTTCAAGCAGCTGCCTTGAGGCCAGCCTGGTGTGAAGGAGGCTGTCACCTTTCCAGCATATGGACAGAAGCAGGTTAAAGCAGATTCCCTCTCATGCTTTGGTTACTCTATCTCTGCTCTTGCTGGGAGGGGGCAAAGCCTCTTCTGCCCAGTTCCTCTGGAGCTAATGCAGCTTTGTAGCCTCAAGCTAGAGCAAGACACAGGCAGCTTCCCTTCCGCTTCCATGGCGAAGCTCCAGCTAACTGAAGCAGGAGATTTTCTCCCCCCTTCACCCTGTTTCACTTGCGAAATCTTAAGGATCCAGAGCTTTAACTCTTTCCCTTGCCTCTGTGGAGCCTGTGTGTGCTGGGCACGTTCGTCACTTCCCCCCTTGTCTCAACAGGGAACTCTTACCATCGGTGGCAAAGAAGTGACCCTTGAGTACACTCCGTGCCCAGAGTTCTGGCGCTGCAAACGCGTAAGTATGTGAGCAGAGAGCTGTGTTGTGCTTCCCCTGCTGGTTCTCCTGGCAGTGGCACCAGAGAGGAGCCTTAGCTATTTGCTCAGTGGCTGATGATACCTTCCTGTCCTGAAGCTCTTGCCTCTTCTAAACTTCTGTGCTTTTCCCTGCCTTGTTTTTGATAGCACCCATGAGTGCTCTGGCACAGGTAGCCAGTGATTTGTGCACACAGCAGTTCCATCCCTATGCAGCAGTTCCCTTTTAACATACGGGAAAAATAGCCTGTGGATACCTTTTCCTTAAAATATAAAACGAGACAGCAAGTCTGCCAACTGAAGTGGATCAGGCTTTCACTGTGGTTCACCTGTGAAACTGCAAGTGTCTTCTCTGCCCAGAACTGTCACCAGCCAAATACTGCGAACCTCCCCTCTGTCCCACGCAGGAACCTGGGGTATAGATTTGGGTGTAGTAAGTGCAGGAGGGAAGAGAGCATGCAAACAAGTCCAAGTGCAGGTAGCAGTTGGAGCAGACTGCATCTGGTCCATTTCTGGGGAGGCATGCTTGCTCAAGGGTCATTTTTGGTCCCATGCCCTTCCTGTGTCCAGCACAGACACTTCTGGCTGTGGTAGGCCAGGGAGGAGTGCTGGGGCAAAGGGCTGCTCCTTGCCTCCCCACTGACTGCAGACCGAGACTGCAGCAGGGCAGGAAGGTATCAGTGCTGGTTAGACTCCTACCGTGACCACTGGATCGCATTGGACTACAAAGTCCTCCATCCAGGCTAAAACGGGTGTTGCTTGGCAACTCATCTGTCTGTGCTTACAGTGCTCCAGGGATAAGTAGAAACAGCAGCTTCAGATAGTGCAACGGGAAGTCGGTGGAGTGTGTGTCCCTGCTCTTCCTGTGCATAAGCATGGCCTGAAAGAGCTTTCTTATGCTCCAGAGCATTTACAGGGCTTCAGTTAGAAGGAAACCCAGTGGTATGAAAGAGAAACAATTTACAAAGAGTTTGAAGAGGAAGTTAGAAATGCTGTGTTTGGAGAGAGCTGTGAGGATGGGACACTTGGCTCTTTCCACAGCGGCTGTGGGTGGGATAGCCATCTGAGCTTGTATAGCTCTACCTCTTGATTAGCAGAGACCTCTTCATTAACTCTTCCTGTGCAGAAAATAGCATCACTATTTGCAGTTTAGCTTGAATACAGACTTTCTCACTGCTCTAGGAGTGAGTTGAAATTAGAGAATACAGAGGTACCTCCAGATCCTTTGAAACAACAGGGTGGCTAGCAGCGTGGGGCCTGGCATGGAGCATTTAGGACTAGTCAGGTGCCTCTAGAATGTGAACAAACCCACACTAAGAAGTTGTGTGAAAATCCTCTTCCCAAGGCAATCCCAGTTTCAAGCCACATCAGTGTTTCCCTTCCGCTCCAGCCAAGGCTCCTGCTGCCATTACCTACCCTACCTCAAGCTCTCACTGTAACTTTTCCATGGCTGTTACTTCCTGAAAGCCCTACAGAGTCTGACCTTCTGGAGTAGGTTGTATCCAGTGCCTCCAAAACATGACTTCCTCATGCTGTCCATCTTTCATTGCAGTGTAAGGTGTGTACTGTGGGCTACAGATCTTCTTGCTCCTATTGCAAGCTTCCAAGAGATGGTGAGTATATCTGGTCCCCTCTGCTTGGTTGGTTAAGTTTCATCTGCCCTGACAAGTAAGTTTCTCTTCTGGCTCACCTGTGGTGAGGTGGCTTCCCCTCCACCCAGTTTCCTAGGGAGATGCAGCTGTATGTTTTTAGTGTTTTTTCTTTTAAAACTGTCAGATTAGAGGTGAATCCAGGATTTGAATTGCTGAACTCAGCTTGCATAGAAAGGAGTTCTGTTCCTCCAGGAGCTTCTCCTCACCCCAGCAGCACCTCTGCTTTTTGGGGTGGGAGAGCAAAAAAGCCAAAGCATGCTCCCTTGAAGGACTGTGTTCTTTGGAACGAGCAGGTATTCCAGGCACTATGTGAGCTTTGACTCTGTATCTTTGAACAGACATCCAATGGTTTGCATTTCTTACCCTCATATCCCAGGCAGAAGGGCATTAAAATAGCTGCTGATGCAGAACTTATTATTTACTGCAGCACCATCCCCATGGTTGTGCTTTCCTTGCATTGTGGCCCTTCCATCAATGTCCTGAAGGCAATATTCTGATAGCTGACCCAACACAGCTGTGGGCTGTCATAAAACTACTGAGGAGCAAATTAAACAGAGCCTGTGAGCTGCTGTGAAGACAGACTGTGGTGCATGCTTCTCACTGACCTGCTTCTGTTGATTATAAGAATGTGTGTAATAAGGTAACCTCTGTATGACTGGTCTTTAGTTGCTGGGTAAAACAGAACAGCTCCAGGCATACGCAGTGGTTACCACAGCTTTGCATGAGTTCTTGTGTGCTTTGCGGCTGATGGACTTGAAATGGACTTAAATACACCTCTCTTACAGGGAACAGAGCTGGCCCAGAGTCCAGAGGTGGTTCTGAGGGTGAGGACATGTCAGCTGAGCAAGAATTCAGTAAGATAACAGCTCTCATCTCTGGGGTTGTGTGATTTGCATGGGCAGCTTTCACAGCTGCGTGTGCAGACTGGTTTCATGTACAGTTTACATGAGGTTCTGCTCATGAAGTGCAGCCAAAACTCTGCACGCTGCAGACAAATTAGTACAGACCTGTCCAACGTGAGCTGTGCTGGCAGCCAAGGGAGTCAGTGTGCAGCTTTCCCAAGGTTTACATGCAAAATGATTGTGTCTTCTGACATGCTGCCTGCTGCCCCAACAGAAAGAGAGCAGGGAGGTGTTCCTGGGGACGTTAAAGAGTGAAGCTTCACTGTGCCAAGTCTTGCACTCTCATTTCTTTCTCTTCGTGGGAAGAGGCTTTAGCAGCCGGAGCAGGGCTGGCAGCGTTTGACTCTGCAGCCCTACAGCTTTGGCTTCTCTTTCCAACCGCTTTGTAAGCTCAGGTAGAGATCTCTTTTGAAGTGAAGCTAGATGCTTCAGAGGCCTTCAAGCACAGAAACTTGATAGAATTTATCTTGCATAGGTTGGTTGGGGGGCATCTGTGGTTAAGTGCGTCCCTGATAAAATCAGTGATTACATTATTATGCTTCCTCTCTCTGACAGAGGCCAGGTAAAGGAGCCCAACATGACACAAGGCAGTGGAAGGATGAGCAGTATCTAGCTTGTTCTTTATAAACCTCGTGTCTGCAGAGAGTTAAGATACAGGATATGAAAAGGGCAGAGGAGGTTACGGTTTTATAAGTGCTGCTGCTGCAGTGGCCAGAAAACAGAAGAAGGAAAATACATGCTGAAGCATGTGGAACCAGTCGATTTCTTCTCTCTAATAGCAGATATAAAGCTTGAAAAACCTGAGCAAGAGTTATCGGGACAAGCAGGATCTCCAAAGCAGCCTCTCCAGCCCTCAGTTCCTGCCCCACAGCAGGAGTGTCAACCTCAGGAACAAGAGCCAAGGAAGAGAGATGAAGGGAGAGAGCGGCGGCCCTCTCAGGAGAAGAGAAGGGATATGGGAAGAGACATGGACCAGCACCAGGAACTGCCTTCTCAGAGAGAAGTGGAGGAAGCCACGCCACAGGATGGTGGAGGAAGCAGAAGTGAGTGACACAGGGCCAGTTTTTAATTCATCTTTCTTGCTCTGTATGAGGCCATCTGCAGAAAGGGCAGCACCTGGCTAAAACTTTGAGAGGTTGTTTCTACATTGTGCAGATCCTGGCATCAAGTAATGGTGGGCTGCCCAGCTTCAAAGGTGCTGCTGAATGGCCTTTAGGAAAATTAATTCAGGGCAAAGTGGCTTCACGCTGATGGAGTTAATTTAGCAGAGCAGCAAAAGTGTCTTTGGCCGGAAGCTGTCCTGGCCTGAGGTCCTCTGAGGAGGAGCCTACATTCTGCTCTCTTTCTGGGAAGGAAAGTTTAGCAATTGGAGGGGATGCTCTGAACATCTTACAAAGCAGAGAGGAAAACATCGATGGCTTCCAGTCTCAATAGCAAGAAACCACAATGTTGGTTTGAGTGGGTTTACTTTCACTGCCCTGTCACAATAAACTTAGATCTGAATTACCTTTTTTTTTTTAACTACTTTATCTTTTCTGGCTACCTCCCTCCTTGTGCTCACAGCCATTATACTGAAGCGCATCACTCGATTCACCCCACCAGAAGTGATCGTGGGACTCCTGGCCCCCTATGTGCGCCTCTCCACATCCAGCGTGCGCATCATGAAGAACAAGGCTGGGCGGATGGGGCAGACCTATGGCTTCATTGAGCTGGAGTCGCATGCTGTAAGTGGTTTCTTGCTTTCACATGCTCCCCCTGTTGGTGTCTGTAGAAGCAGAGAAACCTCGGCAGGTTTAGGTTGGACGTTAGGAAGAAGTTATTCACGGAAAAAGTGATTGCCCATTGAAACGGGCTTCCCGGAGAGGTGGTGGAGACACCATCCCTGGAGGTGTTTAAGAGGAGGCTGGATGAGGCACTTAGTGCCATGGTTTAGTTAATTAGAAGGGTTAGGTGATAGGTTGGACTGGATGATCTTAGAGGTCTTTTCCAACCTGGTTAATTCTGTAATTCTGTGAAATGCAAGAAGTATAGAATCATAGAATCGGCCAGGTTGGAAGAGACCTCTAAGATCATCCAGTCCAACCTATTACCCAGCCCTATCCAATCAACTAGACCATGGCACTAAGTGCCTTACCCAGTCTTTTCTTGAACACCTCCAGGGATGGTGATTCCACCACTTCCCTGTATTTGTGAGTCATCTGCCCTGGAAGCAGTCTTCTTTTCTGTATGTATGGGTGCAGGGAATATCTGCTGCTCTCTGGCTTTAGGAGCCAAAGATCCTCTGTTGTCACAAGCTGTGATGCTGAGTGAGGGTTTCTTCCCTCAGTGTAGACCCTCTAAACTTGAACACCTCTTGCACAGATGTTTTGTTTGTAGCAAACTTGAATTCAATGGTTTCTGTCTGCAGCAGGCAAGAGTCTTAGTTAACAGACAGTCCCACACTGGAGGGTTCACATCTTCTGCTTCAGACTCCATAGTTGTGCCTTGGGACTGGTCCTGAGGATGTTCACCAGAACTCTGGAGTAGCAGTGGCCACAGTGCTATATTGTCTGGCAGCCATAGGAGAATACAGTCCCTAGCTGGCTGCTGAAAATGGCTAATAGGACACGCAGAGAACCTAACAGTGCATTTATCCCAATTGTTGCATCCTAAATACCTTTCAGTAATACTTAGACAAGAGTGTTGTGTTCCCTGTCCCTGCTGTGGTCATCATGTAAGCACAGAGCCTGCCCTTCAGGCAGACTGGATTTGGGAAATGGGCTTGTTTTCTTCTCAGGGATGTAAAATTCTCCTTTCGTTTTACAGGAGGCTCTGAGGTTGCTGAAGATACTGCAGAACCTGGATCCCCCTATCTGCATTGATGGACGTACAGTGGAAGTGAACCTTGCTACAGGAAGGAGGAGGTATGAGGCAGATGAGGCAGAAAGGTTGTTCTCCATGTGTTGTGCTGCAAGGCTGAAGCTGTGTTGTCAGACCAGGTGCTTAAAGGTTGGCACATGACTTAGCAAAGATGTTCCTACAACCTAATGTCTTTGAGAGGTGAAGGGATTGGAGCTAGAAGAAGCTTCAGTGATTGAGCAGTATGGGATTAATCATCATGTTGCATGGCCTCTTCTTGATGTCCAGCCATCAAATCCCACTGTGAGGGAACTGACAGATTCAGCTTTTTAAAATGCAGTTGGAGACAGTTATCTTTGTGAACACAGCAGAAAGCATGGTCATAACACTGGTGCAGACAGCAATCTGCACAGTCTCTCTATCTCATGGGGTGAATGCAGTCTAGCACGTGTCCACTGGAGATGGTCTTTCTGCCTTTACTGGTCCTGCTGATCATTTAGAATGTACTGAGAAGCCAGACTTGTTAACCTGCAACCTTTATCTCCACAGGAATGACTATGGAGAGCACGGTGACAATTCCTACTATGGCCAGGTAGGTCTGCAGCACTTGCCTGCATGTCTCCAGAAAGACAGGGAGTGATGGGGGTTATAGGCCTGACTTTTTGCCTTTGGGTTGCTGAAAGGTCAGCATGTTTGAAGATGGGATGATAACGCTCAAGTGTGCTGCTTGCTGCTGCACCGCCCCTACACTGTGTTTATAATGTGCAGAGAAATGCAAGTCAGGGAGCAGATGCTGCTTGAGGGAGTTCTGAGCTGGATTACTCTGTACCACGCTTTTACAGTCACTTAATTGATGACTGATCTCGGTTCCCAGAGTGAATGTCTCTTCTCAAGTGCTTGTTACTAGACTGCAGGGCTCTTCCCTCTTCCCATACTGAATGGGCTGGAGGCTTTGATACAGATTGCTGTGAACACCTCATATAAAGATTCACGGAGGCTGCAGAGGTCTTGTGCCTTGCAACACTGTCCATTGCTCTGTAGATGAAAAGCTACTTGTGCTCTATAGCTAAATGAGCTGTTTTTCCTGAACTTTGGGGCTGTGAAAGGGAGAAGAAGCAATATGAAGTTTTTCAGAGAGTCTCTGATCTGTTTGTGTTGTTCACTTACTCCAGGGCAGAAGGGGCATGAGAGACAGGAGGGGCGGCGAATCACAGAGACGCACCAGAGCCCAGTGTAAGTGAAGCTCTGCCTCACTCCTCTTGTGGAGACTTTTCTTCCTTAAAAGGGCACTGACATGTCGAAATCAGCCCAGAAATATTTTTAAAGGCTAAGAGTAGGTTTGTTTGGTACACCCACTTCTGAGTTCCTTTGCCAACTTTGTTTAGTCACATTTTCCTATCTGATGATGTGTTTCTCTCTACTCTTACTATGCAAAACTACAGGCAGATAAAAGAAAGTTGCTGCCTTCTTTTCCTTGTTGTGTCAAAGTGATGGGATAAAATCAGCCTGGCAGTTACCAGATGAGATGAAAAAAATACAGACTTTATGCAGCAGAGCCAGCAGCTGGGCGAACAATCCTGATTGTTTTACTAACTTCCATGTACCATCACTGAGCTCTGGCTAATAACATTTTGGAAACAAGCAGCATTCCTCCCATCGTGGGCCTATCCTTGAGGCTTTGGCTTTTCCTGTGGAAACAGTTTTCTCCCCTTTCTTGTCAGGAGCTTTTCATGTGCCCACGGGCAGAAGGGATGTGGGGAGTGTCATTGCTTTAAACAGGAGACTGTTTGAAAGAGTACAGATCTTCCTTGTTCACAGGGGTGGGTGGATGCAGAGCCTGGTTCTCATTACCCCATTCTTAGGGAAATTACTGAATTTCATATCTTTGTATGGTCAAGTGTTGTGGTCTGGTGATCTCAGCACAGCCCCCATAAGTGTGCTTTGGTGTGGAAGTTCTGGCAGAGTCCTAAACCAGAAGATTGTGAAAACCTATCTCCCTTCTTACTTGCTTAAACAAAAGAAGATGTGGGTGAAGTGATGGGAGGATGCTCATAACTTTCTTGCAAGGAGAGAAAAAGTCTTCTTTCCTACTCTTGATCCTTTCACAGTGTAATATTTGCTCATACTTTTGTCTTTGTCAAAGGCAACCTCTGCCTTTGGAAGATTATGCTGTTAACTCTTGTCTCTCTGTTCAGCACCATCAGATGTGTCCACATACATTTATGATCCTGAAACTGGGAATTACTATGATCCCATAGCCGGTACATACTATGACCCCAGGACTCAGGTGAGTGCATGAGCAGGAAGCTTTACACACAGGATGTTTTCACTAACTGCCCTTCTCCAGAGACATTCACAGCTAGATCCTGAAGACAGGCCAATACTGGACAGTACAGAGGTAGCTTTGTTTCTCTCACTTAGTCCTCTGACCTGTGTTAAAGGGATACATGTTCTACTAGCTGTGTGTTGAACCAGTTACTGTAGCTGCCTTTATCCTCTGAAACTTCTCCTGCCTTTTGAGGGTTTTTGGTCTTCACCGAGTAGGGCTTGTGGGCAGAACTTCCTTGCTAGATTTTGCTGAAGACATGTGATGTGTGACTCTGTAGTAAAAGATGGACAGAAGAGTGCTGTTTTCATCTGTGCTTTGTTCCCCAGCCAGCAACAGTCACAAGGATGCAAAAAAAGGAGCCATCAGCAGAGGTTCTCTAGGACTATCATCATATTTTTGTGATACTGGAGATGTCTGTGTTGTGGGCAGGCAGGGTGGTGCTCTGGTGACCTAGCTATGGTAGACTGTCTTCTGCCCCAGCAAAGTTCTGAAGCTTTTCCCCTCAGCTGTCTGAGGCTCTGCAATCCTTTCTGACCATGCTGGTCTCCCCAGCCCAATCAGGATGATATGCCCAGTGAGAAGACTGCAGGCATTTGGCTAAGCCTGTCCCAATGTCTCTTTCAGAGAGAAGTCACGATAGACCGAGATGCCTGCTCCTCACCTACAGAGAGCAGAAGGCGGCGGCATGGGAGCCAAGAACGGACAAATGAAAGAAAGGAGACACACAGCAGGGACAACAGGGACAGAAAGGAGAAAGGGAGAAGTACTTCTGCTAAGGTAAATCCCTCCAGGTGTCAGAATGATCAGAGATCTGAGGACCAGCAGGCTGAGGTAAGAGAGCTTAGAGACTAGAGAGTGATTTAGAGAGCATTCAAAAAGGGAGGGACAGTGAGAGGAAAGAGAGTAAATACATAGTCAGCAGCAGGCCAGGAATGTGGTTGTTGTCTGGCCAGGTGGGAGTTTCCTGAACTTCCCTGAAATTTTTCTCTGGTGACATTAAGTCAAGGCTTCTCATCCTTTCGTTGTGGTAAAGGAGTCAAAAACATCTGGGTAACTGAGACAATGCGTTTCACTCATGCTGCTGCAAACACCCAGCTACTGCAACAGAGCCAACCGAAAAGCAGCAGAGCTGGTTAAACATACAAGTCAGGTACAAACAGAGACTCAGCTGTCCCCTGCCTGCAGTTCCTGTCCCCTCCAAACGTCATGGACAGGCAGGAGGTGCAAGTGGACTGCAAAGGCAAACCAAGACTGAATGCAAACAGACCATATACAGTTGCTCACAGAGTCTCAGTCCTGGAGTAGTGCTCTTCAGTGCTGCTCACAGTGAGCAAACAGCCTCCCCAGTGTGGGGAGCTGCTGATTTAGAGAAGCTGCCCAACACGCTCTTTGAGCACAGCCCAGTTCTGTGATACTTGAAAGGGCCTGAGGAATGCTAGGAGACTGGCAGAATGATTTCATCATGACTACAGAAACTTGTGTTTTTGTCCTTTCCCATTGGTCTGGATATGCTGTCTGTGGCACAACCAGTCCTGGGCAGCTGGAACCCACGGGGTGTAGTTGTCCTTCAGGCTGGTACCAAGCCAGCCAAGAAGTCTCATGTTGTGTCGAGGATGCCTGCTGTCAAGGGCACTGACCTAGAAGAAACACGATCTTCTCTGACTAGAGGGTGAAACCATTTCCAGTGGAAATCCTCACGTCATTTTTCACGGTTGCCTGTTTTCTGTGGATGCTCAGAGGTGGCTTCCTGGCTGCTCTGTGCATTCCCTGACACCCTGTATTGCTGATGGCCTAATGCTAAATCTTGTTTTTTTCAGAATGAGCCTGGAGAGGAGAGATGCTTTGTAGAAGATGTCTTCAAAAAGCCATTGCCTCCCTCTATGAAAAAGGATGAGAGTACAGGCCTGGTAAGGTGTTGCCTAGCACTTGTCTTCTTCAGTTCAGTGCGAGTAGATAATCAGCTGCCAGACTGGAGCATGGCCAAGGCTTCAGAGCAGTTCTCTGTACAGCATGTAGGTGTGAAGCTTCACCCTAGCCTACTCTTTGTGCTGCAGAGTGCACACAATGAGCATCACAGGCTCATCCTATTGAAATGCTGGGTGACTGCAGCCTCTGGTCTTCTCTGTGCAGTGCAAGGAAGATCCTGAAAACACCACCACACAGGCAAGCAGGACTATAACTCTTCCTGAAGTGGTGGTTTTCTCTGCTGCTGTACTGACTAGCTGCGGAGGTGGCTTTGCACCCAGTCTCCCAGTCCTTTAGTGTGCACACAGAGGTGTACAAATGTGAGCTGACCCTGCCCCAGCTTCCTTGCTGGTCAGAGACACAGCTGGAGCCACTGTCAGCACCACAGTCGAGCAGAGTGAGAGTAGGGCAGGCTGGGTCAGTGTGGGAAACTGCTGCAGCTGTCCCTGAAACCAAGGGCACAGCTCCAGGTGAGCTATGGGTTCTTCAGAATGGGAATGTCTCCCACCAAAAAACAGCACCTCACTTCTGCCAGCTGTCTGGTTTCCTTGGAGGCCTGCTTAAATGGGTGTTTAGCTGTTGTGTGCAATGAGTCTATGCTGTGGTGGTCTTTAACACCTCATCTTGACTGTTCCAGAATGAGACTGGAGAGGAGAAGTTCTCTGCAGAAGATGTCTTTAAAAAACCATTACCTCCCTCTGTGAAAAAGGATGAGAGTGCAGCCCCGGTGAGTGGCTCCACAGGATTGGAGCTTGCCTTGTTTGAGCCTGGGGACAAGGCTAGAGAGGCTCACCAAAGCCTGCCTATGGCCTTGAGTGACAGAGATGCCAGCTTCTCCTGCCAGAGCGAGAGGGCATTGGAGGTGGAATGGCAAAGGCAGTTTGTTTTATGACACTGAACTTGTTTCTGGGCTTCTCCCATGGGGAGATTTAATACTGGTGTTTAAGCAGTCTCCTCACTCAAGCAGAAAACTTCAGCTGCCTCTGGACTGAGGAGGGCCAAACCTCACTGATCTTCATCCCTGGAAAAAGAGACTGACAGCAACCTCCTGCCAAACAGCTGCTGCTTTGGTCAGCGTCTTGTGCTTTGTGTGAGACTAGGAAAGCCTGGCAGCAAAGTTCAGCCTGCCTAGAGAAGGGAAGGGCTTCTGCCTTGTGGCAATTTGAATGCTGACCATGCAGCTTCCTTCCGTTCCTTGCCTGGATTGCTGCTCTTTGTCTTTTGGGTTGGAAAGGAGACACAAGTTGTGGGGAGATTGGTTGGGAAAGCAGAACTCTGCATGGCTACAGATAGTCACACTTCTCCACCTCTTCCCTCAGCCCAAGGTGGTGAACCCTCTGATTGGACTTCTGGGAGAGTATGGAGGAGACAGTGACAATGAGGAGGAGGAGGAAGAGGAGGAGCAGCCACAGGTACAGTGGCTGCCACAACCTTCCCACCCACCAGCACAACGTGAGGAACAGCCAAGGAAGGCCAAGACCAGTGATGACAAGCTGACCGACTGGAACAAGCTGGCCTGCTTGCTATGCAGGAGGCAGTTTCCCAACAAGGAAGTGCTCATCAAGCACCAGCAGCTTTCCAACCTGCACAAGGTATGGGGAGCTGGTGGCTGGGGGGTTGCTGTGTGCTGCAAGCTGCCTTTGGCTCCACAGCTCTGGAATCTACAGGGAATAACAGGATGCTTGGGTGGGAAGAGCTGAGTTTGACACAGCAGCAGGCAGAGTTCCCACAAAGTGGTGTTCATTGTGTGAGCTGCTACTTCCTGCCACAGCAGTGCTGTAAAGCCAAGGTGCGACTTTTTAAGCTGTAGCAAGACAGCTCAGGCTTGGGGAGAGTGCGGTGCTGGCACCCTGCAGTGTGACAGCAGTGAGAACTTAGCACATGTCTCCCCATGTTCTGTGCTGCCTTTGAGCTCTTGCTTCTTGGAGGGCCAGACTGCGTGCAGGTTGAAACAAGTCTGATTGCCTTCCTTTCCTGTGAGGAGGAAAGGCTTCTGGCCTCTATGGAGAGTGGGTAGTCTGGGCTGCAAGAGAAGTTGCTACACCTGGTATAGTGAGGGGAAGAGCAAAGTCCTTTACCTTATGAGTGGAGCAGATGACCCTGACAGCTTGTATCCTCTGCTGACACTGGCTTCTGTTCTGCTTCCAGCAAAACCTGGAGATACATATGAAGATCAAACGATCTGAGCAGGAGCTGGCATATTTGGAGAAGAGAGAGCGTGAGGTAGGTCTTCCTCCTCCCAGAAGGGTCTGAGTGTCGTTCAGTTGCCCTGAAAACCAGAGTTGTGCTCTGGAATCCAGAGTTCCATCTAAAACTGATGCATTGTATGGGCTGGTGCTGCCTGGCCAGTACTGCGAGAGCTGAAACTGTCCGTTGTTCAGAAAGTAGTGGAGCTGCTACTGCTCCTTGCAGCTGAGTGGCTGAAAACACAGTTCTGGGTCAGCCTGACAGATGCCATTAGGCATAATAAGTGGGCTGTGCGTCCCCAGGATGGATTTCCATCCAGCTGAGGATGAAACAGGACCTTGCTGCAGAGCAGTCTCCTGTGGAATGTTGATTACTTTGTATCTCACACACCTACTTTGTTTTTCTGTTATGAAGGGGAGATACAAAGACAAAGGAAATGACCGGAGAGAGAAATTCCAGCAGATGGATTCACCAGAGAGGAAGCGACTTCGATATGACCGGGACTCGGAGGGGTAACGGCTGCTCGCAGTTAGATCTCTTTAGGGCTGGCACAAGATCAAGAGTTGGCCAGTGAGGGAGATCTGGGAGAGTAACAGCCAGCTGGGCTGTGATTTCTGTGCATAGAGTTCTCCAAAGTGGAGTCTGTTGTGCTGCAGAACTCCTCAGGTGGAAGGAGGGGGTCAGGGGTGTGTAGTGCAGAAACAAGGGTTTAGAGTGAAGCAGAGACAAGCTGGAGGGGTAAGATGAGGGATTTGAGTGTGCCCAGCCTGGCACAGGATGCAGAACAGAGCCTGTTCTCATCCACCTCATCCTTACTGCACTTGCTGTCCTCCTGTCCTGGCGTCCAGCCATCGACAGAAAGAGCAAAGCTGTGTTCATCTGTTCCGCTGACTCAGAGGAAGGCAGGGAGCTGTTTCCACCTCACTCAGAGTAGGTGGAGGAAGCAAGAGTGTGCTGTGTGGAGCTCTCAGAAGGCCTGCCTGCTGCAAGCTCGCCTGTGCCAGTGGACTGAGGAACTGCTAGGCACGTGCTGAAGGCAGAGCTGGTGATGTGCCTGTTCCCTTCTCGTACAACACCTCAGGAGGAAACCTTTTCTTCATGTCTCACAGTTTGAAAATCCACATCTTCTTTCCTCTTTTTTTCCTGAAATAGCTGTAGGTAAACTAAAGCACTTTGTGTGCAGCCAGAAAGCAGAACTTGCCTGAAGGAAGCTATTTTTGCTTAATGGAGGAACAGTGACCAGGTGGGAGAAAGTGTGTCCAAATGAACATTGCATCATTGAGCTCAGTGACCACAGTACTGGGAGTAAAGGAAGATCTACCAGGGCAGCAGGGGTTAGGCTTCATTTTCTAGCTATTTCTAAAACTCAGATTAAGGAGCACAAGCATGGAATGCCCCTGGCTAGCTTCTACTGTAAATATTTTGGAGGCTGAGCTCATTTCCTGTGCCTGGTGTGTTTTTTCCCTGAGGTGAGACAAGGAATTATGTGGTCAAAGGTGCTTGTGCCCTGCACACAGAATGCACCTTGCTGGTTTCCTTGGGTGGTGTGCTTCTTATAAGTGGCTTTGAATATCCCACAGGAGAGGCTGGAATGTCCATGAAGGTGATGTTAGCAGGGCTGAAAATCCCTGGCATGTGCTCAAAGCATTGCAAGACCAGACAATTGATTCTGCCTCTTTTGCAGTGACTATGACTCAAGAATGGACAGTAACAACAAAGGGAATCGAGCATTGCAGTCACCAGGCTGGAAGAAAGGCTTCGGCCATAACCAACAGGGCACAACATCACCAATGGAGGTGAGTCCTTCCATTCTCCTGGAACACATCCCTGTTCTGCAGCTGGGAATGTCTCCCAAGACAGCTGGAGGGAATTCCCAGCCTAAACAAGAGTCAGGCTGAATTTTTATTTGGATCTGGGGGGATTGAGAATACAATACCAATGAGTAGGGAGTATGTCAGCATCTGACAAATACCTGCCCAAAGCCAGACTGAGGCTTGAGCAGGTACCAGCTCAGTGGTCTTCAGCCACATGAGCTGGAGGGGAAGGTGAACCTCCTCTCGGGAGGTGTGACCATAGCAAAGCCACAGGGTGTGTGATGCTGTTTGCCTGCTCTGTGAGGCTTTTGCTGCCATTCTGGACTCTGGACTTGGGAAGGGAATACCAGGGTACAGTGTCTACTGAGGAGCGGAGTCCCATCAGCAAAGAGCTTCAAGGATAGGCAGGGCTGCCTATCCTTGGCAGGGTAGGCCAAGGTAGGTCCCGCCTTCTGGAGCAGGCTGGTCTCTCAGCAGACCTTAGTTTGCTGCAGGTTTATCTGCCAAACAGCCTGCAGCAGGGTCTGCTGTCCCTTGCCCGGGGACACATGAGTAACACCATGCCCTCCTGGCTGCTGTCACTTGTGGCAGGAGGTGTGGCAGGAGGTCTGGCTGGGCCACCTGGCTGTTGTGGCATTGGTGCTTCACCAAGGGACAGGCAACTTGCAGCACTGCTCATGCTGCGCCAGGCAGCTTGCAGTCGAGGGTATCATTAAAGGCAAATCGCTGAGGCTTTGTAACATGCTTGCTTCAGCCCCCACGCAGGAGGCAAGGTTCCCCCATCGGTGCAGACAGCAGGAACCAGCCCCAACTGCTGCTCAGTCCTCATGGAGACCTTCCTGTGGCCATAAAATGGGCTTTGTCACAGAGCCAGCTCCAGCAATGCTCTCTAGGAGGTTTGACCTCCTACCAGGGCTCCCTGGACCAAGTAGGGGGCTGAGTGCAAAGCATAGCCCTCGGGCCGTCCTCATAAAGTCCTCCCAAAAAGGCCCGAGAGATCTGCTTTCTTCCCACTCCCAAGTCATGCAGGGCAAAGCCATGTGCCCTCTGCAGCCCCACAGAACTTTGATCTCTCAGCCTAATTGATCACATCACTGATATTCAGAGAAGTTGGACTTAAAAGCGAAGAGAAACTTTCAGCCTTGGGCCTGCTCTCCTGGGCTGACTCTAGGCAGGTATTAATGAATAATTCAGAGGCTGGCTGCAAAAGCCAGTCGTTAAAAACTGGTTGAAATTCAAAGCGAGCTGCCGCAGCCCATGGGAACTCTATTAGAGCAGAGAACAGCTGAGCTTGTGCAAATGCAGGCTGGCTGCAAACAGCTCCCTGGGAGCTCAGCTCTCTTGCTGGCACTTCCTTTACTCTGCTTCGATCCTAGCTCGCAGGCGGCTGCCGGCGCTGCCTGCTTTGGCTGCCCGCTCCCGCCCCACCGTATGCTCCTGCTGCTCTCCACGGCCCACCCCTGTGGATTGCTTCTTGCCGGGTATTTGCTGGCTGTGTTTTTGTTGCTGCAAAGGGGCCTTAGTTTCTCCCAAACAGCTTTGGAGGAACATGGTGCACTTGCTGTTCCTCCTCTCCCCGATCCACATGAGAGCAGTCAGCTGTTTCAAAGCAGCCCCGGGGATGGCTTTTCTTCACAGGCAGCTGGAGAAGAGATGAAGTCACTAACACAAGCTGTGTCTGTTTGCAGGCAGAAAACAGGAAGAAGGGCCCTGGCCTGGGAGCCCAAGGGAAGCCCCCCAAGAGGCAGTCCAATGAGACCTACCGTGATGCTGTCAGGAGAGTCATGTTTGCCCGCTATAAGGAACTCGAGTGAATGGTGGAGAAAACCCCAAGCCTGTCTTTGTCCAGCTCAATCTCTTTCTGTCTCTCTGTGTCCTGTTCTTTTCAGGGGTTGGTCTTTTTTTTTTTTTTTCTTTTTTTTTTTTTTTTTTTTTTTTTGTGNAATTGTTACAGGTTTTGCTGCTAGAATTTTTTTAATAAAACTGAAAATTTGTCAGTGCTTGTCTCTTGCCTAAACTGCTGTGTTTTAAAACAAGATTGCCACTGTCTTTTGTTTTCTGCTCCTAGGTGTTTGGGAGCTGCAGCCAAGTTAGTGGGACTGGGACAGGTTTGGTCACCCGTTAGCCCTGCCAGCAGTGCCACTGTCCTGCAGTGTGTTCCCTGACAGCGCAGGGACAGCTGCTTCTGATGCTGTGTGCTCAGGGGTCAGGATGTGAGCTGGGAGCTAGAGGATGGCCCCAAGGCCTGGGGGTGATTCAGGAGCAGGAGCGGCCTGTGTGGGATTCACCCTGGCTGTTAGCAGGCAACTGGGCTCAAATAATAGCAAGAGCTTAAAGGCTAAAGGTGTCTCCTGAGGTTACCAGCCACAGCAGAGCCTTCCCCTTCCCACTGACTCTGGAGAGGGCTGGATCTTATGGTGGGGACTTTGTCAGAGTCTGTGCAGTGGCCTGCAAGCTACTCTCTGTCAGAAGAAAAACCATTGTGGGCAAGTGCCACTTGTACAGTCCCAAAAGGTGCTGAGGCAGCAGCTGGGCAGGGATGTGTAGTGAGGTCAGTTTGGCGAAAGTGGAAGAGGGACCGCAGCCAGAAGGGCTCAGTGTCATCTCTGCAGATGAGGATGATGATGGTGGTGGCTGGTGGGAGCAGATCCTGTGCCTGATGGGCAGGAGCTTTATTGAGGGTGCTGGAGCTTTGCTGGCTGCCGCTGCTGCTTCCCTGCTCACCCAGCAGAGGGTAGGCCCAACATCACAGGTGCCTCAGAGGAGAGAAAAAAGGAGATGTGGAAACTGAAGACAGTAAGATGAGAAGGTGAAGGGCCACCTGCAACAGCTGACAGCTTCTGAAGGCAATGGAAGACCTGTCCAAGCAGCATGTCCTTGTCTCTGGCACAGGCAGTCCCAGAGAGGTGTGTGGGAGTTGCTCACTGTCACCCCCATCCTTTGCTATAGGGGTGACCATTGCAGTGCTGGTGAGTATATGGATGTAAGGGCAAGGAACATGTGTGGCCAGGACAAGTTGTGATGTTTAGAAAGCATCTGTAAGAGCCCCCTCCTGACAGAGAGCCCCTCCCTCTCGAGTCTTGAGGCTCTGTGCAAACTGGGAGAGAGGCTGCTCAAGAAACTTTGGAGAGACAGGTGGAAGTTCAGATGGAGGAAGGGTCACTAATCCTTCTGTGTTAAAAAACAAAACCCACAAAACCAAACCACTCTGGGACCATATGGCTCAACCAGCAGCCAGGAGCAGCTTGGCTGTGTCTTTAGATTGGGAGGGTCAAGGTAATGATGTAATGGTGCTTTTAATGAGCATATGGATAATGACCTTGACCCACAGGACAGGGTCCTAGCTCTGTTACGGAGAAAATAGTAAGAAATTACCCCAAACCAGGGCCTGAGCAGCAATGCAGAATCTGGAAGTGTAGCAACCCTTCATGCTCCTGCTGATCTCCAAACAAGGGCAGAAAACTTGGAAAAACATGCAGGGTGGGGCTGACTGTTACAGAAGTCTGCAGCCAGGGAAGCAACTGGGGGCTTCAGTCCCTGTGGAAGTCTCTGGTGTGTGGAAGAATGATGGGGAAGGTGATGGGCTCCTGGAGATGAGCTCTGTAAAGGGGAGCAGTTGTGATGGCACGAGGTCTGGAGGAGGAAGCTGGTGCTTTCAAGTCTGGAAACTATTCATGCACAGAAGGAAAAGAAGGGTGACTGTGGTGGGATGGAATTTTCAGCAGTACCGGAGGGAAGCGAGGAGCTTGGGAGCAGGGCAACAGGTGCTGCACAGGGGGCATTCCAAAATGGAGCAACCACAGACTGTCATTCCCAAAAGAAATGGGACTGAGCCTTTACCACTACCAGCTGCAGGATCCCTTTAACCGATTGTATTAACTTGCTGGTTGGATTCATCCATCTTGGTGAGGACCTGTTAATGACTAATGATACATAGTTAATGAAGCAGATAAAGGTAAGAGCAGCTTCCTGGGACAGATGGACCTCACTGAACAATGTACACATGTTGGCTTAGCTTTGTGCTCACCCACTGGTAGTTGGTGTGGTGTTCATGTGTGAAAGGAGAGGCAACACAGCCTCATCCTTGTGGGCCAGCTGCCAGGGCCCAGGTCAGGATAAGGGAGGCTGTAGTGAAAAAAATTAAGTTAAACCCCCCTAACTGCAGTGTGCCTCTGTCTCCAATCACAAGGAATCCTTTTTGGCTCACTGGAGATAGCTCTACTTCCCATTAGTTGTATTAATCACAGAAACACTTGATTAGTTGGCTCCCATTATTTTAGGGACCATAGTAGATGCTGATGGGAAATCACAGATGTTGATGCTGGCTGAAGCTGTTGGAACCACATTGTGTTACCAACAAGTGTGGGATTTTGGGGAGATGTGCTGTGTGTGGCCTGAAAACACTGCTCACCCAGACTGAAAAGAGTGCCCCAGCACCAGCTCATGGGAAATCAAGGGATTCCCTATACTTGGCAGGGGCTGAACTCCATTGAATACCTGTTCCCCAGAGTAACCCAGTGGATTCCCTTGAAGATGTGCATGTGTCTATAAGATATATACAGATAGAATCAAGGTTGGAAAGGACCACAAGAATCATCTCGTTCCACGCCCCCTACCCTAGATCAGGCTGGCTAGAGCCTCATCCTGCCTGGCCTTAAACACCTCCAGGGATGGGGCCTCAACCACCTCCCTGGGCAACACATTCCAGGGTCTCACCACTCTCATGCTGAAGAACTTCCTCCTCACATCCAGTCTGAATCTCCTCACTTCCAGCTTTGCTCCATTCCCCCTAGTCCTGTCACTACCTGATAGCCTAAAAAGTCCCTCCCCAGCTTTTTTGTAGGCCCCCTTCAGATACTGGAAGGCCACAATAAGGTCACCTCAGAGCCTGCTCTTCTCCAGACTGAACAGCCCCAACTCTTTCAGTCTGTCCTC
Organism: Ramphastos sulfuratus; assembly: GCA_013399055.1. Lineage (NCBI taxonomy): Eukaryota > Metazoa > Chordata > Aves > Piciformes > Ramphastidae > Ramphastos > Ramphastos sulfuratus. Next base: position 420,467 of record WBNM01004292.1, read on the forward strand.
ATGGGAGAGGTACTCCAGCCCTCTGATCATCCTCGTGGCCCTTCTCTGGACATGCTCCAGCATGTCCACATCCCTCTCGTAACAGGGGCTCCAGAACTGGATGAAGTACTCCAGGTGGGGTCTCACCAGAGCAGAGTAGAGGGGGAGAATTGCCTCACTTGCTGGCCACACTTATCCTGATGCAGCCCAGTATCTGGTTGGCTTTCTGGGATGCAAGTGCACACTGCTGGCTCATGTTGAGCTTCTCATCCACCAGATACATAGGTATGATGGGCACCCATGCTGTCCAGCAGCCAGATGACAGCCCAGGTTAGGCAATGTGAAGAGCCCTCCACTGGGGTTGGGATGAAGTGGCTGGAATGAGTTCATTAACAAACTGAAACTGAGGAATAGAGAAGCATCGAGCCAGAAATCAGACTCTCTTAGGAAAGCAGCAGCAGGGGTGGTGATGTAGAAACCTCAACTGTTTTGTCACTGGGACAGTGGTCCTGAGGTATTTTAAAGGTTGGGCACCAAAAGCCACAGTCGTGTCACAGCTACCTTTATATCTTTTAATTATTTTGTTCATATTCCAAAGATTGACGACTGCGCTGGTGCTGCTGCCACGTTCAGCATGCTGCCTGGTGTGCCATCCTGTGGTGATGGGTATGATCAACCATGACAATTTATATCTCTTCTCTGGAAGGTCCTGGTAAAGGCCAGATCACAAGGTAAGTCCTGTGTTGGAGCGTTGATTGACAGGGAGACATCATTCACAGCAGGAGGACTGGCACTGACAGGTCCACCAAGGCAGGAGCTTGTGATGACTTCTGCAGAGCAACCATATGTAGGCTTGTCAGCTCCAGGTGGGGTGTGTGAAGACAGCCCGAAGAGCTGGCCTGAGGGCGATGAGGTACCTGTCCTGCAACATGGGCCTGGGAGAGCAAAATGTGTGGTACTAGGATAGCACAAAGGCCAAGACCAGGCCACATCTTCCTGACCTGACAAGTCCATCTGGGGTCTGCTCTGTAATGCTTTACACAGTCTGGCATAGGAAAATACCACATTTCTGCAGCCCAGACACAGCCACACTGTCAGCGGTGGCATTAAATCCCCTCTTTTTCTCAGAGTCAAAACGTGAGGCTCCACAAATTTGTTTTATACCACTCAGCTGCAAGTGAACTTTAAAAACCCAGCCCCATGGAATTTCTTGCCTCATATCCCAAGTGCAGCTACTGATGGGCACCAGGGCATTGCAGATGGGTACAGATACAGCTGGACCTGGCAGTCAGGCACATCTTCAACAGGCAAGGCTCTGCTGGAACAGCTCAAAAAACACAGGACACCAACCACCTGAACATGAGTGGGCTACAGTTCTCCTGCTGGGAAAAGCTTTAGGAGCAAATGCATTGAAAGGTGATTTAAAAATGGCTTATTGCAAACAAATCCATAGCCCTTCTCTTCACCTGAAATAGAAGAGTAATGAAAATGTGTGCATGCCTCCAGTGAGATAGAGGAAGACGCTCAATGAGTATTATGAAGTATCATATCTTAAGAGGAACAGGAGTTTAATGTTCAGAGGAGGTTGTTGCTCACTGCAATCCTGCCCCCGTTTCGGTGTGGGTTATGTGTTTCTGTATTTCTCCGCACACAAACAAGAAAGGCCATTCTACTCCTTCTTCCTCACACTGAGGATGTATTATGCTTTCAAATGTCAACAAGAATAATCTTGGTGAAACTGCACTTTCATGGGCTTCCATCTAGTAGCACAAAGAGTCAGAGGAAGATGAATGACACTATAATAAGTCACATAATGACCGGAACAGCCAAGATAAGCACAGACACAAACCCTTGGCCAAAATTTAAGTGGATTTTTTTTTTCCTTTTTATTTTTTTAATCTGCCAGTGCATTTTGAAAGGGATATGGTCTGGCCAAGTTGCTGCTGGGGTGTGTGCAGGGAAGGGGTTAGAGGGGACGAGATGACAAAAGGCTGACCCACAATAGCACCCCAGCACGAGTGAAACAGAGAACTAACACCAAGAAAAAAGCTTCCCTACAGTGATGGCCAACTGAGAGGACACTTTCCACACAACCTCCTAGTGCTCACATTCCATCACATGTGCTCAGGGTCCTGCTGTTCCAGACTACCCTAGGCATGGTGTTGTCCACCAACTAATGCTGCTTCTATCCATGGGATCCATATCCTTTTTTCCATGAGGAGATGCACATGCAGCTGGGAAGACAATAAGTTGTGCTGGTTACTCCCAGCAGAGAGAAAAGGCAGAAGCAGCCCATACGACAAGGAGCAGTGGTTTTAAACTAAAGGAGGGTAGGTTCAGACTAGATGTAAGGTGATGAGACACTGGCCCAGGTTTTCCGGAGAGGTGGTAGATACCCTATCCCTGGAGACATTCCAGATCAAGTTGGACAAGGCTCTGAGCAACTTGCTGTAGTTGAAGATGTCCCTGCTGACTACAGGGAGGTTGGACTAGGTGACCCTTCCAACCCAAAGCAGTCTATGCTATCTCAAAGCACTTCCAGTTGTGAAGAGTTTATCTATAGCTTGCCACAATTGTGCTGGCACATATCCAGCACACACAGGGCTGGCCCCATCCCCAGGAAGCTAAAGTGGATCAGCAACACAAAGACCAATCCAGCTGTATGGAGTGCTGCTGCAAGCACTTCTTATCACCTCCAGGAGCATGGCCAGTCTCATCCAGCTGTTAAAGTCCACCTCTTTTTCCTGTAGAGCACTCGGTTGTGTTGCAAGGAAGCTGGAGAATGAGAGGGTTATATCTCTGAGGAGCAGAGTTCCCCGTCGCACGCGATGGAAGGATGAGCTGGTCTAGAAATGGCAGAATGCTGGATGGCAGATAGACTTTGTGTCGTGCCGGGCTTGATCCAGAAGGAAGGAGAGAATCGGTCTGAGAAGCTGGAGTGTCTCTGCTGGAGTTGTTCGGATTCCCACCAAGGGGGAGCGGGGGGGCATCAAGAGGAAGGTGCTGTCCCTGAGCAGGGCCAGCATGGTGGTAGTGACAGCTCCCATCCAGCGAGCAGTAGGCAGGAGCTCACCTGAATTCATCTGGTACCCCCATGGCCCTGACACCCTTCCCGGTGTGATCTTAGGAAGCCCCCTTGTGTCTTTTTTATTGCTGGAGCTTAGGAGAAGGGCTGAGCAGCTCTCTGGGTACAGAGCAGTTAGACAGCAAAGTCCCTTTCCGCCAAAGCCCTGTCGTGATGTGCCTGCTCCAGCACACTGATTTGGCTCAGGGGTGCACTTCTGAAACTGTTCTCCTGACTTTCCCCACTTTACTGCACTTTGGATTGTGTCCCAAGCCCAGGCTTGAGAGAGCATCGAGTGGATTCCTTTCAGATGAAACCAAAATGAACGTGCTCCAGGAATGCACCTCACACTCCCCAGGCACTGATGGGCGTTCAGGCTACAGAGTCAGCTCGTGTAGAGTGAAAAACCCCTTGTAAATGTATAGTACATGCATGGGGTCACTGGATGTGTGGGTCTGCTCCTGCTGTGCCTGTGCACAGCCATCAGAGTCCAAACCTTCTCAAGTTTCCCCTTCCATAATATCTCTCTCGAGTTGCTCATGGACTGGAGTTTGCCTTTTGAAATCCCCTCAGCAGCCAGCAGCAGAACAGTCCCTGGTGTGCTTCCAGTCCCCACACACCTCGCTGCCTTTCATTCCCTCAAGCCACAAGAACAAGCGATGTGCTTGATGGGCTGCTTTGCTGTCCCACTCCTATTAGGTGTCCTTGAGCTGCAGGAACAGAATATTCTGGGGAAATAACAATCCACCGTCCCGAGAGGTGTTTAAAACACGCAGAGATGTGGTGCTGGGCGACGTGGTTTAGCATCAGACTCGGCAGAGCTAGAGAATGGTTGGACTCGGTGATTTTAAAGGTCTTTTCCGACCCACACGGTTCCACGATTCTGTGAGAAAGTCGAACGCTCCCCTCACGACTTCACGGGGCCAAGTGACTCCGTGAGCCGCTAGATGGCAACTGCTGCTCGTGCTTCCCCGCAGTAGCGGGACGCGGTCTCACCGGCAGCATGGGCTGATTCCTAAAGCCTGGGCTGGTTTGATGAATGAAAGGCTGCTCCCGGCTGCCATCCTCCCCTCGGCTCCTCCCTGCTGCTTCCAGCCCTCAGGTGCCGTGGGTTTGTTGGGAGTAAGGCGCTGCAGGCTGCTGGACTGGCAGCGGTTCATCGCGGCTGAGATCCTGCAGGCTCCTCGGCTGGTGAGTAGCTGAGCCGGGTTTAGCTGTGGCTGAGCCGGGTTTAGCTGTGGCTGAGCTGGGTTTAGCTGTGGTTGAGCTGGGCAGCACAGGCTGGGCTCGGCTGCTGCGGTTCTCTCCGCAGGAAAGCCGGCCGGGGTCGCCTTCCCAGTGGGAGCAGCTGAGCCAGGAGAAGCTGAACCAGATCTGACCCTGCTGTAAACTTGTCTAATTTTACGATCTGCTTGGCTGGTTTTTACATCGGTGTGCAGAGCAACTCGTCTTTTTCTAGCTCCTACAGAGAGAGCAGAGCCTGTTCTGCCATGGCACAAAGTTTGTGGTGATAATCTTTGCTGCTTATACCTACAGAATCTGGATCCAGGAGGTTTCATTGCTGTGCTAAACCTCTGTATCTCCAGAAAGGTTTTTTTTTTTTTTGGGGGGGGGGCTTCTTAACCCTGATGCTCTGCTTTGCTTCTAAGGTTTAGCAGCCCTAAATCCCACATTGGGCATATTTTTCACTAAACTCTCAGTCTATGCTGGGGACTCTTCCATGGCTCAAAGACAGCTTTGTAGGATTTCCTATCATTTATCTCCAAGCAGTTGTGGCAGTCTTGGTCCAAGGAGAAAAAAACAAAAAACAAAAAACAGCCTTCCTGGTCTGAGGAGGGAATTGCTCCCAGCTCACGCTGCATGAAATCTGTCAGGAGAGGCTCAGCCTCCCTCTGCAAAGCCTCAGCTCTCAGAAAGCCTGGGACAAATGATACAGCAGGAAAGGAAACAGAGCCTGAGAAATGCCGGGTGCTCTCCAAAGGAGTCCTTTAACTAATGACCCTTCTGCTTGGAAGCGTTGCAGAGCCTGGGGATGGATGTCTGGGAGCTGGGAGCCCCACACGCCTCTAGTGTCCTGGAAGCCCTGGATGGATGTTTGAGTGTGATGAGATTGTAAGACCTGGGGTAAGGGTGGAGACTGAACCTTTATTTCTATTGTCTAGAAACAATTAACAAAGCACTTGATGAACTTAAATTACAACAAACCAAATTATTTTTCCTATCCTTGAAGTAAGAGCAGGAATTACAGCTCCTGAAAGCGTGGGGCAACCCTACAGGGCAGCAGAGCGGAGGGATGCACTCTGCTGGGGATCACTACCAGGCATCTCACAGGCAGGGTGGAGTTGGGCCTTGGTGAGCCCCAAGTCCCGGGCTGGTGCCACAGTTCAGTTTCATTAAGCTTTTTATTGCTCAGAAGGAGCCACTGTGTTAATCCATCTGCTGAGCACTGGCACAAAATTCCTACTAATACAGAACCGCTCCTCAGGGGAGGAGAGGAGAGTGCTCTGGGAGCTTTGCTCACAGAGCTGTGGCTGTCCTGCACACATGTCGGCCACGCGACCCGTGCGCGAGCTACGGGGAGCTTTCTCTGTGCCAAGTGGAGCATGTCCCAGCTTTCTGCTGGCCAAACCTCGCGCAGCCCTCAAAGGGAGGCAGTTTGGCAGCCCCCATGGGTCACTGGTTTGACATGATGGGTTGCCGTAACGTATGGATCTCTCCTGCTGAGTTAATGAATGGAGAATGGCAGAGACACAAACACCCTCATGATTTATGAGCTGGGAATGGGGAAGTCAATCGGAAAACTAAGGCAGAGATATCAGCTCCGTAAGAAATATGGGAAGAATTCATCCCTAATCTAATCTTGCCAAATTCCACAAGGATGCAAGACAGGGATCATTTACTCCGGTTTCTTGTGCTGAAATTTAAACAGGAACCCCCAGGGATGTCAGTTGTTCTCCCAAATACCAATGTGCTTGTGTGTGGAGGCCACAGAGTGGGTGTCATGCTCCCAGCCATTTAGGCTGACTGGACAAGAGGTGATGCCAGGCTGCGGGGCTGCCAAGCAGCACCCAGCTCAAGCAGGAGTCAAGGCCAGGGTCCTCAGCAGGACTGGCTGCTAACCATGCTCTTTGCCAAGTCCTTGAGCCAGTGGGGCTGGCAGATGTTATCACCAGTGAGGGTTCCTGGCTGCCTCACTCTCTGCTGTGCTCGGGTGACACCCTCTCAGGGGCTGTTTACAGTGAGGATAAAGATTTATTGTAAACTTTGGCTTCTGGACTCCCTGAGCTGCCTCTTCCTCCAAGTTTGGTCTTTCCCCACTCCAGTTGGGATTATAGCAAAAGGCAGCTCCAGGAGCAGGGGGTAATGAGATCTTTGAAGACACTCACTTGTGCAGTTGCAAACCTGGTGTGGAGAACAGACAGAGATCAGTCATTCCTAAGTGCCTCCAAGGCCAGGGCGACTGTAAATGGGTGGGCATATCTAGTCTCACCTGCCCTCTTTGAGCAGCCCTCCTCTGAACAGAAGTTTGTTCTGGGGGGGATCTGCTTCACCCTCCTTGGCATCTCAGAGAGATGCTGAGGAGGACAGGTTGCAGCAGGAGAGGTGATCTGTTTGGGACTGAGTCTCCAGCTTTGGTCTTCTGTTCCCTGTGAACCACTTGTCACCTCCCCACCTACTTCTCGCCTCTGCCCTGCTCACGGAAGGTTGCTGTACCTTCTCCAACTCTTTTTGCTTGGAAAACTGAAGCACAGGTGGCAAAATGGCCAATGGAAGGTTGCAGAGCTGGCCTCCCTAATGATGTCATTATCCCAAATCCTAGCCATAGAACTCCAGCATCTGCTGGTAGCCAGATGTGAAGGAATGACATTGATTTTGTGGTACCCAGGAGGAAGTATTCCCTATTCCTGGCAGAGGTAAGCCGTTATTATCCCCTGATGCAGGCAGTAGATGTGGGCTCTTCTGTCTCCCTGCTGAGCAACCCCATGTGCCCCTTGACTCACTCAGGCTCCTCTGTAACTGCAGCCATGCAACATGTGTGCTCTGGGCCAGCACAGCCCAGCTCCACCAGTGGCATGGCAAAATTTGGAGAGCAATTGTGGCCAGCATTAGCCCCAGCTGACCTGGGAGCCTGCCCAGGATGTGATTTCCCTAGAACAATGCCATCCACAAGCACTTGGCCATGCAGGGTCATTGTTCTGATCTTACACGCTGGCAAGCTGCCACTTATTGTGTGCAGGAACTGTTCTGCTTCTCCCACCAACGAAATCAAGATTATTTCCCCATTTTCCAGGAGGAGACCATTGATGTCACCTAAATTGGCCTGAGCACTTTCCAGTGTTGAAAAACCCAGCCAAGCTTTCAGTTTCAATCTGCCCCTTGCCCACTGAGGGAAGAGCTGGTCTTCCCACAGTCCGTGCTCCCACGCAGGCAGGTGGTGACAGCTCTGCCACCACACGCTGAAGCTACATGCTCGCTTCTGCAGCGGCAGTGGTGCAGTCAGGCTTAGTGAGGAGCTGTAGGAGAATAAACGAATGTTTGGAAGAAGATGTGACACTTGAGGTCGGTCCTTGCCCTACTATGGTTCTGGTTGGCAGTGGACAGATCACTTGGCCCATCTGTGCCATGTCTGCCATTGGAATAATGAGAGGTGATCTTTCACAGCTGGATGCCGTGCATGAAGATACTGAACATCTCTCCGATGAGGAGGGGCTGAGAGACCTTGGGCTGTTTAGCCTGGAGTGAAGCAGACTAAGACAGGATCTTCTCAATGCTACTCAACAGCTAAAGGGTGAGGGGCAAGAAGATGGGGCCAGATTCTTTTCAGTGCTGCCCAGTGATAGGACAAAGGGCAACAGGCACAAATTGGAACAAAGGAGGTTTTATCTGAACACAAGGGAAAACTTCTTTGCTGTGAGGGTGCTGGAGCCCTGGAGCAGGTTACTCAGAGAGGCTATGGAGTCACTTTCTCTAGAGAGATTCCAAACTCACCTGGACATCATGATCCTGGGCCACCTGCTGTGGTGATCCTGCTTTAGCATCTGGGGTTGGACTAGATCTCCTGAGGTCCCTTCCAAACCCCACCATTCTCTGATTCTATGACTGAGAGGCTTTCAGGTGAAATAGGGTTTGGACAGAAAGGATGTGTCCTGGGAGCAGTGCCTCTGTGGTGGTGGCTGCTTCTGAGCTGTGCTCACCAGCTGAAGACCCTGCCATAGGGAGTTGTACTGTGAGGAGGTGACCATCCACTGGGCTGGGTTATCTCTGCTTTGCTCGGGCAGTTAAGTGGCTGCAGCAAGGGGAGCTCTCTGTTTAGATCACACTGCTGCTGCTAGAAGTCACCCTGGGTGCCCTCTCACAAAATCTACAGCAGCCGATAGTATTGACCTGCCCCAACCCCTGACAGATGTGCCTTCATCTTCAGCTCAGCGTGGAGCTGACCTTGTGTCTCCTGGGGAAGAAAGAATGAGCAGCCAGCTGGGGTGAGTGGCCTGGCGTCCATACAGTGTCTCTACCCGGTCACTGATCCTTGGAAATGCCCTGCACAGAGGCTGCAGCTGGGCCAGCTACAGTACTCCTTGCTCCAGACACCCCCCTTTGCCAAAGCAGAGCTACTGGAGAGGGTACTGCGAGGTCACTCAGCTCTGGGGAGCTCACAGCCGGGCAAAGCTGCGTCCGCTGGCCCTGGCATCCCGCAGCCAGAGCAAAGGGCAGCCTGCTGTGGAGGCTGCCGGAGCGTGGTGCTCTGCAGGGGTCCGAGCTGCGCGAGCTCACTCCCAGGCCAAGCCGTAATTGCCAGGAGCCCAGCCAAGAGGCTCTGCGAAGAAGCAGATAACAGTGCAGGCACCTCCGTCCTCATTAAAATACTTTCCCCGGCAAAGCCCCCACGCCTGCCCAGCCTGTTCCAATTAGCTGGAGAGCAGAGAGCAGGGCTCCCGATGATGAAAAGAAAACACTGCCCAGCTTCCAAGTGTTGGGGGAGGCGGGTGGCTGCGGCTGGGACAGCGAGAGGCCCTGGGAGCGCGACCAGCAACAGTGTAGCTGGCGATGGTGAAGCGGACGAGCTGGGTCAGTGAGCAGGGAGCAGGTGCTCGCAGCCCGCCCTCCAGATCCCGCCTGGAATGGCCCTGGCATTGTTGCTGGGGAAATGCAGCCGAGCCAGCAGCTTCCAGAGAGGTGCTGAGCATCCCTGAGCTGGTGAAGGGTCTAGAGCACAAGTCTCGTGATAAGTGGCTGAGGGAACTGGGGTTTGTTCAGCCTGGCGAGAGGGAGGCTGAGACCTCATTCTCTCAACTACCTGAAAAGAGGTTAGAGCCAAGTGGGGGCTGATCTCTTCTCCCAAGTAACAAGCAATAGAACAAGAGGAAATAGCCTCAAGTTGTGCCAGGGGAGGTTTAGGTTGGATATTAAGACCCTGAAAGGGTCATCAAGCCCTGGAGCAGGCTGCCCAGAGAAGTGGTGGAGCCACCGCCTTTGGAGGTATTTAAAAGAAGTGTGATGCAGCGCTGAGGAACATGGTTTAGTGGTGACTTGGCAGTGCTAACAGTTGGATTCAATGATCTTCAAGACCTTTTCTAACCCAAGTGATGCTGTAGTTCTATGAAAACCTTTGGTGTCACCCAGCCCCTCTCCCCTCAGCAGAAGACTTTCTGCCAGCATGGGGCAAGACGCACCAGCAAACCTGTCCCTGGCTACAGTCCCTGCTGACTCCTAGCCCTGAAGCCCCTGCCAGGTTTTAGTATGTGAATGATTCACCCAGACCCAGGCTCGAAATTCTGAAGCCCAGAAAGCAACTCCTGATCAGGGCAGAGCTCCCTGAGCCTCCCTAGGGCTGTATGGAATGTCAGGCCATGTGATGGACAGGTGACAAGGGTGGGTTTCAGCCATCGGGTGACATCATGGTATAAATGGCTCTGAGGAATGCGGTGCTGGCTCTGGGGACTCCAGAGGCTTTGGGGAGCTGGACTGGCAGTGGAGTGGGCAATGCAGAGATGCTTCGCTACCTTATTTGGGTACTTTTTCTCTAACATGAGGTCAGAGGGCAGTGAGCTCCTTCCCAAACCTGAAAGAATGTTAAGCTTTTCAACTGCATGAGGAGGAAGCTTGGGGATTCAACATGCCAAGTCGACCCAGAGTTCAGTGCATCGCATTAAGCTGGAGTCAGTCCTGACTGGGTTGAGATGAGCTGTACGGCTGCTACCCAGCATGAGACACAATTGCTCTGTGCCTGTCTCACCTCCCTGAAGCTCCTTTGTGTCTGGGAGGAGCCCAGACTTCATCCTCTCAATTTGCCTCTGCCCCACTGCCAGCTGGCTCCTTCTGGGAGCCCTGGCTCAGGCAGCATCCCCCAGCCTGATCTGGGGCTTAAGTACAGGAACTTATCACTGCTCTGTGGGACACATGAAGCAGACGACTGAGAGCAGAGGTGGGGTAGTATGATGCTGCTGGTAGGGCAAGGAAAGAAACTGGGGGGATGCTCTGAGTCTCAGGTGTACCTGGCCTGCTGAGGCCATCCACGAGCTGTATTTGCCCAGGCTCAGTGGTGGTAGCACTGGACGTTGCTGATACCCTGAAAGCATTTTCAGTGAGAGGAGATCTGAGAGGTGCAATTATGCTGTATCTCCATCCAGCTTTCTCTGTACGTTCATTAGACTTAAAACCTCTCTGGTGCTGGATACCCTTGAGGTGACTCAGTGCCAGCTGAGTAATGCTCACCGCTCCTGCTTCTATCTAGCTCAAGCAGCAAGCCCTGAAGGGCCTGCTGCCTGAAAGCACAGGATAATCACCATGCCCATCGTGGTTCCCACTACCACACAGTGAAACAAGCCCCTCTGCTGGGCCACCTTCCCAGCCCAACCCCTGAGAGCCAAGCCAAAGCAGGCTTCACATCTCTCTCGGTAGCCAGGGAAAGGTAGAGGCTGAGCCAGCAGCCCCCTGAGAAAGGGATTAGCAGGACATTAAGTGAATCCAGCTCCTTATCCCTTCATAAACAGTTATTAATATCCTGGCCAACCTCAGGCTTGCTAATTCTCCATTTCAAAGGATGAAGAGCCAACCAGAGCGTGCCTTAAGCTTCAGGGAGCCAAGCACTGTTAGAAGAGAAGCTGTATTCCTTCCAAACATAAAGGTTTACCCCAAAAAAGATTAGGATCTGAGCCTGGCTCCCACCTACCGAGGCCCCCAGCAGCAAGGAACCTCCTGTCTACAGAGAAGGCAGAGGCAGGTGGGCTCTGCTGGGTCCAGGGTGGTGCTAATGGGGGTTCACAGCCCAGGATAGACACCACTTGTCCATGGGACAAGGTAGGGGGAAAACCAACTGCAGAGCTTAAGGCCTGTGTGTGTGTGTTGGCACAGCTGGCATGTGAGTAATGTGACATGCCAGGCCTGACGGACCAGGAATATGAGATATGAAAAAGAGGACAAAGCACTCCCTGCCCCACCCCCACTATCACCTATGAGCAAAGAGCCCCCCTTGCCTGGCAGGGGTGATGTGCCAAAGGCTGTGGTGTGCCAGCAGCAGCTGGGATCATTCCTCCTCACTCAGGGTGCCTGGCACACTTCAGCTGCAGTGGATGGCAAAGAACAGTGATCTGGGGTTAATTGTGATCATGGGCTTTAATCTCCGGAGGTGGGAGTGTAGGAAACTGACTGGAGATGTCCTGGCTGGCAGAGAGCCTGCTGGCCAGCCTGGCTGGGTGATGGCAGAGGAACATGGGCAAAGCTTGAGCAGCCTCAGCCCCACTGTACTGTTGAACAATTCCTCCTTTCAAACTGTCTGAAGTCTGTTCCTCTCTTGATCTTCAGGGCTCTGTGTGGGCAGTGGGCATGCATGACCTGTGTTAGGGATTTGCTGAAACCCTACTCTTCCTGACATTTTGCAGGGCACACGTGGTGCCCTGCTGCCACCCAAGCTCTGGCACCGGCTTTTGTGCTCCCAATTTGTGTCATGGTGCAAGAGCATCACGTCACCCTGACCAGACAGCTCTGGAGGAAAGCAGGGGGGGAGCTGAGGGCTGACCCTAGTGGTTTTGTCGTCCTGGTTGGAGAAGGACGACAGCTGCCTCTCTTTGCAGCTGCTGGGGCATCCATCATCCTGAGCGGGCTGGAGAGGAGCGACCAAAACCCGGGGCTAAGCAGGGAGGGATTCTGTGCCTGTGAAGGAAAGAAAGGGGGCAGGCAGCACCTCGGAAAGAGGGACAGCCACGGGCAGGGGTGCAAAGAGAGACACACGACCTCCCTGCCCCCTAAGCTAGAGAAGGGACCACCCGCACCCAGGGCTTCTGTGTGGGGAAGCAGGACAGTTTCAAGAGCATGGGGCTTGAGTCTGGGAGTTAGGGCTTGACTGCTGGGGAGCATTGGGCAGCACCAGACCCATGGAGAGATCTCAGGAGCTTTGGACAGCACCAGCCCCATGGAGGGGGTCTCTCTCCTCTCTCCCACCTGAGCTCTGGCACAGTGCTTTCACGCACCCCCAGGGAAGGTCACTGTGGCTGAATGCTGACATGGGGTGCAGCCTCTCTCTCCCCACCCCATCCTCTTTGAGGTCCCCCAGCTGCCAGGGGCCAGCGTTTCACCCTGCCGACAGCCTGGCCAGCCCCATGGTGTAACTGAAGAAGGCACTAGGCTGCAAACGGCGTGAGGGGATTAGCTGAGACACAATCGGGCCTGTGAAGGCACTGAAGCACATGTTGGGCTTTCCTGGGCAGGGTGGCAGTGCGGGGGCTGCTCTTAGTGCCGCGGCGTGGCTGCAGAGCTCGAGTTCCGCAGCTCTTCCCTCTCGGGAGGTGATGCATACCCAGATAAATCCACTGCTGGGGCCCTTCCCCCTCGGAAGCCGAGGCTGCTCCGCACTGCTCAGGGCATCGCATCCAGCAGGCATCGCCAGGAGGAAATGGGTGCTTGGGGTAAACAGTTCCCTTCCACGCTCCGCATCTCAGACGAGAGGGAGTTGTCTTTTTCCCTCTGCTGTTCTGTCTCCAGCAAGACTCTCCAAGGCACTTTGTTTTCAAAGGAAAAATTCAGCCGTGAAATGGTGCCTGTAGATGACAGCCCAGAGCCCTAAACCTGTTGGGCTGCTGCAGGTAACTGAGCACTTGGGCACCTGGCCGCTGGAACCAGGGCATTGCTGGACTGCTGGCACACAGTATCAGTGTCGTGGTGTGCCATGGTGTCACCATTTGTGCCACCTGCACCAAGACACTCCTAGTGACTGCCAGACCTCCAAAACAGGGCTGCTACCACCCACATCCCACCCTAGGCCCCATGGTGCCTGGAGGATGAAATCTTCACCCCTAGACATCCCTTTTCTCAGCAGCCTGCCCTCATCAGGCACTCCCCTCTCCAAACTGAGATAGAAATAGTTGCAGCTCAGGACAGTTGATTATTTAAAGCTGTCGGGAGTGTTTAATTTAACCCTAGATTCATCATCCACAGCTTGTTTCCATCCACTAGACACCAGTGCTCCCCCTTGCAGTGTAAACTCCACTGCTGCTGAGCTCTTCACCTCCAGGCAGATTTGGGCAGAGGTTTACAGGCAGGGGACGTGACCCTGCCACGTGTTTCCCCAATACCTCCCTGCTCTGACTGGCACAGAGAGGGATGCCCCCATGCTAGGGGCTGTGGGCACAGCCAGACTGGGAGCTGCTGCTGGGGTCTTATCAGTGTGTCAGGAGTTGAGTCCTGGCCTGCTGCCTGGCCACAGTGAGGGGGGACCATTGAAGTCTTGGCAAAGGAGTGACATAGAGGAGAAGCCATCCTTACTACTCCTCCAACAGTTTTTCTTCTCCACTTTGAGCCCCTCACCTTTTGTGAACCTGCACCCAGCTCCTTCAAGGCTCTGGGCTCCTCCTGTGGCCGTAGCTCCTGCCACCATCAAACCTGCCTTTTACAGCCCCAGGCCAAGGAGACCAAGTGCTGGTATAATATATATGGAGATGGGAGTGTGCACACCTGTCCTGCTGCCCTGTCTCCCACCCCAGGCATGTGGAGCATCCCCAAAGCCATGGATGATCATGTCCCCAAGTCAGGAGCTGTGCCTTGCCTGCCATCCAAAGAATTCCAGCCCACTGTGGCATCCTCCAGAGCTCCAGGGCATGAGAAGTTCCTCCTGGGGGTGGCTTATCCCAAACCTAAGTCTAGCACAGGTCTTGCTCTGTTTATAGAAAGCCACAATTAGAAGCCAGCATTTTCCCAAGTCCCTCAGCAACCAAATCCATTTTAGTAAAGACAATAAAAATCCCTGTAAAATCCCAGGCACCCCATTGCTCTGACCCCTGTGTTAGCAGTGTTTGCTCAGAGCATGGCCACAGGTCATCAGGACAGGTCTGGAGAACTCCACAGCACACAGCTGAGCACAGGGAAGAGCTGAAATTGCTGGAGCATCCCTGGAACAGGAAAGCCACTCTGCATCTCTGCCCACTGTGAGGAGAACAAAGGTAGTACTATTAGCTGCTCCCCAGCTTGGCTGGTGGATCCCAGCCTGGAACTCCTGCTCTCTGTAATTAGTGGGTCAAGCAATAGGCACGTCACAGACAGCTAAACCCATGGCTTTTGTGGGTTTTGTTTTCTCCAGGCAGTGGCTGACCTGCTGAAAAATCTGCCAAGAAAAGGAGTAGATGGGCTGAGAAAACAGCCCCTGACTGAAGAGGACAGAAAACAGCACAGCCACTACGCCAAAGTCACATGCAGGTCCCAGGGTGGTACCAGGTCTCCTAAGGCAGGTGAAGGCTCTGGGGAACAGCAGGTTGTGCAGGCCAGAGCTAGAGCAAGGCAGCAGCCAGGGCACAGAACAGGCTGAAGAGAAGCTTTGCCAAGGGGCTACTGGCCCAGCCAGCCACCAACTGCTGGGAGGAGAGAAACTCCAAATCCACAAGCCTAAAGCTTCCTCCCGAAGCAGAGGTGAGTGCTCCTTCTTGAGGAAGGCAGAGCCCAAAGCTGTTGGGAAGACTTGACTACCCCATCCTTCTGACAGCCCTTCACCAGATGCCAGAGACCACTGGCCAGGAGCATCTGTTCAGGAATGAGCCAAAAAGCTCATTTCAGATCTCTCAGCCATGGGACTGGAAGAACTTAATCTGCAGCAAGAGGGAGGGGGAGTTAGTCAGAGCTGCCATTTAGGGACCATGACATTTACAAACAGGGAAAAGCATCTCAGTTGCCTGAAAGAATTGCTGAGGACTCTCAGGGCAGCCCTGCTCCCCTTGAGAGGGGTGTGAGCCAGCAAATAAGGCTGTGAAACCCTGTAGGGCTTGGAAGGGGAGTGAATGTGAGAGTGCTTCCAGCCTGCAGCATCCTGCAGCCAAAAGATGCTGGTGGCCTCTGAGAGCTCTGCGGTGACCAGGCAATTTGCAGAGCAAATGGCCAGAGAGATGCATCGTGTGGGCACACAGCACAGCTGAAGGGGTCACAGAAGTGTTTTTTTAAGAGCAGTGCTCCAAAACATTCATTCCCACTTGAGTAAGAAGGACAAGATTTAATCCCAAGATGAGATGAGTATTAGGGATCCTTCACCAGGCACTTAACAAGCACTGGGGTCTGAGCAGATATTTAGCAGAGGAAACTCAAGAAGTGAGAGCCTGGTGAAGGGTGTACTACTTTGTAAGCACTCCTCACCTCTTCCTTCACAGCAGTCATCTCCAGAATGTTCAAATCTATGTTTTCTGAGCACCAGCACCACACCACACTTGCCCCCTGGACAGGCTGTAATAGCTGCTCTTCTGAAGTCCCTGGACATGAAATAACACTGGAGCTTTCAGGTGGCAGCTGAGGTGCATTTTCCATTCACAGCTGCCTTTCTCAGTACTCAAACTGGCCCTGTGAGTACCAGCTGTTCTGCCAGCTTCCAGAGGTGGAGGGTGCAGTGTCTCAGCAGGGATCGGCATGGTTCATGGCAATGAAGATATTGGGTGGGGCTTTGAACAAACCAGTCTAATGGAAGGTGGGCAAATTGTGGTAAGGGGATTGGGACTAGAGGATCTTGAAGATCTCATCTGACCCAAACCATTATATAATTCCATGACTCTGTTCAGACATCCTCTTCACTGTACCAGAACCATCACAGAGTGCTAAGGTTGTGAGGACAGCCTAGCCAGCAAGACAACTGCAGCCTTGGGCTCATGCTTCCATCCCAACCCAGCCAGTGTGGGCACCATGAGCTTCACAAGCTCAAGACAAACTCTATCTGTCTCCAAGACCAGACTCCTCAGGGATGGGTGGGCCCAGGATCCCTGGCAGCTTGCAGGTGCTCTGCTCAGATAATCATGAGTGAGGCACTTGTGGTGGGTGCTGCGGGGTCCCCAGGCTTTGCCTTGCAAGCTCAGCATGCCGAGCTCACTGTGATGTGACCTCCGCTTGCGGCAGTCTGCCCAGCAGCTGCGGATCATTTTGCAGTGCTGGGGGTGTGCAAGCGGCTGGCCACTTGCTCTTAGTTGGCCTGAAGTCTTCTGGAGGATGAGCTGTCACTGGCCATCCCTTGAGCTGGGGGGCCAGGGATGCCAACCCACACACAGCCCACCATAGTGCAGCCTCCTCCATTTTCTGCTTGCAGCTGCAGTGGAAGTGGCAACTCATCTCTGGACCATGGTACTGTGAGGTGGAGCTCCCCACTGCTAAGTGCCAGGATGCCCCTTGCTGCGCTTTTCCTCTGCCTCCTCCTCCAGCAGCCGGGCAATGTCAAGGCATGGAAGCAGCATACCCCTCGCCTTCGTCTCACCTACAAAGGTAAGGGTGGGTTTCTCTGGGATCTCCACCTTGCTTGGGAGGGCTGGGAGAGGGTCCTACAGACAGGGAGTGAAGGCCAGGGCTCCAGGGAGGCAAGCAGTAGCCCTGGAGTTGTGGCTGCAACATCTCCACGTGTTTGGTTCTGGGGATGCTTTACAGATGCAACTCCAAGCACAGCTCCTGCACATGCTGCACCAGTGCTGCTGGCACCAGAGAAAAGGGCTGAGCAGGGAACACCATGCCCTTGTCCAGTGCAACACTGGGTCCAGAAGAGCTGTCCCCTTCTGCTCAGACTCACTCTGGGCATCCTGTGGGGTGTCCTGAGCTGGAGCTGACTTGATCAGTCCCAGGTTAACATTCTGTCTTTATGCTCACAGAACAATGGGGACACTGAGCCCCAGGCACTGCTGCTAGCTCCTTCTGCTGTCTCCCATCAGCAGATCATTTCCTTTTGACCCTGCATCTGTCCTGTCTGTTTAGTTGAGGATTTCTTCAGTTTACTCCTCTTGCACCTGATGCAAAGTGGGACCTGCTCTTGGTGAGCTGAAGGTGCACCCAGCAGAGAAGGGCAAAAAGGGAGCTTCTAGGGAAAGGATCTTTGCAGAGCAACGACCTGAGCAGTTAAGAGTAGAACCCTGTTTGCCTGGCAGCTGGTCACCCTGCCATGGACCTGCAGCATGGACTTGGCCAATTTACTTGCTTTCAGCTTCTGTGTGAAAGTGAGCAAGCTGGCAGCTTGGGCAGCTCAGCATATCCCCAGTGCTGCTCTGGCCATGACAGTTGGCAGGCCCCAGTCAACTCTCCTCCACACTGGTGATGTAGCAGTGCAGCTCTCCATGGGTATCACAGTCAAACCTCTGAGGCCATCCTCTTGGCCTGCTCCACTACCCTGAGCAGCTTCTCTGTAGGTGGGGACAACCAGCAAGATGAAAGATGCCCCCAGCTTGTGGCTGGAGAGTGCAAGATAGCCCTGTGGAAAGACTGCCCAGCTAATAGGGCTCAGCTCAGCTCAGAAAGATTCTGAAGGGTCTGCCTTTCCTTGGAGCCTGAGTAGGGCTGGGGCAGCAGGAACACAGAGGGACTGCTGACTTCAAAGCCCTACAGTGTGCTGGGGCCAGACATGTCAAAAGCCCTCAAGCTTTGGGCAGAGGCAGAAAAGGAAGCTCCCAGCATCAGGAGGGCTCAAGGACAGCATGAACAATAGCAGGGGATGTGACTCATGGACAGCGCGGGGCAGGTTCAAGGACACAATGCCTTGAGAAGTTTAGGTTTAAAAATCCCTAGGAAAAAAAAAAATAAAAGGAGGCTTTTGAGAGTCCATGTATGGGATCAGCACTGCCGTCAGATCCCAGCATGGGGGAGGCAAGCAGAGCCTCGGTGGGGCGGGGACAGAAAACGCAAGCAGGCTTGGGAGGAGGAAATGACAGCACCGAAGGCTGAGAGAGCAAAGGAAGGATGGGGCACGGGACACAGTGCCAGGAACAACAGCAGCGGCTGCCAGCCGGGTTTATGATGGCACAGCGGCGGTGATGGCTGTGCCAGAGGCAGCCTCCGGGTGAGCTGGGTCAGGCCAGGCCAGCCTCATGCTGCCCCCAGCTGAGCCGCGCTGCCTTCTGCTGCCACAGCGCAGTGCAGCCGCGCGGTGAAACCACGGCAGCCTGGCAGCTCCCTGCTCTGACAGGACCCAGGGTAGAGCGGCTAGGAGTTGGCAAATGGATCTCCTGCCAGCCTTTGATCTGCAGCCAGCCCAGCCAGGCAGGACCCAGAAGCCATCGCCAGGCAGCACGTGCAGGGCAGGGCAGGAAGCTGGTGGCTCTCTGGCTATCGGGATCAAAAGCTGCACTGGCACATCCCTTATCAGCCAACAGCTGAGGGGAGCCGGAGCCTGACTGAGCATCAAGCTTCCCCTGGACTGCCAGGATCTCCTCCTTAGTGTGCTCTGCTGGGGGAAGGGAAGACAGCCCTCTGCGCAGCCGGGCTGTGACCCCAGGAAGCCCAGGGTCACCCTGCACTGAGGATAATGTAGCTAAGGGGCAGGCAGAGGTGATGGATGAGACAAGATGCTTACAGTGATCCCGACAATGAAGAAAACACCGTGGCCTTGAGAGATAATGAACACAAAGGAGAGGATGTTTCCCTAGGCTCACCCAGCAGTTTAGCCAACCTGCAGGCACTGCCTCCAGGACCTGGGTTTGGATCCAATGCCATGTGCATATATCTGGAATTTGGGGAGAAGAGGCTGTTTTGTGAGCTGCAGCTTCCTGCCTACAGGGTCTGGGTCCACAGCATTCAACATCCCCTTGGCGAGGGACTGAACTGTGCCAAGTCAGGCTTAGACTCTCATGGTCATTAACCCTGCCAGAGGTCTCATGGTGCAAGTACAGTGCAGTGAGTCCTTCCTGGGTCTTCCTACATACTGTCACAGCCCCAGAGAAGGATCCACCATCATCCTGCCTGATCTTGTCCACAAGTACAGGGTGAGGGCAGGTCAGAGGGTGACCAACAAGTGATATTCCCTTGTCTCCACTCTGCTTAATGACACCCATATACTTACTGGATGAACTTTGGACCTTCTCTCCTGCCACAGCTCAAATTCCCAGTGTCCAGCCTGATATGTCCCATTGGATTGGGCAGGTCCCAGGAGCAATGGAAGATACAGGAGGGCGGGTGATGCACAGCAGCCCACTGGGGACTCAGCAGTGATAATGGCTTGCAGGCAGGGACAGGTATTCAGCTGTTAATCCCATTCAGATGGTGGGAAATGGCTTGGAAATCTGCTCCCTCGTATCCAGGGTATCCAGATGAGAGCCCTTGGGCACTGAAGGGTAAGGCGGATGAAGTGGAGCATTGTGCAAGTGCTGCAAGAGCAGGAGGAGGCCAGGATCTCTGTAACACAGCCGGGAGCTGCTCCTGGCAGAGGACTATTTTCATCCCACGGTAGCCGGAGCTCCCACGGAGCTCTGTCCCCGGAGGAAGAGGAGAAGGAAATGCTAGCTGTGAGTGAGCCTGGCGTGGATCCGGGAAGGGACCCTGCCTGCTGCCTGTGGCCCAGCAGGTCGTTGCCCCGCCGGGATGAGCGACGTCAGTGCCATTTCCAGCTTGCAGGCACTGGCCCCGATTCCCTTCTGCCCTGGAAACAGAGTGGAAGGAAGAGAGACACAACCTCCTGGGTCTGCAGGTCCCCTTTGAGGGAAGCCATGCCCCTGCCCACGTACACCCCACCTGTGCCCACAGCTGCACGTCCATCGCTGGCCAGCACCAGCTCCCTCTGACTGCTTCCCTCCCTCAGTTTCTAACATACCGCTTCAATCCATACGATTTGGGGCAATTTCTCAGCTTGGATCTTGCAGATCACCTCAGGTTTCCAGCTGCACTTCACCTCCCTCCAGTTCTCCATCCAGCAGCAGTCCATCCCCATCTCCCCTTCCCATGGCCCTGTTTCCTCACCTTTCCCTGCACAGCACCACAGCCAAGCACAGCTGTGACAGCCCAGCCAGGCTTCACACTGTCCCTAGCCATATACCACCACTGTAGAAGAACAAAGCAATGTGGCTTGATTTCTGGAAACTCTAGGGCTTGCCTCAGTGCTGGTCTCCCCTGCCTTGATCCCTGGGAGCAGGCACTGGATGGAGTGGCAGCTGCTGTGATCCTGTATCCCGTGGGATGCTCAGCCCAGCAGCCAGCCCCAAAACCTGGCACTGCACATCAAGAACAGATGTAGGCCCCTGGGATGCTGTTTCAGGAGTGGTTAAGCAGAACACAAGAGCTTATTGTCCCTCTTGCACACTCACATGGCTGCAACTGTGCTGAAGGGGCCATACTGGCCACCACAAGGCATCTGTGCAAGAGGAGCTTCTGCCAGAAGAGCAGAGCCTTTCCTGCTGCCCCATCTCTACTCCCCGTGGAACATGCTGGGTCTATGACACACGTTCCCTCTTGGCAAGGTGGCCCTTCTCTCCATCAGTGTCAAAGGGGTGCTATAAAATTTGTTTTCCTGAGCCAGTCTAATGCTGTGTTTAGGCTGTTTCAGGATGTAGCAAGAGCTCTGAGCAACATGATCTGCCTGAAGATGTCTCTGCATTTGCAGGGGGCGGTGGGC
The DNA here is from genome assembly GCA_013399055.1 of Ramphastos sulfuratus. Classification (NCBI taxonomy): domain Eukaryota; kingdom Metazoa; phylum Chordata; class Aves; order Piciformes; family Ramphastidae; genus Ramphastos; species Ramphastos sulfuratus. The sequence goes on from WBNM01004292.1 coordinate 441,325, forward strand.
TAGGTGACCTTTAAAGGTCCCCTCCAACCCAAACCAGTCTATGATTCTATGACTGTGAAATATGGGGTTATGGCTGCAGGGTCAGGTGGCACCTAGGACACAGATGATGACTTCTCTTCCAAGCCCCTTAGGCCAGGGCCAGACCTTCCATCTGTCTGGCTATGCACCCATCCTGTGCATGGGGTGAAGACCAACAGTCAGCAGACATTTTGCAGGCTTGGAGGTTAGCAGAGGAGAGAGGAGTCCAGACTGGGCTGTAGCAGCTGTGTCTCTGTACAGGCTCTCCTTGGAGGGACACTTTTCCTCAGCAGATAGCCTGAATCTTTTTTATGGAAACACTCCTTGGTATGAAGTACAGGGAAAGTCTCTTCAGTTCTTAGCCCTTTCCCCATGGTTTTGTAGTATAGAGTGTTTGGGGCTCCAGGAGCTCCTCTGAAAGGCTGGAAGTTGAGCAACCTGGAGTCCTTGGGTTGAACTGCTCTCCTGCCCTGGACCTTGCAAACCAGCCCAGCCCAGGGCAAGGTCAGTGTAGTTTTCCTCTTTGTTTGGACGAGTCAGTGCTTCCTCCAGGAGGCTTCATGATGAGCTTTGGAGCACCAGGGGTGGCGGTTTGCTACTAAAGCAGTAGCAGGAAACTTGCGTTCCCTTGGGGCAGGGGTTAGTGGCCAGAGGTGTCCCAGAGAGGGGGAGTATGGGGCCTCTGGCTGCTTGTTGTGTGTTGCTCATGGATGGGCTTCTCTTTCTCCCATCTTGTGCTCCTCAGATTTGCTGAAATCCAACAGTTCTCGCCTGTTGCTTGCCTCAGGGGACAGGATGGATTTTCAGGCTGTCTTGGTAGATGAAGACAGGGCCTGGCTGATGGTGGGAGCAAAAAACCATGTCTTCCTCCTCCATTTGAACCATCCCAGCAGAGAGCCTGAGAAGGTCAGTGCTGGGAGGAGGGTGTGAGCATGACCCTGGCCAGGCTGGTCTCTTCCTCCTTGGGAGCCACTCCTTGTTCCAGTGCTGGGGTGTGGAGGTGGATGTGCTTGAGCTGGGCTCTGACACCGCTGGGGACACATTTACACCAGGATGTCTCAATCAGTGGGGTCAACCCATCCCTGGCAGCGTTGAGTCCTGCTGAGACAGGCCGACGCCAGGGAGGGACAGGGCGGTTTGACCAGGAGAGGGGACCTGGGTGGACCCCGGGCATGAGTGGAAGGGTAGTGCCCAGAGCCTGCTATCACACCTAGTCTCTGCTGCTGCAAAAGCTGCAAGAACCCCAGCAAGGAGTCCACTAATGTCATCCCAAGACATCCTGCTAGCAGGGTGTGCAGTGGGAGCCCAACAAAAGGAAAGCCCATTAAGGCACTGCAGCCTGGCGTTCCCACGGGCCGGGATCCAGCACAGCCTGCCCACCGACGGGGCGTGCCGTGGCCCACCCAGGCTCTGTCCCCATGCCAGATTTGCTCTCAGCCTATTTGGCAGGCTGCCTACTGAACTCGGACAGACCCTGGGGAATCAAGGGGGTGTCAGACCCATTGCAGAGCAGCCTCATGTCCTCATCATGTGCCTGAGCCTGGCAGCGCTTTCTGGCCAAACCCTGTTCCCACCAGTGCCTGCAGGAGCCAGCTGACCCAGGAGGGTGAATGGAAGCAGGGGCTGCATGGAAGGGGTCTGTGTGTTGCAGATTTTCTGGCCAGCCTCCAGGGAGCAGGTGGAGCACTGCCAGCTGGCGGGGAAGAATGTGGAGGTAAGCAGGGCTGGCAGCCTCCAGATTGCAGCCTTTTGGGATTTGCCATGGGTATTCAACACTCACAGCACCCCAAAACGGAGCCTTGGAGTCTGCCTGAGATCAGGGTACTGAGCCAGACAGCATTAAGCTCAGCTTACTGGCTGTCAGGGGACGATCTGGCTGGGCTCCCACATCCCAACCATACATACCATCAGGCTGGGAGTGAGTGCTCAGACCCAGGCTCAGCCCACTAACAAACATCACCCCTTGAGCAGACGGAGTGTGCCAACTTCATTCGCCTCCTCCAGCCCTTCAACAGGAGCCATGTGTTTGCCTGTGGGACTGGCTCCTACCAGCCTGTCTGCGCCTTCATCCAGCTGGGAGCCAGGAGCAAGGTGAGGAACACCCTGTCCAGCCACACCCCATAGAATCACAGAATGGCTTGAGCTGGAAGGGGCCTTAAAGATCATCTAGTCCCAGCTGCCCTTGTCAGGGACACCTCTCACTAGACCAGGTTTCACAAAGCCTTGTCCATCCTGTTCTTACACACTTCCAAAGACAAAGTGTCCACTCCCATTCCAGTGTCTCACCACCCTTGTAGTATAGTACTTAATGTCCCCATTGCAGAAGGTGGCAAGAGAGCCCCAATGTCAAGGGTGGCCCATGGGGACAGGACTGGGTCCTGACAGCCCTCTCAAGGGACTCGCTTACTGCAGAGCTGCACACACCAGCTTCATTCTCCACATGCCCAGCTGGTTTCCAGCCTCCTGCTGAGCTGACACCTCCCTTTTGGCTCTAGCAGGGTTCTGGGGCTCCCCCCATGCAGTTGGTGACCCAGTCCTTGGAATCAGGGCGAGGACGATGCCCATACAGCCCCCACGAACCCTTCACAGGACTCCTTGTTGGTAAGAGGGAGCTGGGAGCACAGGAGGTGCCGGAAGGTGGGAATGCTGGGAATGGTCTGTGCTGGGAGGCACTGGCAGTGATGCCTACTGCATGTGGCTGTGATCCTGGGCTGGTGCCTGGACTGGTGCAAGTGAGAGGAGCCAATCCGTGGAGTTCAGTCGTGCGCCAGCTCACCCCTTGTGGTTCCTGCGCAGAATGGTGAGTGCAGGGGGCAGATGGAGTGGAACACACATGGGTTATGCGGTGTCAACAGCCTGCCCAGCTCAAACCAGCACTGAAAAAGGGCTGGGGAAACTGGGAGCTAGAAACCATACTGGGTCATGGGTCTGGAGAAGGCTCCCAGGCAGGCTGTGCCACCTCCACTCTCCCTGAGCGCTCAATGACACAAGGGTATCCTGCCAGTGTACCTCCTTCACTGCACCCCAAATCATTCACACTCCCTCTGACCTCACAGGTGGGGAGCTCTATTCGGGCACCTCCAGTGACTTCATGGGCAGCAGCGCTGCCTTCTTCCGGACCTGGGTCCATGGAGCTGAGCAGAGCTACATCCGGACGGAGCAGAACCAGGACCACTGGCTACATGGTAGGAGCTAGGGGGACCCACAGGCTTGGGGGTCTCTCCTATCTGCTGGGGAGAGGCTGTGGCCAGCACTGGAGACAGAGCTCAGTGATCTGGGCCCTTTCTCTCTCGGGAGAAGCACTGATGAAGCCTCTAGTGGGACCCATGCTCCAGCATGCACTCTGCAGCCTGAGTGCCGTGGGGCACTCTGCATACCCTCAGCACCTAACACTGCTCTCAAGGGCTTCCAAGGGCAATAAAATGGAAGCAGATCAGGGCATAGGGCCACATTGCACTGCTCCTTTCCCCTGCAGAGCCTGCATTCGTCGGTGCCTACGTCATCCCTGATACCTACAATCCACATGATGACAAGGTCTACATCTTCTTTCGTGAGATGGCCATGGAAGCTGGGCAGTGGGAGAGGCGGCACATCCATGCCAGGGTGGCCCGGGTCTGCAAGGTCAGTTATCAAAGGCCTGCATGCTGTGGCCAGGTGTCCCACCAGGTGGGCTTTCATCTTCTTGGGGTCACAGGGCACCTCAGTCAGGGGACAGCAAAAGGCATGGGGTTGTCACCACACACCCACCACAGAGCAGAGGGTTTGGGACTGGGGGTGTCCTGCTGTGGGGATGGAGGAGCATGCAGCTGTCAGGAGGCTGGGACAGACCAGACTGAGGCTGGCTCTTGGTGCCTGGCAGAACGATGTTGGAGGGAAGCACAGCCTCATCAATCGCTGGAGCACGTTCCTCAAGGCCCGCCTGGTGTGCTCCATCCCTGGCCCTCAGGGCACGGAGACTCACTTCGACCAGCTTGGTGAGTGCACAACCAGCTTTGCAGCCAGGAGCAAGATTGTTCCACCACAGCTGCTCCTTCCAGTACATCCCAGGGAGGTAGGCAAGGCATTGAGGATGCTTGTCTGCATCTTCTGGGCTGGCAGCTCCTGGGCTTCTCACCTCCACCCTTCTCTTTTGCAGAGGATGTTTTCCTCCTGCGCACCCGGGACCCCCAGAATCCCCTCGTCTTTGGTCTCTTCACGGTTTCCAGGTGAGCAGGGCTCTGGCTTGTCAGTGCTTGGGGCAGTCCAGACCGCCAGCCCCTTCCAGTGCTGCTCCAAAGTGGGGGACAAGGGCGGGACCAGCACCCGGCTGGCAGAAAGAGGGGCAGCGACCATTTCACTGCTTCTCCTGCCGCTAGTTTCCAGCCAATCTGACAGAACACCACGTATGACATCGGCACAGCCTGCGGTCCTCCGGGATGGGCTGCCTGTGCCAAAGGCATTCATGTCACCCTCCGGTGCCATGCACTACTGCAGGGCTGACGGGGGCTAGTGTGTGCTCAGGAATGTGGGCATGCAGACCTCTGGTGCCCGCGGAGCAGCCGGACACTGAATGGCCCCGTGCCTTCCCCACAGCGGTGTCTTCAGCGGCTCCGCGGTCTGCGTCTACTCCATGGCTGCCGTGAGAGCTGCCTTCAGCGGCCCTTTTGCACACAAGGAAGGGTTCGACTACCGCTGGGTGGAATATAAGGGCCGCGTCCCCTATCCCCGCCCCGGCACGGTAAGGGGCTGGGAAGCACGGTGGGTAGTGGGAGCAGGATGGGTTGGCCTGCCCCTAACGCAGCCGCCCGCGCCATGTTACCATGCAGTGCCCCAGCGAGACCTACGACCCGCTCCTGCAGTCCACCAAAGACTTCCCCGACGAGCTGATCAGCTTCATGCGCACCCACCAGCTGATGTGGGAGCCTGTGTACCCGCAGGGCCGCCAGCCCGTCCTGGTGAGGGTCAATGTGCCCTACCGGCTGCGGCAGCTGCTGGTGCACCGGCTGGAGATGGAGAGCCGACACTACGACGTGCTGTTCCTCGGCACAGGTGGGTGGGAACTCACCTCAGTGCTGGGAATGCTGCCACCGCAGGGCAGCTTGCAAGGCACAGTAGTCCAGTCAGCTCCAGTGTTGCCGAGCCCTGAGAGCTCCTTCTGCTGTGTTCACAGATGAAGGTAAAGTCCTGAAGGTGGGGCTGGCCGGTGGGGTGAGCCGTGGCACCGAGGTGATCAGCCTGGAGGAGATCAGTGTCACCAAGGTACAGGAGGCCAGGGCTGGACTATGGTGGCTGGACCATGATGGCTGGACCTCCCCTTGCCTCAGTGGCATCCTCCCTGGCAGTTTCCGCAGGGAGTCCCTGGCCTCTATCAGGGAGGCTCCTCTCCACACTGTGAACGGCTTCCACCTGCCCTGACTAGCTGGAGATGCTGTTAGCATGGAGGGAAGCTGGGGGACTGGAGCCAAGCTATCTCCCAGCTCCCAGTCTGCACACTTTCTGGGGGTGAGGGTGGCACATTGGAGCCCTTACTAAAGCGGGAGGGTTGAGCCCAGATTTGAAATTGCAGCTGCCAGGCAGGGCTGTCCACACTGACCAAGGCCAGCCCAGGGTGCTTGCATGGCACTGGTGGAGCTGGGAACAAAGACCTACACCAGGGCCTCAGCACTCTGTCACCCTGGGGTGCCACCCATCCCCGCTGGCAGGCTGGGGCACCCAGAAGAGCTGCAGCACCCTCTCCTTCCCCTCCAGGTGCCTTCTCCCATCCTGGACATGAAGTTATCACCAAAGCGGGTGAGTCCTCCCTCTTACTTCTTCCTGAAGCAACCAAGGGACAGGGTGTAGAAGACAGCTGCCCCCAGCCCCTCTGCCTGGGTCCCTCAGCCCCAAGGCTTGCACATTTAGGGAATGTGCTTCTACCAGGACAGTCTGGGAGATGGCAGGCTCTGCTCCCCAATCCCCATGTCTCTCAGTACCCCCACCCCAGCACAGGGAGCATTCTCCCGCTAGCCCTGGTTTCCAGCCATGGGCACTGACTGTCAACTTCCTGCTTGCCTGAGCAGCAGGAGCTGTTTGTGAGCAGCACCCACGGGCTGCTCCAGCTCTCCCTGTACCGCTGTGAGCTCTATGGTCAAACCTGCACTGACTGCTGCCTAGCCAGGGATCCATACTGCACCTGGGACAGCAAGACCTGCACACCTCATCTGCTCATTGAGAAGAGGTGAGTGCCCATCCTGCTGACCCCCTGCATTTGGAGCAGCAAAAGGCAAGTCCCTGGCCATGGAGCTTTATCCATCAGCTCAGATCACCACTGCCACTCTACCTGCCTGACCCCTCACTCTCCCCTTTTCCCTGAGCTCTCCCCTTCTCCCTGAGTGCTGTGCTGTGGAGGGGTCTCACAGCCTGTCTGCTCTCCCGCAGACGTGCTCGCTGCCAGGATGCGCTGAAGTTTGATGTGCTCAGTCAGTGCCAGGACACCACAGAGGGTGAGTGCCAGCCCCAGCCCCTCCGAGGAGCCAGCTCTGCCCAGGGCCTGGCAATATCAAGGAGTGTGTGTAGCATAGCACTAGGAAACCAGTGTCCACTGGCGCACCAGCAACCATCCACCAGAGACACTGTGCTGCTCACCACATGAGGAATGCTCCATGGTGTCCCACGTCCATGCAAGGTAGTCACCCCTTCCCCTGTCCCATCCTCTGCTCCAGGAACCACTGCCATGGAGAAGCTGGTTTTTGGGATGGAGAAGAACTCAACCTTCCTAGAGTGCCTGGCGCGCTCCCCACAAACAACTGTCCGGTGGCTGGTGCGGCACAGCGAGGAGACTGGCCTGAGTGAGGTGTGGGCAACAGGGTGGTGGGGATGAGGTTCCAGGGTTTCAGGATTGTCAGGAACTGACTCATGGTGCTTGTCTTCACCCCAGGTCAGGAACAATGACCACTTCTTGGTGCTGGAGCAAGGGCTGCTGATCCGCCAGCTGGCGAGGGAGGATGCGGGTACCTACGAGTGCCAGGCAGTGGAACGTTCCTTCTCCCAGCCCCTCATCCGATACAGTCTCCGTGTCATCAGGTATGAGGCCATGGAAGTGCCATCTTACAGACGGAGCAAGGGAACTGAGCTAGGAGCAACCCACCAGAGCCCTCGGCCCCGGATGGACCTGCACCCAGGCTACAAGGGCTTCCCACGGGTCCTGGGGGCACCGGGCACCAGCCTGGATGTCTACTGCAATGCTCTGCGGCTCCAGGAAAGGCAGCGGCAAAAAGCCTGGCACCAGAAGTGGCAGCACCCGTCCCCAGACACCAAGAACAGCCGGGTGCGGAGGCAACCCCAGCCCCTGTGAGGGGGCAGAGGGAGCAGGGGCCCCACTCTCTCCGGGGCCCTTCTTACATGGGGGCATCACCTCTGAGACGCCTCTCAGCTTCCCATCTTGCTGTTACTACCTCAAACCCTGCCAGTCCCTGCTGCCTCTCCATGCCCCATAAGGCGCACTGGGGCCAGGGCACAGCCCATGTTGGCTCTCCAAGACTCAAAGCTCTTTAGACCCTGCAGAATATTTATTGTCCTTGTTTTCCTCGGGTCCTCAGTGGCAATTGTTATCAGCAGCAATAATAAGCTCAGAGGAGAGAGAAGGGGAAGAGATAGCTCTCACAAATGGTTCCAACAGCAAGAAGCAATGGACATCAACCAACAATGGACATCCTTGCAGCCAGCCTCCTTCCCCTCTGGAGGCTGCAGCCCTGGCAGCATGATGCCCCAGCTGGGTACCTACAGACCCACAATGCCGTTAGAGGCAGCAGGGCACAGCTGCTTGCTGAGCTTGGGCTCCGACCATGGGGGCACTTGGGGTTTGCAGAGATGCCTATGGCCATCTCAGCTCTGATGCACTTCAAACCACAGAGCTTCTCAACCTTCTGGCAAAAGGAAAAAAGGAAAAAAAAAAGAGGGAGAAGCAGCAGGCAGTTATACCAACTTACAATTTATTATTTTTTTAAAAAATGACATGAAACACAAGTAAAAATAAATACATCATATAAACAACAAATTGTTCAAAGTCTCTGCTCTGGGAGATCAGGCGAGCACGCCCCGTTCGACAGAGAGAAGAGGGAAGCACAAGATCATGCGTGGGGCCAACCAACCAACCCACCCTGCTAGCAATACTCCTCTTTCCAACCACAAAAAGACAGGCCACAAACTAAAGGTGGTAGTTAAAAAAGGTAAAGAAACAAAACAACAACAACANTCAGCTGTGAAGACTTTCACTGTACTTGTCCCTCCTTGCTTGGAAGCCACCCACAAACCAAGAGCAATTCTCCTGAATTCAGCCATTTGCTGACATCACTAAGCCAAAATACACAACTACTGCTAGCGAAGCCTCTGTGGAAACCCCATCCTCAGTTTGATGGAGTATTTGCTGTCTGTGAGTACCTGCACCCACCCTATCGACCTTTCAGGCATGCTGGAGGGCCACATGGCCATGATCCTGCCCAACACAGGCCAGACTGGGCTGTGGTGCCCCCCAACCCACAGCCCCCCATGATGCCCCGAGAGCTGCACTAGCAAGGAGGCAACAAGGCCACCAAGACTGGGGTGCACAGCAGCCACAGCCCCACCCTGTACCCATGACACTGTATCCTGCAGTGGTATCCAGCCTTCACCCCACTGTCCCCATGTGTGGGGACCCCCCAATGAAGGGAAGGGCTGAGGGCTGGGTGCCAAGGTGGAGGGCAGCTAGCCACCCCGAGGCCTCTGTAGCTCTGCCATGGCCTTAGAGCTTTGCTCAGAAATCTTCCTTAGTGTCCAAAAACCTCAGTGGAGGGTCCTTTACTGCTGTCCCCAGTGTCATCCACAGCCCCACCACCAGCTGGCAGCTGCTTCCCTCTGGTCATTTGGAGACAGAAATTGAGCAGCAAAAGAAAAATGTAACCCGTGCAGGAAAAGCCCCAGTTCAAGGCTGGGGGAAACAGAGGTGGGACTCTCTGCAGCAGAACCATGTGCTGAAGAGAAGTCTGGGGAGTGCAGATGAAGGGGAGAGGGAGTCCCACAGGTAGTGGAGTTTTAGGGCTCAGAGAGGTCCTCCAACTTGGAAAGCCCCCCTGGATAACCTGCATGCCCTCACAGCTTCTGTGGGGTGGAGGAAATCCTTCCCACAGCTCCTGGGACACAAAGTGCCTTCAGGCAGCTTGGAGCAGCCCCATTTGTTGCCAGTCCCTGTGGCAGTCCCGTGGGTCAGAGTCTCACAGCTATGTCCACAACCACCTCTCAGCATCCTCTGATGGGGCTCAGGGCACCTATCCCCTTCCCTTGTTAAGCAGGTGTTTGGGGCTGGTATGTGGGGCAGAGGTATCACCACACCCCACTGTGCTGAGGGAAGGTGGCTGGGGCTCTGCTCAAGCACCTATTGAGCAGGGGCACCATGCTGCAGCTGCCTGGAGTTGTGGATGTTGGCAGCCTTGCAGCTGGTCACATCCCTATGCAGACGCATCACAGGAGAGTGGTGAGCAGTCACGGCCATGGCCATGCTGGAGCCAGAAAGTCCTCACACCTCATCCTGGTGCCAGGAGGTTAACAGCCAGCCCATGGCACAGAGCATGTGCCCTGCAGCAGATAAGTGCCAAACAGGGCTTGGGCTGTGCTGGGGAGCCCCAGGAGTACATCAGACAGCAGCATGGGGATGTGCCAGGGCCTACTCAGAAAGCTTTGGGTGCTCTCTGGGAGAAGCAAGGAGCAGAGAAAATTGCATGCAGTCAGGTACTGCCTCTAGAGCCAGGTGGTGCTAACTGCCCCCAGGCAAACCTTCATGCCTTGTCCCAACAAAGAGCCACAGAAAAGCCCCAGGAATGTCCCTTGGATGAACCCCACTACCCTTACTAACCACCATCAGCAAGGACAGGGGCTGTGGCAGGGCTCTGGTGAAAGTCTGCTTGTGCTTCAACCTCCCCACCACACCCACAGGTCTCAAGACTTGCTACTCTTTACAAGGAAAGCCCTTGCCTAGGTCCATTCCCCAAATCCAGCAGAGAACTGATAGCCTCACAGGGATGCAACGGACATCTGGGCAAGCTGGTCATACAATCAGTGTCACAGGGTTGTGCATGAGGTGGACACACAGAGCACAGGAGGGCATGACTCACAGATGCAGCACTGTCAAGTCTTTGGAGAAACTTGCATGAACACCATCAGTTAATTTGCTTTGTTACTTTTGTGGGGGGGTTTGATTTTTATTTCCATGGTGCATCCAAAGACAAGTTGTCCAGCAGTTTGCTCAGAACCCCTCGGTTTTCAACTCCTAGGATATGTTAAAGAAGAAAGCACTATTTTAATGTTTGTTTTCTTAAAAAAATAATTAAAGTAATTTGCATAGCTAAACTGTTGATCTAAGGCTTCTATGAATGGTGTGGTCATGTTTGACAAACAAAGTCCATTAAACAGAGAAAGACACTAGGAAAGCCCCACAACAGCTTTTATTGGTTTCGTAACACGCGTGCACACACATGCCTCATCTCTCTTATGAAGGGAGGTCCCTATCTCCCAACACCCCTTTGATGGAGGATGTTGGGACATCCTGCCCTTTCCTACACCTAGTTGGTCCCAGCAAACACCAGTGACTACAGTTTCCATGACAGCTACCACTGCTCCAAAGTCCCAGCCATGCTCCAGGGATATCCCAAACTGGCAAGCACATATCCTGCCTGGTGAAACCCAGATGTGACATGGAGGNGCCACAAACTAAAGGTGGTAGTTAAAAAAGGTAAAGAAACAAAACAACAACAACAACAAAAAAACCCCAACCAAATGACCCTAAACCAACAGAAAAGAAACAAATGAGACTCAGTGATGGATTCCTTCAGGCTCCTGTGGATCTGCCCAGGACTCCAGCTTCAAGCCAAGTGCCACCGAGGTGGGAGGCTCACAGCAGCTGTGGGCAGCAGGTGATGGTCTGGGAGGTAGCAGAGGTTGCTCTCCCTCACTAGCACTGTTGTCCCTTGCTCTGAGTTCAAGGAGCCATCATCTCACTGTCATCTAGCTGGACTACGTTCCCCTTTTAACCTCTGCCCCTCCATCCCNAGTGGAGGGTCCTTTACTGCTGTCCCCAGTGTCATCCACAGCCCCACCACCAGCTGGCAGCTGCTTCCCTCTGGTCATTTGGAGACAGAAATTGAGCAGCAAAAGAAAAATGTAACCCGTGCAGGAAAAGCCCCAGTTCAAGGCTGGGGGAAACAGAGGTGGGACTCTCTGCAGCAGAACCATGTGCTGAAGAGAAGTCTGGGGAGTGCAGATGAAGGGGAGAGGGAGTCCCACAGGTAGTGGAGTTTTAGGGCTCAGAGAGGTCCTCCAACTTGGAAAGCCCCCCTGGATAACCTGCATGCCCTCACAGCTTCTGTGGGGTGGAGGAAATCCTTCCCACAGCTCCTGGGACACAAAGTGCCTTCAGGCAGCTTGGAGCAGCCCCATTTGTTGCCAGTCCCTGTGGCAGTCCCATGGGTCAGAGTCTCACAGCTATGTCCACAACCACCTCTCAGCATCCTCTGATGGGGCTCAGGGCACCTATCCCCTTCCCTTGTTAAGCAGGTGTTTGGGGCTGGTATGTGGGGCAGAGGTATCACCACACCCCACTGTGCTGAGGGAAGGTGGCTGGGGCTCTGCTCAAGCACCTATTGAGCAGGGGCACCATGCTGCAGCTGCCTGGAGTTGTGGATGTTGGCAGCCTTGCAGCTGGTCACATCCCTATGCAGACGCATCACAGGAGAGTGGTGAGCAGTCACGGCCATGGCCATGCTGGAGCCAGAAAGTCCTCACACCTCATCCTGGTGCCAGGAGGTTAACAGCCAGCCCATGGCACAGAGCATGTGCCCTGCAGCAGATAAGTGCCAAACAGGGCTTGGGCTGTGCTGGGGAGCCCCAGGAGTACATCAGACAGCAGCATGGGGATGTGCCAGGGCCTACTCAGAAAGCTTTGGGTGCTCTCTGGGAGAAGCAAGGAGCAGAGAAAATTGCATGCAGTCAGGTACTGCCTCTAGAGCCAGGTGGTGCTAACTGCCCCCAGGCAAACCTTCATGCCTTGTCCCAACAAAGAGCCACAGAAAAGCCCCAGGAATGTCCCTTGGATGAACCCCACTACCCTTACTAACCACCATCAGCAAGGACAGGGGCTGTGGCAGGGCTCTGGTGAAAGTCTGCTTGTGCTTCAACCTCCCCACCACACCCACAGGTCTCAAGACTTGCTACTCTTTACAAGGAAAGCCCTTGCCTAGGTCCATTCCCCAAATCCAGCAGAGAACTGATAGCCTCACAGGGATGCAACGGACATCTGGGCAAGCTGGTCATACAATCAGTGTCACAGGGTTGTGCATGAGGTGGACACACAGAGCACAGGAGGGCATGACTCACAGATGCAGCACTGTCAAGTCTTTGGAGAAACTTGCATGAACACCATCAGTTAATTTGCTTTGTTACTTTTGTGGGGGGGTTTGATTTTTATTTCCATGGTGCATCCAAAGACAAGTTGTCCAGCAGTTTGCTCAGAACCCCTCGGTTTTCAACTCCTAGGATATGTTAAAGAAGAAAGCACTATTTTAATGTTTGTTTTCTTAAAAAAATAATTAAAGTAATTTGCATAGCTAAACTGTTGATCTAAGGCTTCTATGAATGGTGTGGTCATGTTTGACAAACAAAGTCCATTAAACAGAGAAAGACACTAGGAAAGCCCCACAACAGCTTTTATTGGTTTCGTAACACGCGTGCACACACATGCCTCATCTCTCTTATGAAGGGAGGTCCCTATCTCCCAACACCCCTTTGATGGAGGATGTTGGGACATCCTGCCCTTTCCTACACCTAGTTGGTCCCAGCAAACACCAGTGACTACAGTTTCCATGACAGCTACCACTGCTCCAAAGTCCCAGCCATGCTCCAGGGATATCCCAAACTGGCAAGCACATATCCTGCCTGGTGAAACCCAGATGTGACATGGAGGTGCCCTGGAGTTCAGGTCTCCATCCTAACATGTTCACACTCACAGTCACACAACCCAAGTCCAGCTATGCTTGGGTGGCCTGGTCTCTCCTTAGAGCCCTGGCACCAAGGCGAGCAGCCAGCGTGTCACCGTTGGGGCCAGGGCCAGCCTCCATATGTGCATGGCACAGCAGGGCTGTGCCAAGAGATGCTCCTTGTGTGGGAAAAGGTGCTTCCCAACTCTACATGCCTCACAGCCCTCCTCCTCATGGGAAATGAGCACAGGAGGCATCCGCATGCACTCCTCCACCTGCCTCAGCATTACAAGAGGACTCCACCCTCCCTCTGGCTGCTGTGGTGGAACATTTGGAGCAGCTCCTCCCTGCTCTGGCATGATTGCCTGATGGGGCACATCCAGCCAACATGATATGGGTCAGCTACAGGCAGCCTCTGCAACTGGCCTTGCTTCTAGGCTACGCTTTGGTCAGTTGGCTGCCTCTCCCCACACAGACAACCAAACAAGCAACCACTGCATGATGGAGGCCAGCATTTTATTTTTTAATATGGAAATTAATTTAAGAATAAAGAGTCTCCCAAACAATAAATATTACGCTTCCGTGAAATAAATTAACCTAGAGATTCCGTGCAGGGGGAAGTCACTCCAATCACAGATTCAACAGCAAGCAGCACTGGGTCCACTATCCCCTCCCAACCTTCTCCACTGCCTGGTGCTGTTCAGAAGCAGCAGCAAGCATGCCTACTCCTGGATCTGGTGGGCCATGGCAGGGTGAGATGTGGCCTGGAGCCAGAGAAGTCACCAGGACTCCCCTGTAAAAACCATCAAGATGTCTGAGATAGCTTCATTCATCTGGTACACAGAGCTGGCATCAGTGCCACAGGACTGATCTACCTCCTTGGATGGGACCCTCCAGAGGGACCCAGGGGAGGACAGGACCCTCCAGAAGGGCCTGAAGAAGGCCCTTGTCAGTACCCTGCCCTCCTTGCTGCAGCAGGAACCTGCCTGGAACCCTCACACTAGTTTGACGTGAATTTGAAGAGGACGATAAATTGTTTGTGGGGTGTTTTGTTGTTTCCGTTTTTTTGTAAAACATCAATCCCCGCCCTGCCCCAACATACACAACACAGAAGCCCTCCCACTCCCCTCCCCAGTGAAAATGCTTCAACCCCAACCTCTCCTGGAGTTGCCCTGCCCCAGCCCACATCTCCCGGAGTGAGAAGTTCACAGATAAGGCAGTTCATGTGAGAGGGAGCTCGGCCCTGCCAGCAGTCAAGCCTCCAGGCCTGAGAAAGGCAGTGACTCGCAACACCAAGCCTTCCCCTTCCAGACAAGACAGAGAACAGAGACAGACAGACAGACAGAGGGTGGGAGGGAGGCACTCTTATGGTTTGCATGGCTGCTTCCCTCCTCCCTTGGCTCTCGCTCCCCTGGCCCTCGTAGGTCTGCTCTATTCCCCTCCCATCTCCCAGTCCTTAATACAGTTCAGAACCTTGACAGCTAAAAAACAACAAAAAAAAAACTGAGAACAAAACCACCCCCACACCACACCCTTTGCATCCTTCTCCACCTGCTGATGAGACCCAGAGGGGAAATCCTGACTCCCAAAAAAAGGTCCTGCAACTTTTGCCTCCTGGCAGAGCTGAGATCAACAAGAGATGGGCTCTTTATTTCCCTGTGATCTCTATAACATCGTCGTCTTTGTCCTCATCATTAGAGCTGCATCCCACCTCTGGGACCTCCTGGGGTTCAAACTGAGGCACCTGGGACCGAAGGATGCCCCCAGCCGGGTAGCCCGAGTGAGGGGACATGTAGCCAGGGTAGGCAGATGCCATGCTCCTGGGAAGGCTGCTAGGCAAGACGGGGGCTGGGAAAGGAGCAAACATCCTGGGCTCGGGCAGGAGTGACTGCGTGAAGGGAAGCGAGTAATTGGGCAGCACCCCTGTCAGAGAAGGGTTTATCATGAACGAGGGGACGCTGGCGGTGGCTGAGGTAGCAGCAGAAGAGCTGGCGGTGCCGGCTGTCAGCAGAGGGTCAGTAGTCACAGGGAACACCAGATGAGGGTCTGGGAGTAAATTAGGCAGCTGGTAATAAGAGGAGCCAGTGCCCATGTACAAGGAGTTTCCTGGTTGGGAGGCTAATGGATGGGTTAGGTTGTGGTTTAAAGAGACAGGAGGCATGGCGAACCCACCAGAGACGGGGTACCCGTGTTCGTAGGGCTGCACAGACGATGGCAGCTGGCGCTTCTTCTGCTGCCTGCGGGCCTGCTCCTCCGGAGCCGACGGCGAGGTCGACTTGCGCTTGTTGCCACGTAAGTCCAACACCGAGTGGGCATCGACGTGCTGGCTGGTGGCTGGCAGGGCTGAAGACAGGGAGGGAGCCACACAGTGAATCCCCACACGCTGCTCGGCTCCCCGGGCTCCTAGGCTGGGTGCGTTGTCCGTGTGGGTGGGGTGGCCTTGCGCTGTGTTGGTGCTGGGAGAGCTGTGCCGGGACTCCCGGGCAGCCGCTGCCTCTGCGTACTGCTGCAGCTCGCTGATGATCTCAGGGCTGTCAGGTGATATGGGCCGAGTGAGCTCCTCTGTGCTGGGGAGCTGCGGCGATGAGGCACTGTGTCTGCCATTGCTTGTGGACTCCAGTGAAGAGCTCTGGGAGCCTGGAAACAAAGGAGGTGGAGCAGGTGAGAAAGACAACTTTGAAGAAAAACCTGGGGATCCAAGAGGCAACCGTGGGAAGGTGGGGATATCACGAGGGGATTGTGGGGTCAGTCCTGAACATAGACATGGTGGAACGTGGCCAGGGAACATTGCTGCACACACTCAGGTAGGAAAGTACCCGAGCAAGCACTGCACAGCGCTCACCAGCTCCTACCTGAGGCAGCTGTCCGACGCTCTTCACTGCCCTTCGGTTTCCCAGTGGTCCGGATTGCGAAAATCCGCCCGTCGCTGGTCCGGATGTATGTCCCTGCAACAGAGGCAGAGCAGCTTCATTCATGGTTTCCAGTCTCAGTTTAGGGCCCTCAGTCTGTGAGGCTGGCCAGGCAGGAACAGGACAGGAGTGTTGCATCAGGACAGCCCAAAGATCATCCAAGAAGATCAGCAGGGGGCTTCTGTCCCCTCCCTCATTCCTCATTTCTCCTTTGCAGCTTTTCTGGGTTGGAGCTCACCTTCTCCCAATGTGCTGCTGGTGGGAAACATGAAACTTCACACTTGGAACTACATTTGTTCTGGGAGCACCAGGAAGTGTTCTGGCTGCCCTGGGTATGTGCTGTGGGCATTGTGAGAATGAGATACCCATCCACAAAGTTCCAAACTCCTTTAGGAGGCAGGAGCAGCTACTGCTCCAACAGTCCTGAAGCATCAGCTACAATAGCAGGCCCAAAGCATGGGCTGCCACAGAGCCACTGCACAGTCCAGCATTTGTTAGGATCCTACCTCCACAAGTCCTACCAAGACAGAGAGACTTACCCTTTGTCCCTCGGATGACATGGATGCTCTCACCAGCACTGATTCTTGCCTGGACATCAGTGGATGTGTTTGTACCCGGAATCACAATATCTGGACGTGAAGGAGGAAACACAGCAGGTAAAATGACATGCTGTTCACAGTCAGGAGCAGGAAGGTGCATTATCCAACTCTCTGCTTGTATGCAGATGTTTCTCCTAATTGCTGTGCTAGAAGCAAGCCCTGGATTTATTTCTGAGCTGCACAGGAAGCAGCAGAGGCTCCAAAAAAGCAAAAGACAAACTGCTCTGGCGCAGCATCTCCCCCATCCCAACAAGGACAACCAGCAACATTAATGTTGGCCCTCTCACAGGGAATCCACTCCTAACAATATGCCAGATGCACGTCACTTGCACACCTCCAGGTACAGAGACACCACTCAAATGCAGAGAGGTAGTACTCATGGCTCTGGTGCCTGTCTGCCCACAGCCCATGTGGTCATCAACGACCCACATTGCTCCTCAGTTCACCACGGCAATCACAGTGCAACTCACTGCAAACATCAGCAACTCACCTGTGGTGGTGACGATCTTCTGCACAAAGACACCAGCTCGTTGTAGATAGTTGATGGGGAAGTTCACAGCAGGATTGGAACTTGAGGTTGACCCTGCACTGCCCATGGGTACATGTCGGGGCATCATAGGAATGGGGGTGGATTGAACTGGGCGGACACTTGCCACAGGCTTATCCTCACCCTTAAGGGCTGGTCGCCTAGTGAGAGAGGAGAGAGGAAAGTGCAGTGCTTCCAGTGACAGGGGTAAAGTCTCCTCTGTCCCTTTGTTTCATGTCTACATGAAGGGAAAAAGAGGAAGAGGCAGGTACTCACCAGTTTCTCTGGCTAAAGGCAGGGATACTCGTCAGGCTCTGGTCGCTGGCTGGGTAATACTGTGCGTAGGACGGCCGGGTGTAGGGGACGGATGCTCGCTTTTCTTCCTCGTAGCTCTTCTTAGCCGCTTTCTTCTCTGCCTTGGTCAGCTTGTGCTCCTTCCGGTCGATCAGCAGCGACTCATGCTGAAAAGGCTCCTGCAACCCCGTAGCGCCGAGGTTTTGACACCAACACGCCACAAGAGGGAACCAACATGCCCCAAATGGCAGGCCCCTACTCCCTGCATCAGCGCTGACTCCATTCCAGACTGGAGCAGGGAAGAGGGGATGTGGGACGCAGAGCTGAATGTGTGGATACGACCAAGGCTCAGCTTGAAGAGTGACATCCGACTCCAAGCCAACTCTGCAGAACTAGCCTACCACAACACGGGCAAGCGCTGGCTGTTTCAGCTTTGGTTTAAAGCCACCTCAGGAAGAGAGTTGCCAGAAAGATGGCAAATGCCAGCACCACCTTCCTGTCCAGAACTAAGTTAAGAAAGTGGTGCCCTACAAACTGCCCCAAAGCTGTCTGGCACAGAGGTGGCTCTAAATGCATAGAAGACCTTGCAAGGAAGAGCAGAGTTCTTAGGGTCCTCTCTAAAGGATTTTTTACCTATTGCCACCAGTGGGCGGCTGTGTTCTTGTCACCATGTCTCCATCACACGGACAGACTCCTCCAGACCTCCTCCTGCCTATGCCAGCAAGGATGCAGGTTAGTCTTACCTTGGTGATGAGGTGAGGATACTTGATACAGGCTAATTGTAGAACAGACTCCTTCATCTGGCTTGGACTGAGAGAGAGCTGAGCAGGGTCAGATTCCTCTTCCACAAAATGCAGCAGGTTCTCCACCTCCCGTCGGGTGAAGTTCAGCACTGGGTTCAGATCATCCACCACCCGATCTGGAAAAGATAGGAAGTAGAGTGAGCAGAGAAAGCAGGAGGTGATTCTGCTGCCTTGCTGCTGCCCTTCCTGCATTCCTATCCTATTAGAGGTCCCTCCCTGCAACTGCATGATTCTCAGAAGCCTTCTGTAAATGTTAGGGCAGACAGAAAAATTATCAGCCACATTCAGAGATGAGCCTGTTTGACAAAGTCAGGCTGACAAATGCCTCGTGCTCTAGACTGCACAACAATGCAGTGCAGGTCACTGAGCTCTTGGCATGCAGGAATATGAAGCTAATTAATGATGGTGTCCTCTCTCACATTGCAGAACATACAAGCCCTGGGTTAGGACTGCAGCCACATCAGTACCTGCTCTCCCACACGTCCCATTGAGAATGCTCAAGTTAATAACCAGGTGCTGAAATTCACAGAACTCCACTGAGCTGAAAACTCAGAAAAGCAGTCACAGTCCTTCCCTCACAAGAGCCTGAAAGTCTTCCTTGGATGTTTCCTCCTGCACATAAGGCAAATGGGAGCACATGGAGAAAATGCCTACATCTACATCTCCTGGGAGCCAGGTCAGCTCTCAAGGGACTCCATCTCAAGTACAAGACAGTATACTGAGCCCATCATGCTGGGCTGCTGCCTCTGGAGTTGGGTTTCAAGAGAAGGGAGGACACAGGCAGCAGAACTCTTGTTGGGTCGCCACAACACTCAGCTGCACGCTCTACAATAGCAGCTTAATAGCTAGCACGAGCCAGCACAGAAGATACTTTTGGCACAGGGGCAAAATGAACTCATTAATTCTTGGCTAGTAAGGAAGCACTATCAGACAAAGGTACCCATATGTATTTAATTTTGCTATTTTTCCTTTCTTGCTGACAGAAAAATGGGGACACAAAGTTATTAAATAAGTAATGCCCAGTTTAAAACAAGGCACAGGGGTAAACAGGATGACCACTCCCAAGCCTTCTGTCTGTTGTAGCAGCCAGAAGAGTAGCAGGGAAGATAAAAGGCACTGCACTGCTGATACCACAACCCTCCTGCAGGATGCTCACTCTACAAACCCTACTGCTCTGCTACAAATTTCCCATAGGATCTCGTGTCACTGTTGACTCATAAACCCTAAACATAGCCCTAGGGTAGTGCCTCTATCACTCCTTAGGCTGTCTGGTTTTCAACCTTAAAAAAGATGTTATGAAAACCACAGAAACAGGACTTGAAAGTAGTAAAAGGAGTGATAGCTGAGAGAGGAGCTGTGTCCATCCACGCTTACCTGACATGCTCTGCTTGGAGATCTGACGGTCATAGATCTTCTTCTCAAGGGTGTAATCCGAAACCAGTCTGTAGATGTGGCATGGCTTCTTCTGCCCGTAGCGGTACACTCGGCACACAGCTTGGGCATCATGGCATGGGTTCCAAGAAGCGTCAAACACCACCACTCTGTTTGCTCCAATGAGGTTGACACCCAAACACCCAGCACTGGAAACCAAAGGCAAATTTCAAATCGCTGCCTTGGCCAACCATCAAAGCTTCTAGGCAAGGAGACTCATCCCACCCAAGAGTCCCTGTAGTGTCTATGGGAAGTTCCCTCTAGCCATACAGGCAACTTCAAAGCCATGGTTTCCAAGATTGTTATGTTGTTGTAGAGGACTAAGGCTAAAATCCTGTACCCCGAGGGAATTCAGATGCAGATGGCGCTACATCTTAAGCACATGTTACCAAGGAAGTTAAGAACTGAAAACCCACATGCACACAGAGCATCAGTGTGTCTCTTCCACTGTGCCTTTCTGCTCCAGCCAACTTACCGTGTGGACAAAAGGAAGAGCCAAACAGAGGTATTGCTGGGGTCATTGAACTGATTAATAAGTCTTTCCCTTTCTGAGGCAGAGGTGCTGCCATCCAGTCCTGAGAAGGAAATTAAGGATACATTTAAAAGCTTTTTATGTTTGTGGGAATCCCATCAGAACAAAACTACTTCCCAAACACTGAGCTTTGGCACTGTTCCAAACCAATTCTAGCTTTCTCTCAAGTTGTGCACTCCAGGACCTCAGTTGGAGCACTTCGTATTTCTAATCACCCAGCCAGGCAGGTACATTGTAGCCAGCCAAGCTGGGATTTGTTCAGCTGAGAGATCAGGCAAAACACTACTCAAGCTTGGCATGGTCAGGACTGGGAGTGCTGCAACACACCTATCCCACTAAGGCTCCATATTAGGCAAGACAGCAAGGAAGAACAGCAGGCACAAAGGTTTCATGTATGCTAGAAGCTCAAGGAAGCAAGAGAAAACAAAATTGTGAAAGCCTTTGTCAAAACCCATAGACTGGATCTGAGCACAAAGAGTACTGGTCTAAAGGAGGGCAGAGGGGTGTCATGCCTCTGTTCCTAGGCAGCTGCTTGCTTCTGGCAGCTCTGCAAATTTCAGGAACACCATATCCAATGTTTCTCTCAGTTCTGGCCCGTAAGTATCTACACGAAGCAACAATCTATACCAGAACAAGATTTAAAGCCAGGGAAGACTGAAGGAGCAATTCACAGCCCCGAGCTAAGTGAAAGCATCCCACAGCAATTCTGGTTTGCAAAGAAACATTCAGAAAATAGCCAGAGAGGAAGGAAAAGGTATCTTTTACAACTCAAAAAAGCATTAGTGTGTGAGATGCTAAAGATGCCAAACATTTTCTGAGCAAGATGTCAGAAAGAGGATTTAGAAATTATCAGTTCAAAGCTATCAAGCTGTCTTCCCAAGCAACTAAAGTGAGAACAATCTGAAAGAGACTTCAGGCGAAGAATGCTTCAGAAGAACAGTTTCACACCCAGGGACAACCACAAGGAGATACTGGGTGACTTCTATCAGTAAGTCTGTCACAGAGAATCAAAAAATGTTACACCAGAAGACAGGAGGATTGGCTGCACTCACTGTAATAGTTGATGTTCCGGACCCAGTTGTGACCTCCATCTGAGCATGGAGGACTTGGCATTGGTCTCTCTGCCAAAAACTCTTCAATGACGGATAATGTGGACAGGCTCTGGCTGCAAAATCAAGATCTCTGTTCAGGAGAAAGTCCGCGCAGCAGCAAAAATGGAGTACGAAGAACTCTTCCCAAACCACGACAGCACTGACAGTTGTCAAACTATGTTTATGACAGCACACCTCTCACTGGTAAACTTGACAGTGCAAAAGTACAAAATCCATGGAGGAAAACCAGGGCCTAATACAACAAAAGGGGAAAGGGAATCTGCCACCCCACTCGCCCTGTGTAACAATTTCCTAGCATTTAGTGACTGCAGAATCAACTGCTGATACTTTGCTTACCTGAAGACCAAGATCTTGTCTCCAAGCTTCACACTTTCCTCTATTAGGTGGAACAGCAATACCATCTTGGGTGAGTTCTCCAAGACTCCTGTCTGATAATTACACAAGATGTCTTTGGCCTACCAAGAAACAGGAGACTGTTACAGGTGGAGCAACTGTTTTTAGTTCAACAATCCTCTCTCAGCGTGAGAGAATGAAGTCATTGCAGAGAGGTCATACACATCCAGCCTTGTCAAGGTACCAACCCCCCTTCCAGAAGCTTCAAATGACAGACTTCTTGGAGCATGGATGAAGGAACAACCTCTTAATCTCTCATGATTCTGTACATCCAGACCTCTTCTCCAGCCCAGCATATTTACCACCAGCTTATCTAGCTTAAACTTCATCCTAATGCTTTTTTTCAGAACCACAAAGTCCACAGCCTTTTTTGTCAAATGCAAACAAGGGAATGAAAGAGTGCTGCATGAACTCCTGCCTCAATAGGAACCCCAAACCCCTACCCAGCACCATGCGGACATGCTTATAAAGATGATCTGTTGCAGAGAAAAAAAATAAGAAATCTCCAACTCTTAACAGAGGAGTCGTTGCTCTGCTTCAGAAAACTGCCCTCACACAGAGAGGCAAAGCCTTTCAGAGTAACTATCTAGTTATGTTTACCATAACTCTCCAGATGAAGAGTTTTCCAGCAGTGGTACTCACCCATTCATAAGTAACAACCTGATTTGCTCTCTCTTGAAAGGGGTTGAAGCCAACACTCTGGAGGAACTTGCTGTTTGTAGCTTCTCCAACTGGTGATGCCAATGCATTGCTCTCCGTTTTGACTTTAATTCCCTGAGGCTGGCAGCGGGAATTAGTACTTGCTGTGCCAAGGTCATCCACATCCAAATCCTGCTCATTTGCCAGATTCTCCTTTTGCAGAGCTTCATACAACACATCTGGATGGTTCCAGATCTGAAAGGGGAAGAAAAATGGTTAGGCCTGCACTGACCTAGTGCTAGCAAATGATTGTGGATTAAAGTCCCCACAGCCATTCAAAGGGAAGAATACTCCAATCACCTCCTCACGTGGAACTGCGAGGCACTGCAGAGAAAATCAGTCTGACTGCATAAAGGTAATGAAAACATGACTCTAACATGACACAAGGAATAAACTACCTTAACTAAGGTTCTCCTGACTTTAAACTACCCAACACTGTGCAACCCATGCACTACAAAGGCAAAGGAAACTGCATCTTTGCCTTGCAGCAGGTAAATGGTTACAGTAGCAGCCCAGTACTGGTTCAGATGATGGCTGCAGGTTTCCTGCACAAATCTGAAAAAGGCATTTAACATCCTTGCACCCCAGTTCTGAAAGTGAGGATAACAATCCTGATGGGCCATTGCAGGACACTTTGGAGACTTACATGCCTGGCCAGCCACACCTTTACCTCCTGTTTTGACTCATATTCCTGCCCTTCCCTTACATGGTAGGATATTTCTTTGCACCCTCTGCCAAGGTCTACCTTACAACAGACGCAGAAAGCTTTGAGTGGGTTCAGTCCCAGCCAGCCACTGTTGCCTGCATCTCGGAAGCGGTTCATGAACTCGGTATAAAGGGCCCGCTGGATCTTGGACAGCCGCACCAGAATGACATGTTCTTCCTTCGATGGCAGCTGAACCTTCAGTACATTATAGCCTCGTCTGTGGAAGAAAGAAAGAAAGAGCGATAAATACAGGGAAGGGAATTTCCCAATCTGCTCTCTCTGTGGCTGTCTGTAGAGTAAGATTTTGACTTTTTGCCCACGTAGCTGCAGGGAGAAAGACCTCTAGTTGAGTGGTTCTCTAACACATGACACTTCTGAGATACTCTCCCCACAGACAAACACCAACTGAAAGCACAACTAGAGAGATCTCAAAATGTTACAATCTTGTAGCACAGGTCACAGGGTACACCCTGATAACAGGGTGATGAAAGTCCTGTTTTTCATGGTAGTCAAAAAGCACAACTAAAACCTATGGTCTCTTTCTAGTTCTGTCAATGACTAAGATACTCCATCCAAATCACTGGTCCAGCATCTCAGAACCTCATCTGAGAAACAAAGATGATTAATTTCCCCAGTGGTGGAAACGATGTCACTTCTCATTAATGAGGGTTCATTATGTACACTTTCAGATCCTTGGGTAAAGGATGTCAAATAGTGCGCACCCAAATTAACTATTAAGACATCAAAATAAATCTGAGGTCACTCTGGTGCAGTTAGAGGTGTTGTTCTCCAATTATCAGAGTCTGTGGCACCAAGCAAACTAGCTACTTCAAACCTCAAGGCAAAACAGAGCCATAAGGACCACTTTGTAGTTGACAGATTGAACAAGACAGAGATTGAGAGAAATGGAGCTGCTAACCTAAGAACCTTCTCCGTGGCTTTCACTATATGCTTAAGATCATCCCGCAAAGACAGATAAGGTACCTGTTTTAAAACTCAAGCCTAAGAAGGTGGATCAATAGGCTGAGACCAACTACATGAGATTCAACAAAGTCAAGTGCTGGTCCTGCACTTGGGTCGTATCAACCCAAAGCAATAATCCAGGCTGGGGAAAGAGTGGCTGGAAAGCTGCCCAGCATAAAAGAATTCAGGGGTGTTGGTTGACAGTTGGCTGAATATGAGCTAGCAGTGTGTCCAGATGGCAGAGAAGGCCAACAGCATTCTGGCCTGTATCAGAGACAATGTGGCTACTAGAACTAAAGAGGTGATTATCCCCCTGTATTCAGCGCTGGTGAAGCTGCACCTCAAATACTGTATTCAGTATTTCGGGGCTCTGGCTACAAGAAGGACATTGAGGTGCCCAAAGAAGGGCAGTGAAGCTGGTGGAGGGTCTAGAGAACAAGCACTAGGAGAATTGGTGTTGGTTAGCCTGGAGAAAAGGAGGTTGAGGGGAGAACTTCTCACTCTCTCTAAGTACCTGAAAGGAGGTTGAAGCAAGGTGGTGGTGGGTCTCTTCTCCCACGTAACAAGCAATAGCACAAGCAGAAACAGCCTCAAGTTGTGGTAGGGGAGATTTAGATTGGACAGTAAGAAAAATTTCTTCACCAAAACACTGTCAAGCCCTGCCCAGAGAAGCTGCCCAGAGAAGTGTCTGAGTGATCATCCCTGGTCACCATTTAGAAGATGTGTAGACAGAGGTTCAGTGGTGACTGAACAGTGCTGCATTAACTGTTGGACCTTTTCCAACATAGATGATACCATGATTCTATAAGGCAGTATGATTAGCTGTAATGCATACGCTCATCAAATAAGCAGTTAAGAACTCCTCACGGACTCACCGCTGCACAAAGCCTTCCAGCAGGCTATGCAGGACGTGACTGCGATACCTCATGAGGCGGACGTCTTGAGGGGTGCTGTCAATACACTGCCCGTTCAGGATAGGGCGCTCAAACATGTTGCTGAATTCCTGCCGTGAGCCTAGAAAGTCAGGTCGGACAAAGTCTACCATGCACCAGTACTCAAGGAGATTGTTCTGGAGCGGGTAGCCAGTCAGCACCACCCGCCGGCGGGAGCGGATGTTCTTCAGGGCCTGCGAAGTGCTGGCATGGCAGTTCTTTATCCGGTGTCCCTCATCACAAATAACCACATCTGGGCCAGGGCGAGACAGAGCTTTCTCAATCCCTGAGGACAAGCAACATTAAGAGTTATTTAGAGAGGAGTAAGACAAAGTTCTGGTTTTGTATGTAATCAAATTAATGAAAAGAGAGGTAGTTCTGAAAGACAAAAAAAATAGCACCATTTGCGGGTGGTAGAGAACAAGGCTGAGTCAGGAAATTAAATGCGACTAGACACTAGCTCAGAATTTGCATAACCTGGTAAGGACCAGACATGGTTGTCCCTTGATTTCTGCACTGCACCATGTTGGATTGTCTTGCATCAGACCAGACTGGCAAATCTGACACAGACAGGTCCCCAAATTCAGTGTAGTGATTTCCATGCTTAACTTGCAGCCAGTGCTGGAAATGAAAGACTCAAACAAAGCTCAATAACTTTCTGTCTCCAAAGACACAATCTTGCCCAGCAAAGTCTGATCATGCCAGAGATGCTATAAGCAAGTTACAGGTTGCTTCCTTGTGCTGCCACAGTTGACAGCCAGGCAGCCAACAGGATCACTCTCTCCTGAGGACTGGCCTCCCACCTTTCAGAAGCTCCTGCTGACGGTCTTCCTCATCCAAGTCAATAATGACAGGGCCAGCTTGTTTCTTTGTTTTCTTTTTCCTACCAGTGGCAAAAGACTTCTTCAGTGAGAGGAGACGGTACATCTCATATCCCATCAGCAGCACACCACCTTCTGTCACCCAGTCATTCACCACCTTTGCACGTGCAGCTGTTGTCCTGCAAAACAAGCAAACCAAGCGAATAAACTGCAAGGCTTTCTCTCTGGTTTCAGTTTGAACCACTGGATTGGAGTCTGCTGAGAAAACAGTCTTGTTCAATCAATTAAAGCACTTTCTCACATCAAACCAGATAGAGAAACACAATTAAATTTGTTTAGGAGACAATCTGGTATAGAGGAAAGCAAAAAACCCTTTTATGTGCCACAGGTAGCAGGGTTGAGAATCAGAAATTCTTACAGGAAATGAGTTGTAGAAGTTTATCATGTACAAAAGCATATCAAACTTGAGAGCGTCCCTTTTGAAGAGCTGTTGAGGAGATTGCTTCTGCAAAACCTTTTTCAGAACAAGCAGTTAATGTATATGGTTGTAACTGTCTAGTTCTTTATCCCTTTCTGTTGCCTCTTCCAGTGCTAGTGTCCCTCCAATTATTTCTTCTTTGCTAGTCCATGCAAAATTGGTGCAGATCAAGACACTATCCTTGCTCAATCCTCCCAAAGCCCATCATATCCCATCCAATAGTAAACATGTGGATGGAGTAGCATCAGCAGATTCAAAGTACATTCCACCTGGGAGGTGAAGACCTCAATAGATAAGTGCATGAACACAGCTGATGAAACAACTGCTCCCTAGGATCACTACACTGCCCTGATTCATGCTAGAAAAATGACCCAGAAAGAAGAAGAGATTCACGAGCCAATACACTCCAAGGCTGTAACTGGAATCACTTTTGGAATAAAGAATTTTTGTGCAAGTTGCCAGAAACCCTTAGGGACCACGTAATTCAAAGGAAGTCACAGGGTCGAGTAGAGGAATCCCTAAGTGTGTGAAAACAACCAGTACAGGGGCACACGCCTCAGGAATCCCAGGACTCTTGACAGGGCTAGCAGTGTAGCATCAGAAACAAACCACAGCATTTCTGTTCCTCTCTGCAGAAGTAGATCTGTCTCTGGAACTGGGTTCCTGATTTCAGCGTACATGGAAGAACAGAAGATGCTATAAACAAGACATAACCATTGGGTGAAAAAGAGAGTTTATCTCCCACAGGTACCAGAATCCTTCCCTCCAGACAGCATCCACACCAAATGCAGAGCGGAAAAGATCTGGGAGTGAAGGAGATGAAATCAGCAGCCAGTCTGCAACAGCACCTCTGGTAGAAGTTCCATAACATGCAGTCTGAATATTCGAAAGGGATTTTACTGGCACCTACTTATGTTCATCGTTCAGGATGTGGACTTTGAAAGTGCGGGGTTGGATCTCTTTGGAGTTATAATCAGCAGGAAGGTTTTCAGGTGCTGGGAGCCACATGTTGAATTCTGCTAGCCAGTTCTGAAGTGTATTCACCTGAAAAAGTTAGCCATGGGAGGATTAAACACCCAGTTGAGTCACTTGGGATTTTAAAAGCAAAAATGAGAATAGGGCATGATAGCTGAGTTCAGACAGAAGGAGCAAAACACAGTATTCAAACTCAGGGACACTAGGAATGAAAAAGGGAAAAGAGCAGCAAGGGTATGATAGAGCAGGCAGTGCAAAGAAGCCCCTCAGCCAACCTTTCACATGGCTACTTACAGGTACAATGGCAAGAACAGTCTTTGCCTCTGTGTGCCGAAAAAGTACATCCAAGAAAGAGATGACCTGGATAGTCTTGCCCAGGCCCATGCTGTGTGCTAAAATACACCCAAACCCACTGCTGGTTTTAAATCTCTCCAAGGACTCTACCAAGTTGTCATACAGGAATCGGATCCCACCAATCTAGACAGAAAAGTAGAAGAGGTATTAGAATAACAGGAGGAAAAAAAACAATGTATTTACAGAGCAGCAAGCACACTAGGATTGCATAAACCATGAAAATGTAAAGATGTTTCAAGCTCTCTACAGTACTCCTATTCAGGAAAGGCTCAGAAAGCCAGTATTTTTAGATATTCATAAAACCTCCTAAGAACATAACAATAAATCAAAATTCATTTGTAACCAGAGGATATGAATTTAGGTTGATTTGTTTGTCTATAAACATAATTTTAGTTTGTTTATAATGTTACTTTCATAATTGTGTATATATAAAAAGGTCTGATGATAACAAGAGCCCAAATTATACATAGCCCTAGCTTTCCTTTAAATTTGTCCTTGTCATTTGACTGTCCATGACAGCCACCAACACAACCAGAATGATCACAGAGCTCACCAGAGTAGTTCCGTGGCGATTACAAGTCAAACTTGCCTGAATTTCTTGCATTTTCAAGGCTAATGAAGCCTACCTGATGAGGTTTTACTGCATGTGCAAGCTGGGGAGCCAGGAAAATGTCCTCCTCATTTGGTGGATGATTGATGTTGACAATGACTTGCCCTAGAGCATCAGACTGATTTAAGGCATCATTCACATGAGAGCCACTGCTCTCTTCACTGCCATCCTCCTCGCCTTCATTGCCAGAGTCACTGCTGTCCACAATTTGGAGGGCATCATCCTCTCCTGAACTCAGCTCAATCACTTCTGCAAAGTAACCAAAAGAGGAGAGAGCAAAGGCAAAGGTTAACTTGACGTCAGGGTTTATCGGGCATGCGAAAAAAAAGTCTTATCAGGAAAATAAGACTACCACCTTTTGCAATGACCTGTCCTGAAAAAGCAGGCACAACGAAGGCACCTATCATGTTCCTCATACCAGCACATAAAAGCATGAGTTTCCCCATGCTCCAGAGAAAATTGATTTGGGTTGGTCCAAACAGAACCTGAGACAGTTTCCAAAAGTGTTTTACACTCTCATCCATGTGTCCTCTTAACTCCCAAACCCAGGTGTGCACTTTATCTGTTGGTACAATGTCTAAGGACCACCAAGGAAAGCAAGCAGAAGTACCCTACTGGAGTGGTATAAAAGAGTCATGTTAGATCCATTTGGGAGAACAGACACAAAACCCACTTTCAGATGCAGAGCTGAATACTTAGATGTTCCTTTTATGCACAGCAGATGCTGTTACATCTCAAGTAAGTATTCTTCAGCACAGCACTAAGCAAAATTAAGTGTACTTAAAAAGCAGAAATAAACACAAGTTTGCAAAGTCCCTGATATGTGCCTACAAATGTCAGTTCAGGACTCAAAGGCCAGGACTAGACATATATCTGGAAATCAATAGGCTGACAAAAAGCTGAACTGATTCACTACTGGAGCATCTAGCTAGATGAAAACAGGAGATTTGTGGATAAATAAACAGCATATTGTGAGAAGACCAGGCTGAGGCAATCGGTCACTTACCATCTTTTATGCTATTTTTGCCTTTAGCATCATCTTCACTGCCACTACTGGTACTATCCAAGCAGATGACTTCCTCAGCCAGGACCTGAGGGGGGAGCTGGGTAGCCTCTGCTGTTCTGAAAACCACGTCCTCTATAAACATAAATTCCAAACAATAAGTAATTCATAATTATGGAGAAGGAGACAAAACTGTTCAGAAACCAGTTTCCTTCCACTTTTGCTCCAATAACTTAGCCCTGGAATTTTCCATAACAGACTCTCACTGTCTGTAATACTGCTATGACTCAGCTTCCTGGGTCACAATCTTCTTTCCCAATATGCTGAAACAATAGCCCATTGCTGATTGCACTCTTTCTACTGCATGCGCTGGCTGGGGCACAGTGACCATGCATGCAACACGCTCAAGTCCTCTCTATTTAGGGGAGGAGTTTTGAAGTAAAAGCTAGTTTTCGTCAAGAGAAAGTACCAGCTGCTGAAGGGATGATAACTGCCCTTTGTTAGTAGGGGCACTCTAATAATTACATCCCACATATCATAAACAACTGTTGCTGCTCAAAAGCATTTGTTTGTATGTTCAAGCATTGTCATGTGGGGAGAGAGGCAAGCTGGCAGGGCCAGATGAGCACCACTGCCATGACTCAGCAAGCAACATCCTTCTTCTGGGGCTGCAACCTACTCTGCAACAGCCAAAGCATTTGAAGTAGCTTTTATTCCTTTCCCATCCTGTAAAACTATTTTGCATGCTTGCATTTCAGGGAGAACATAACATTTTCTCAAGAACCAAAGTCAACTCAGGAGCCCTGACACAACTTCTAACTGCACTTCTCTGCCCTTTACACCAGTCTGAGAGGTTGTGCTATGTACTAGACCACTGAAATGATCCAGGCTAGAAGACAATGCAAGATAATATATTCACCAAAAGACAAGGGTGATGCTTAACCATTTACACTGCCTACTAGTTCACTGCTTGCTGTAACATGCAAGAAAGGACAAGGCTACATCACGAGCCTATGGCTACCCAGTCTAACATCATAGAATCACAGAATCATTTTGGTTGGAAAAGACCTTTAGGATCAAGTCCAACCAGTAACCTAACATTACCAAGTCTGCTGCTAAACCATGTCTATACATTTTTTAAATCCCTCGAGGGATGATATTTAACCACCTTCCTAGGCAGCCTTTTCCAGGGCTTTATAGCCCTTTCAGTGATTTTTTTTCCTAATATTCAGACTAAATCTCCCCTGATACAAACTGAAGTAATTTCTGTTTATCCTATCGCTTCCTACTTAGGAGAAGAGACTGACTCCCACCTTGCTACATCCTCGTTTTAGGGAGTAACAGTGGTGTCTCACCTCACCCTCCTTATCTCCAGGTTAAATAACTCCAGTTCTCTCAGCTGCTACTTATAGGACTTTTGTTCCAGACAATTCACCAACTTCACTGCCCTCCTCTGGACCCACATCAGGATCTCAATGTCTCTCTTGTAATGAGACCCCCAAAACTGAACTCAGTCTCACCAGTGCAGAATACAGTGGGACAACCACCTCTCTTGTCCTGATGGCCACACTATTGCTGATATGGAGGTGTTAATCTACAGCTGGCAGAATACAAGCCAGCAGAGTGCTCAGGTGGCCAAGAGGGCCAGTAATATCCTGGCCTGTATCAGTCACATTCGACCTGATCTGGAATGTTTCCAGGGATGGAGCATCTGCGACCTCTCTAGGCAATCTGGGCCAGAATTTCATCACTCTCAGTGTTAAGAATGTTCTCCCTATGCTTAGACTGAATCTCTCGTCCCCTTTTAAAACCATTACCCTTTGTCCTATCATGGACGAGCATGGCACTATCCTCCTCTTCATTCAGCTTCTATCCTGAAAAATCCTGCTTAGGTGGTGTATCTCCCACTGCTTACCAGGAAGAAGCTCCAGGGGTACAGTAGGTATTGTGGCTGGGTAATCCTTCCGCTGCTGTTCTAGCCGCTTCCTTCTCTCCAACTCTTCCTGCTGGGCTGCTTTTGTTACGGCTTCCAGTTGGTCCTCACGCAACAGCTTCCTGAACACAGAGGCAAACGTGGTTTGGTTACAGTTCCTTACGAAAAAGGTGAATGGCTATACAGCTGGCCTGGGAAGCTCCAGGCAGTCTGACAGCTACACAGACTAGGAACACTACTGCCAAGACAAATTCTACAGCTATTTCACAACAGTGCTTCCCAACTGCGGTAACACTGCTACTCAAGGGAAAGACAAAGGTTTGCAGAAGCAGAATAATGAAAGGAGGAAAAAAGTGATCAGGTAAGTGCTTAAACTGGGTTATCATAGACTAGTCCCTCTGTCTAGAAGGATGTTATTTGTTGCTGTGCAATTTATAAACAGAAAATGCACAAAGTCAGGTAAAGAAGATACATGGGAAGAAAAGGCATCATTTCCCCAACAAGAAGTCATTACTCTCATTGTCCTCTGACATAGTATTTTCAGGAACATCTAGGACCTTTAAGAATTGTTTCAAAGGATGCTCTCAAAGCACCTTACAGTTACAGGTAATTCTTAATGCTTCCAAAAGTTGTTCTAATCCCTTCAGTTTCGCATGTGCAGCCCTGGAAATGAAGGCTCTTTACCCAGAGGAGAGGTGCAGCGTAAGTGGTGGTAAAATCCAGCTCCTTCAAACTAGCCTTTAAACCCACTCAGTCCCACACTTCAGGGACATCTCCTCCATCTTAAAGAAGTCTCAGTTTCCAAAGCAATGCTCATGCCTTTGCTTGTAAGAATTGCACAAGCTTAAATATGAACCAAAGGCCACCAGCACATTACATACAAGGCAAAAGAGCTATCTCCTTCCACGGGAGTTAGTGCTCTGTTACAACACCTCTGAGCATTTTAGAACCTCTTGAATAAAATTCCATTGTGAATAACCAACTCATAATCTGTCACAGATAGTATGTGGTGACTTGCAGGATCAAACATTTACAAAATCTTTACAAAATCGTAGTGAATTTGATTTCCAAGTCACCACTCACAGTATCAGCATTCCTGCCAACAAGTACTCAGGACAGTAGAGGAAAGGACCATATTTTAGGATGTTTGCAACAGGATCCTCATCAGCAATTATCTGAAACTGGATATTTACTTAATGGTGACACTGTTTTTTTTCAAGTACATGTCTTAAAAGCCAGCAGAAAATACACAACTTTTGCAATATATTCCATAACCAAATATCCACTCTTTTGAAATACCAAACAAGTCTGCACCCACATGCAGCACTCCAGTCTGAGATCATAATACTCCCACTGGTGAAATCCTAAAGTTTTGGAAAAGAAAAGCCATCTGGTTTACCAGCAATGGCAAAATGTAGCTCAGAAGTCCAGAGATTCCATTTTTACCCAAAGGGCTATGTAGCTCTTTCTGTCCTGCTGCTCACCTTATGTTCCTCCGCATGTGAGACGGTTTCTGGGCTCTCTTCTTTTTGGTGTCCTCAGAGGCCAGGCTCTTGTGCTGGTTCTGCAAGAGTCGCTCTGCCCGCTCACTCTGAGATGAGGTAGTTGAAGTAGAGCGCTGCCATTCTCCATCCTCTGCATGTTCAACATGGTCACTGCTGAACACAGCTTCCTGGGGTTGGTCTGAAAAGATGAGGAGGTAGTGACATAAGAACAACTGTGCCAGGCTGGCAGCTGGGCTTTTACATGAGCATTCATTAGGATTGAGCCAATAATCCCTATTCCCACTCATTTGCAAGCATGTTTCTCTGAAGGCCAGAATTTGGGTCCCATGCAACAGGTGCTCAAAGAGTGTTAAAAAATTATGAGACACCTGTGTAACCATCTTCCAGGTTAACAGAACACACTATGCAAGAGGTTATCTGGTTCAAACCCTGGGTCATGGCTTAGCTGGCAGCTCAGTTGTTTTGTCACCAGGGTCCTCTCATGATTTAAATAGTAATTTTTGGCAAGCCTTTCTAAAAACAAAAAGCAGGTGGCAACACTCTTTGCACATTGTAAATCACAAACTTTTCCCTTTCTCTGCATTCTCCTATTTCCAGACTTCCATTAGTGGTTGGTTTCAGTCCTAAAGCACTACGTGAAATGATGCCTTGCTCTATGTGACATTTTGCTTTTCAGCAGGCTGCCAGTGACCAAGCTAACAGCTGCAGAGCACAGAAAGGAAATGTTTCCTTTCAAAAGCTTCCCTTGAAGTAAACTGTTTCTGACAAGCCTTGTAATAGCTTCTTTGAAGCATCTTGTCCCCTTGTGTCAGGCAAAGAGACACCCTCATAATCAGCTTTCTCACTTATACTATGTATCTGAGCTAATGACTGAGCTGAAATGACACTTAGATAGAACTCTGAAGGAAAGAAGACATCAGTGCATAAGAATGTGGCAGATTAAGTAATAGAGAACCAACAAGCATCGTACTGTGACTCTCTGGGACCTGGAGACAGAGAGCATCCCTTTCTCAAAAAGCTGGAAACTTAAATGAAGGATATTTCAGTACAGCACATGGCATGAACAGGCACCTCTACAGCTTCCACATTGATATGCCTATTAAAGTTAACTTTCCCACCAGTACCACTTACTAGAATCAGGGAAACAAGAACTAGTTTCACACCAACTTTGCAAGCTTTCTCTCCAGACATCCCACCAGACCTGCCCCAGCATTTGCTCAAAGTCTATGCCAGCATTCATTTAGGACTTCACAGCTCATCCCATCATAGCCTAGTATCAGCAGAACAGCTCAACCATTTTTGTGAACATCAGTCCCTGCGAGTCCTACATATACTGGAAAAACAAGTATCTACAGCTTGTGGGATGAAACAGATCTCACTATGAATGCAACAAAGAATTAGGTTGCATGTGAAGATAAAGGCAAAGACCAGGACCACAGCCAAGGTCTTAGAACCCCATCCTCCCACCATGCCTCCTTAAACCTGCAAGCTCAGACATGGCACATCACATTCACTTGCAGAGAGAGAACTGTGCTAGGAATAAACCCAGTTGCCCATGCTTCCCAGACAACAGCTCTGCTGTTAGAGCCAGAGACATATTTTAGACAAGGTACCTGCAATTCTTCAGCACCGTTTCCTTCCCCCCACCCCTCTCAACTCTTGGTTATATAACTAGATCAAAAGATTGGATGAAATAGGGCAAAGGGAAGCAGGGAGGCTGCACACGTGATCACATGCTCCAGGATGAGTCACTAAAGCAGTGACTATCCCACAGACAAACACTGTGATGGTTACACTGCTGCCATCTCACCCAGGGCCCAGGGGACCTTGACAAGACATCAGACAGCACCAAGTCATGCTTGTTTTGGAAAAGGAAGCACTCCTCTACCCATATCCCAGCAATTAACTACGTCACCTCCTTCAGCAGTGACTCTGTCACCCGCATCATGCTGGGAAAGGACACCTTCAGGATGAGGGCAATGCTAGCAAAATCCGAAGGCTCAGCAGCCCAAAGCCCATTACACATCTCCTCCATATGGTTTCACGTTTGTTGTGCAATCCTTATGTAGACTCAGCCCACCTCTGCATTTTACCTTTTCTTTCCTCTTAATCATATGTAATAAAAGCTTTGGTGAAACCCATAGGCAGCTCAATCAGTGAGATTTTATAAAATCCTACTTCTCATCTGATCAGAAGCCTGAAGCACAAAATCTGATGATAAATTTGATCCTGCACTAAGTACAGGCCCTCATCTGCCACAGCCTTGTCTGCTCAGGCTGGTGTTTGTCCTGCCAGTACAAGTTCTGAGGTGAGGAACACATTCTGTGCCTCAGCCCACATTCCTGACACATATGCATCTAGACACCAGATCTCCTCCACACTAGCGGCAGTACCAAGCATCACTCTGACTCAGCTGCAGTGGGATTCAGAGGACAACCAGCTTCCTGAGGCTGGTGCCATCCCTGCCACTACAATGAATAATGCTGCTTTTTCCACAAAGCTTAACTAACACAATGATAAAATCACAAGTCAAACCATGCAACAGCTCCCACCACACCTGTGACACGAGCTGGCAGTTACCAGCAGGAATTGTTTTGTACTAAACTCCTGACTGTGTACTCAGCCTATATCTTCACACATGGAAAGCAAGGCTCCTCACCACAGCCACGTGGCTATGCTCCAGCATGGTGAGCTTCAAGCTGCATAACTGGGACCCACACTGGGACAGAAACAATAACCACACACACAAAAACCTATTTTGTACAATAACAGGTTTGGTCTCTGGGTTGGAGGGAGTGTGGGAACAGGCTCACCGAACAGGTCTCATCAAGTTATCAATGGAATAATTCCTGCCCCAATTTTGCCAAGCCTACATCTACAACAGAAATGGAATTATGATTTTGTAACAGGAGCTCAATATGCTGCTCCAGCATGGCTATGCAAGTAGCTATTTACACAACACAAAGATTCATCAGCCATGGTTACATGTTGACAACTGCCTGATGATGCTGAAGCTCTTAATGCACTCTAGGAAGACCTGGGCAGTTATGCACATTGCCTCAGTGAGAAGAGCACTGTCACCAGCTCATGGATAACAACCCAGCACAGCCTTGCATGGGGAGAATACCCACATATGCCCAAGCACAGCTGGGTAAAACAGCAGGCCCAAATCTGCTCAGCAGAAGACAGCCCTTACTCAGTTGTGAACACTGACAAGGATATAAACCCATCCCATCCTTACTCCGTGCACAGAGATCCAGCTGGAACACCAGCTGCTGGGCTCACACCACCTATGGTGAGTGTTTTGCACTGTGCTCACCAGATCTACACAGGGCTTCCTGAGGGCAGTGGCGTCAATGCAGACAGTGAGCTTGGCAAGGAGCTGCTCCTTCAGGTGGGTTACAGCTCTCTAAGAGATTCCCAAGCAGTTCCCTCTGGTCCTCACTTAAGGACTGCTGCACACACCCAGACACTGTCTTGCAAAGGACCCTGAACAGCAAGAGGGATGTGACTATCCTCTCAGGTATTTTTGAGGTTTAAAATATACCTGTGCTATCAAAACCCCATAGATCCGATTACAGCACAGCTCTCTTTGTGCTGCAGACCAGGGGTTCCCGGTTTTCTTTGCTCAATAAGCAGCAGCAACCACCACCCCCAGATGTACATACAAGCAGAGGGAGGCATCTGGCTTCTCGACCCACACTTACGTGTTACCATTTGGAAGGCTCCGTAAGGAGAAGAGTCGTGACTGTTCTGTGTAACTGTTTCAGATGCTCCCTATGTGGTGTGACTGCCAGAGCTGCCCCTAAACACTGCACAAGGCGTGACTCATAACGCATAACACAGCAGAAGATGTGTCCCACAGTCAGAAACTTCCTATTGCACCTAAGCTTATAAAACACATCTCATTACCTTTTTCTCATAGAATGCTCCCAAACTTCCCTTGAAACAGCATGGATGCAGCCTGGAGAATATTCTCTAGCATGGTCAACCCAGCAGTGAGTTGCTCTCAACACACGCAGCCTTCTCTGCCAGGGTAACTCCAGTGACTCCAGGGAAGCCACAACACTGAAAACCAGACACTTGGCTATTTCTAAAGTTATTTCACTACCAAACAGCACTATTTTTATGAGTCTTTAGGCATTATTTCCTAACCTAAGGCCAGGGATGTGCATGCATGTTGAGGAAGGTAGCTGCATGCAGAGCAGCAAGGAGTTAATTCTTGCTTTGGGAGCTCTCTTTTGTTCTGCTTAAAGAGCAAGGAGCAGTTAAAAATTACTGCAGGAGTTCTGGGAACTTATAAGCACTTTGTGGGAACTACCTTGTCAGAGACTAGCTAGTACCAGCTAGTACTACTGCAGCTGGTACTGAGCTGTCAAAGCAAGAATGGGAGAAGCACTGAGATGGCACAAGAAAGACTAATTGCACAGCTCCAGCTGCAACACTCCCAGTCACTGACACACTGAACTACAACTGTGCCACAGGCTAGAGAAGTGACTGCAGTGCAAGCCTAACTGCAAAGGCATTGAGAGGCTGGAAGATATTCTCTGGGGTTATGCAATGTTTTCCCAGTGCATTGGGCACTGGAAACAGGTGTAGGTGATGGCACAGGTCAGGTGTACTTGGCACCTGGAAAACAGCAGTTCTGCAGCATAGCAATCACCGCAGAGGCTGGCAAGAGCCAGAGTGCTCTGGCTCATCCTGCATTCAGCTGTGAAATCTAAATTAAATATTTTCAGAATATTCTTCCTCTGTATGCAACTGGTGCAGCTGTTGCATGGGTGCCATGCAAGAAAGGAGAGGCTTCCGCATAGAGCAGCCTCTCATAGAGGCAGCTTTACAAAAACACTTCAGCACCCCAAGGCTGGAGGCAGGAAATTTCTTGTGAAACCCCTTAAGGATGGTGTAGGCAAAAGCAAGGAGGAAGATCAGACTTCCTTCCTCCTGGTCCTAACTGCTGCAATATCCAGAGGAGACACAAAGCCCCGTCCTGGAACTTGACACAATTCAACCCCCGGATCCTTCCTCCTGAAGCACCAGGAACGCCACCGGGCAGCAGAGACGGAGAGGGGATGTAGCCTCTCTGGGGGCTCGGGGGCCTTGGCTACCCCTGGCAGCTGCTACTAGGCAGCTAATGAGCAACAAGACTTTGTTCTCGGCAGAAAATAATCGGGCTCAGTCTTGGACGGCAGGACGCCCCTCCCAGCCACAAGTGCTTAACAAAGCCCTAATTATGTAAGCATTATATAAGCCGGCACACCTCCCCCCCGCGCCGCGGCACCCGCCTGGCCGCGCTCCCCGCCAGCACGCCGGGACCCGGCGAGCCGGGCGCCGCTCGGCCCTCTCCAGCTGCGAGCAGCCGCCCACTCGCCGGCGACGCGAGGGCCGGCGTCGAGCGGGATCGGCCTTTGTCTATGCCGACGGTTTCTCCTATGCAGAGTACTCCTGGGCTTGCCTGGGTGCTGCTGTGGATGTCCTCTCCTGGCCAGGGCCATGGCTGTGGGGGGCTCCTATGCCAGGTGTGCTGCACTTTGGCCAAGAGGGCATGCGCACCAGGTGCCTTGGGCAGCAGGACCTACAGCCTCCAGCCCCTGACTGCAGGCTGTCCTCACTCGACTGCATCGAAACGCAGCCCACTGATCAAAGGAATGGCCGATTTCCATCACCGCTCTCACCCCGGCTCTGCTGCTGGCTGCACTGCTTGGCATCCTGCTGAGCCAGAGCCATGGTACTGCGAGCCACACAAATGTACTTTTTGAGCCGAACGTGCCCAGCCTCAGAACTTGCCTGATCCCAGGACAGTCTTCCCTTGCCTGTCAAACACCATGTACCTGGGCTCTAACATCTTCGTTCCCGTTGCCAATTTATCTAGGAGTTAATCACCTCAGGTCTGTTGCTCATACATGTCATTGTAACCACACAGACTGTCAGATTGGTGTAACAAATAGTGCTTGCTGCTTGAAGTCTGAGGAACACATTTTTCATTTCTCTAGGTATCTGTACAGTGATCAGTTGCTGTGGGTTAAAGACACCTACCTGAAGTCTGTAGATTGCTGGTGAGAGATTGCAGGTTGCCTCCAGCCCTGGCCCAGGACCAGAGGAGAGAGGGCAGGGACATGAAGTGAGCTCTGAAGAAAACTCTACCAGCACAAGCTCTGAGAGACACTGAAGGGGGGATTAAGATAGACCAGAAACACGTAAAAGACAAACTTATTTCCAGGCTCCTTCTTGGGCAGGAAGTAAGCTCCAGTTGATGGAAAAGTTTAAAAAGACTAATTAAGGCAGCACTGCCCTTCTCTTTTTCTGTCAGAGGTCTTTCAGTGTATCAGTTACTGATGAGGCTATGCTGCAGAAAAAAAACTCCTTTCATGACCTGAAGGAATCCTTCAGGAACCCTTCAGGAAAAAAAGGCAGCAAAACTGAAGGGCAGGAGCAAGAGAGATACCAATCAAAAACAGGGAAAGGAAGCAGCCAAGAAGGGCTGAGAGGCAAACTGGAACATCAAACAGCCAACTTTGGTGACAGACAGTAACGTATCTTCAAACTCTGGGATTATACAAGCAGAAGCAGGCCCCAAATACCCAAGAGCTCTTGTTCTGGCCAGGCCTCAACACTGCGGACGCTGAGATCCGGGTTACATAAACACCAAAGAGCACTTATATAACCATTGTATGGCACCAGCTTGCAACCACCAGCACCCCAGCACCCTGTGCCACCACAGCATGGCAGGTGGATGTTCTGGCCAGACCCGTGCTAGTGCAGTTGTGCCCATCCACTCTGGGACCTTACACCCATCATCTGCAGAACCTCATACCCATTTGACTCTGTCCCACATGACATCCTGGTCACCAAGCTGGAAAAACATGGACTTGATGGGTGGACCACTCGCTGGATAAGGAATTGGCTGGATG
The DNA here is from genome assembly GCA_013399055.1 of Ramphastos sulfuratus. NCBI lineage: Eukaryota > Metazoa > Chordata > Aves > Piciformes > Ramphastidae > Ramphastos > Ramphastos sulfuratus. The sequence continues at coordinate 480,791 of WBNM01004292.1, forward strand.
GTCGCACACAGAGAGTGGTGATCAACGGCACAATGTCCACCTGGAGACCAGTGACAAGTGGTGTCCCTTGGGGGTCAGTGCTGGGACCAGTGCTGTTTAACATCTTTGTCAGTGACATGGACAGAGGAATTGAGTGCACCCTCAGCAAGTTTGCAGATGACACCAAGCTGTGTGGCACAGTCGACTTGCTAGAGGGCAGGGATTCCATCCAGAGGGACCTGGACAGGCTGGAGAGGTGGGCCCAAGCCAACCTCATGAAATTCAACAAGGCCAAGTGTAAGGTCCTGCACCTGGGTAGGCACAATCCCAAGCACAAATACAGGCTGGGTGAAGAATGGCTGGAGAGCAGCCCTGAGGAGAAGGACCTTGGGGTCTGGGTTGATGACAAGCTCAACATGAGCCTGCAGTGTGNCCAGGACCTCACACCCAACCCTGCATAAGCCTCTGAAATGCCACCCAGATAGGGTGCCCACCAGGTTGTCCTTCTCATAGGCACCATAGAGGAAAGGTTGATGGCTACTCCAGAGCACTGGGTAATCTCATGCCTGTTTCCACCTCTGATATGCTCAAAGGAAGGGTGTGAAATTTGGAATAAAACTTTTTCATAGTGCCTCAACATGGCAAGAACTGGAAAAATGCAGAACACTGCTACCTGGCATCCCTTCTCTAGATATATAATCAACATTACTTTACCCAACAAAAGCCCTCAAACTTAAAATGCAAATGACCTCCTCCTCACAAGCCTCCTTCCATCTCAGGATTAGTGAAGACTGGGAAACAAAGCCATGGACGGTTCCTGTGCAGGTTGTGAATGAGACAGGGATGGGTTACATTTGTCCTTTACCCTGGGGTGTGCTAGAGCAAGTGAGTTACATAAAACTACTGCACCTGAGTCAGGAAGTATTTCAGGCTGAGTCCTGGGAAGTTTTCAACGAGCTGCAGGCAGGAGGAAACTGAAACCTCCCCTTTCTGGTTATCCCAGTTAACTAGTAACTCAGAATATCGTTTTGCTAGACAGATTACAACAATTACCATAGGGATCTAAACCACAAGTAGCTGGATTTAACCATCGGGCCTTACTTATTTTCACACCAGTTCAGAAATTTTAAAACTAATAATCTGCTCTACTCTGTTAAAGGGGAAAAATATTGATTTAGGTAACAAAGACTAATTTCTCGTCCTAACTTCAGAAGACAGATGCATATGAGGGCTTGACACTGTGTTCCCAGCACAGTGAATCCAGCTGGCTGCTATCATGACTCTTCCAGGGATAAATTTCAGAGACTAAGAAAAGAGGACGAGTAGGGGAACAAGCATTCTGCATTATGCAATGATTACATAAGCATTAGTTTACACTAGGTAGCTGGGAGTTGTGGTATTAGCTTTATACCAGGACACCCTCAGAGAAACAAGAAATAATAAAGAAGGGATTATTGCTACCACACGCTTCCAAGTCCACCAAAAAGGCAAACAAAATGGGCACAAGCCTTTGACATAGCTTCATTCAGGACCTGTTACCACAAAGGGGGGGAGAAGAGAGCTGATACTCCTAAGTCAAGAGAGTGGGGTGGGAAATAATCCCAGCGTAAAGCGTCCATCAGTATCTGAGTGCTCCTCTGCTTTTGCTCACAATGTTTTTTGAAATCTCATGAGATTTCAAAATCTTGCTACCTGGCATTTGCACTCTAGTTCAGTGTCAAAGGAGTTCACAAGCATGACACGATCCTCACAACCTGTGAAACACCCTCCTGTCCATTTTGCAGAGGAGGAAACTAAGGCAAAGAAATCAGGTAAGCATCTGTGCTGAGCAACTCCCAAGCTGTTGGCTCTTTGTCTTTGGCTCTCTTTCTTTTCCTCAAATATAATTTCCTATTTGGAAAAACAAAACATAGTTGTGGATTTTTTTTTTAGAACTGTAACAAAGCACAGAATTTAGACTGCGTTCCCTTTTTCTGCTTCAGACTCTAAAATAATTTCAGAGGAATTTTTAAGGACTCTGTTTAATGAGGGAGGCATCACTTGGGAGAAAAATGCAAATTGTTGAGTTTGAGCCCAAGTGCCACTGCATTCCACTGGCACTTCTCCCATCAAATGCAGCCAGAAAAGTGACCGAGAGCACAGGAGAAAGCTAATAAGACCAGGATGAAACACCATCACTCAAAGAACAATATGTTCCTAATTTTCCTTTTCAAAATATTGGTTCTGCTTTGTGTGCTGCTAAAGGAGCTTGACAAAAGGCTGCAAAGTTTCTTATGGTAATCAGACTCACACAAACTGAAGCCATGATGTCATATAAGGACACCTGCACCCAAAATACGTAACACCCCAAAAGCTAAGCACATCACGGCCTGGAAAGCACTGGTTCCTTTATAAGGCTGCTAAAATTACAACTACCTCTATGGTTAAAAAAGCAGCTTACTTGTATATGGGGACACATTTCTTGCGAAGCAACAGGGGGATAGGTAGTGTACTGCAAAAACCCCTTGATTCACTAGCTGGTGGGTGCTAACATAAAATAATTAAAACCCTCTCTAACTTTCCAGAGACATTTATAAAATAAAAAACAGATGGCACAGCACTGCATGTACAAGTGCTTCCTAGCTTGATGACACAATGTTCAGGCACCTGGAGTGAGAAAAAAGTCACATAAACCAGGGAAGAACAGAAACACTGACCAGTGGTTGAAGCATAAAGTCAAGGAAGCACACTCAGTTCTGCCCCAGACTCACTCTAACTTTGTGCAGTTTTATTACTGTCTCTGGAGACAAGGTGGCTAGGGAGAAGTGGGATAGAGACCCTCCTGGGTCCACCAGCCAGAGCACAAACGTGTTAGACCAGTTACAAATGTAGACTCAGAGAAAAAAAAATCCCCTCTGATAGAGCAGACCGATAAACCTTGACCCAGACTTTATAACTTAATGAGCTGTACAAGGAGGAGCTCATCTGCACTCTTGTTCTTGTATGTTTGTACAAGCAACCCCAAAATACCTTTCCCACCCAAACTATTTTTGAAGACTTCTGATCTTGCATTCTCTCTCCATCTATGACCTACAGTCTCATTTCCAAAAGCATCTTCCCCTCCCCTTTCTTCTCTTTTTATACCTATTATCTAGAGTGAGTTACATAAGCCACTAGTATCACCCAGATTCCTCATTTGTCCAAACTCATTTTGTGTCATAATTCCTTTCTCTTCACAGTTTGCACTCTCCCAGAATTACCTTCTTTGTCCTGCCACCACAACCAGAACTATGAAAGCAAGAAAAGATTTATTTTTGTTTGTTTGGGTTTGTTTGTTTGTTTGTTTGTTTTTTTCTAGAATCCACTCCTACCACTAATGGACAACAAATACTGCCCTGTTTATTTCTGTAAAAAACCCTCATGAAGAGCACACTGCACTGGACTTCTATCATAAACCAGGAACCCAGAGCTGGAACTCCTGGGCACTGTTTTTGGACAGCCAAAGTTCAGCATTTTGGAGGTACTGGCCATGTGAACATGGTGGAAGAAACTTAGCATCCCCAAGTACCTAACCTCAAAGTAACAAGTTAAATTACAAATTTATTAAATTCTTCAAATCTGAACAAAGTTTTTTCTCCAACACACAAACATCCTCTCATCAGTAAGCAAACTAAGCAGCAGCCACCCCAAAACCATAAACTTGTGTTGGGGTTCCACCAGCAGCTTCCATTTGATGAGGGGGGGATGGTGGATGACGACTGGAAAGAACCAAGTAGCTCCTAGTCTATCAGGCACTAATTAGGGGATCTGGAGTAAGCACCAACAGCTCTGCCTGGTGCCCAGACTGCTGCCTGGTCAGCAAGTCACCAAATACTTCACTGACAAAAACAGCTCTCAAAACTCTTATCAAGCAGGATGTTGGGGGAAAAGTATACAGAAGAAGTTGAAGAGGGTGGGGGAGAGGACACTGGATATAAAACATACTGATATTAACAGCTGCCTCCTCTCTTGCTAAAAATTAGTTTTGCAGCACTACTATGTAAAAGGAGCAGAAACAAGAGCAGCCAGACCCAGAATGTCATATCACCGAAGTCTTCAGAATTAAAAGCACAAAGAAAGAGCTTCCTTCTAATAGCTCTTTCATCAAACCAACAAGAACTGTGAGACTCTGAAATGTCAACCATTTCCATATCTGCTAGGTACAGGTAGCAAAGTAAAACCTGAGCCCCTGAGTCTTACTTCAGGATGCACTTTGCTAGCCACTGTGCCTCCTGCACAGGGGATGGAGAACAAGTGGTCTGTGACAGGAAAGCAAGAGGGAACAGAAAAACCAGGGGAAGAAAAAGAAAAATCAAACAGAAAATCAAAACAAATAAAAAAAACCCCAAATGCCAAAAAACCCCAACCCAAATCACAAAAAAAACCAACCTGTGTCCTACCTGGAAACTGCTGAGACTCATCCAAGAGTAACATGCTGCTCAGTGCACTGAGGCAAGAGCTCTGCCTCAGCACTTGTTCAGTGTGGCCGCACACTCAGCCCTTCTGCTATTCTTGTCTCAGGGTCTTCAGGACAAAAGTTTCTAGTCACTCCCGACAACTCGCTCGTTATCTCAGTCCAGCGAGCACTAAACCCACTCTCACTGGCTGTTCAGCTCACAGGCGGGAAATGCCTCCTGATAAAGCAGTCCAGGGTACAGGCAGGGAAACCTGCACTTAGGGTTTCTGAAAATAACTTTGGTAAATAGCTCCTAGAGCTCGAGTCCACCCCGCCGTGTGACGGGAATCAGTACGCACATATCCTCCCTGCGCCCGGCCGAGACGGACCAGGGTCACAGTTATATAACTAGTTAAATATGCCTCGTGTCCAGCCTAAATAAAAACGGTCACTTATCTCCTCCCCTGCTCCGAGAGTAAAACAACGCAGCCCTGCCCGCGCTGGCCGCTGCTCCGCTGGGGACCGATAGCCGGAGCTGCGCTGCCCAGCTAGTGCGGCTTCGGTACCTGTTCCCGATCAGCGGGAGCAGCCTCGGTCACGCCTGGCAAGAGAGTTTGAGAAGAGAGAAGCGGCGCGGGGAGGCTGAGTGGGTGTGTACGGGGAGGTCTCTCCCCTCCCTGCTCTCAGCGGCAGAGCTGCCCGCGCTTCAGATCAGATCGGATCCCATTCACTCAGCCCGTGATCCAGTTCAACTAGTGGCAGAGACCAAGACTGAGAATAAAATAAAAATCCTTACATAACCATTCCGGCTCCGGCGGGGCCCCGCGCAAGGGGAATCCCAACAGACAACAGGACGCTCGGAGCAGGGGACACACGGAACCGTAACCCTGCTTCCAAGTTTCGCAGCACGAAAGGAAAAGAGAGGGAAACTGAGATGCAAAAAAGAGTGCTGTCTTTCTGGCTTTGTATACCATCTTGGGATATGTGATTTTATGAACTGTTTGCACGATGCTTCCTAACTTCCAAGAAACCTGGACAACTGAGACCGAATTCTGAGCAATCTGATGCCGGTAACTTGTTTGCACAATACCAGGCAAAAGAGCATCGCGTCCTCTGGTTAAATCAGCAGCTCCTACAGCACAGATCGTCTGCAGAAGGCAGCAAACGGACTATGAATGAGATTCACCACGTTTTAGGAAACCACCTGTCAGAATTTGTGGAGTGCAAGCTTATTCCAAAAGAGCCTTCCTCCTCTGCACCAGAAGGACAGGTATAGGAGAGAATAAGTACTTTAAAGCTATGGCTGAACCCCTGAAAGCTAACCATCATGCCTAACTTTCTTCAGTGCTACAAGAGACCTTTTCCACACAGCCAGTACTAGGAACAAAAAGCAAACCTAGGCTGATACACATGCTGAAACAACTGGCAAGTGGGAGATGGGCAAACCAGGATGGGCAAACCAGGATGGGCACAAGAAGCCCAAAGTAGGCTAAGTCTGAACAGCCTTCGCATAGATCTGCAGGACTGGAGGATAATGAGCCATGCTTATAACAGTAAAGGTTGATCTAGGTCTACAAACACAGTCAGGGCAGAGCCTGGTCACTCTCTGTCTGACTCCATCCATTTTTATTAGACCTTTCATTTGAAAGAGTGGTAGGGCTCAGTGAATGCTTGCTGCCATCACTGCTTCAGGGGACATTGCAAATTTAAAACAAACCCAAGGTGCTATTCTCACAATTAGAGTCATATAAATTTCACTAAAGAAAACATGAACTGTATTAAACTGAAGAGGCTTGGTAAGAATACAGTCTTTGTCCTCTGCTACAGATTGACGAAGCCTGGCTGCTACACAAGAACATACAGTGTTTATCAAGGGGGAAAAGAGGGACAAATATATTAAGAAGAGTACATAGCCAAGGACCTTGCAGCAGGCCTTATAAGGACTTTGTAGGGTTGGAATAAATAACCAAACATGACCTCAACTTCTGACCCAACAGATTTATGAAACTTGGAAGCCAGATTTAAAGACAAGCATTTGTGTAAATACAACTGGGTATTTTCCAAGCCATGCTTTTTATGACAATCAAGCATAAGAAAGTTCAATACACTGCAGGAAATGGGTTCCCTATACCTGTCCTGCACACAGCACTAAAAAGAAACATTTCTTCTTCACCTTAGTGTACAAAATGTTAAGATTTTTTTCCTGTATTTTCTACTCAACAGCATACTGGTGAGGCCATCACTGTCAGCCATGACAAATGCGTATTCACACAGCCAAGAATTAGATTTGCCAGAAACAGTCAGTTTATAAAATGATCTCCTCATGGAAGGGAATCTTGTTATAGATAAGCCCATTTACTGAATAGCTTTTCTGTGAGGCTAGCTTGGCCAGTAAGGGAGAATGTTCTCCCTCTTCTATGGAGTCTGAAATCTTACCTGCCTGTCATACCTCGCCTACCTCATGCTCAATCCACAAGCTCTTTGTAATTGTACAACTGTAAGAAGAGGCCTCTCAAAAAACTGTTGTCACTTGAGAGGTTCCCTTGCAAACAACGCAGGAGATTCATCTGTTGAAAAGAAGAAAATCACTAGAAAGTTTGTATTTACATAGAATATCAAGATAAAGGGCCTTCGGAACATGGTTTTTATTCAACTGAGAAGTCTTTTTAGCAGCTCTATCAGTATCCTCAAGCACTGCAAATTCATAAAGTTAAAACTTGTGTGCCTATACACACAAGAAACTCCATGATGAAGTTTTTCAGAACAGTAGCTCCCCTATATAGCTGAGGACATTGGAAGGGTGAGGGAGTGTGTGACTCAAACTAAAATCAGTTTGATTTAAAAGTTTCAACAAAATATTCTGAAACATGCCACAAGTGACTCTCCTTCCCTGTCTCTTCAAGCTGGAGTAGTTCTTTCCCCATCCCCATCCCTGTTCTCCACTTAAAAGCTGGTTGTCTCAATCCACTGCTTCCCTTGCTAAGCTCTGCAGGCCAAGCAGCTCCAGGATTGCTCAGCTTTGACCTGATTCAAACCCATCAAGTGCAGCACAGACGAGAAGCACTGGATCTGTATGCCACCATGCTCTCAGACCCTGCAAGCTAAGCTGGTTCCCCTCTCTCCAAGGACTGCCATGTGTGCTGTTCACCCTCATTATTGTTCTGCATAAAAGATCTTCCTTATCCACATCCTCAACTGCTCCACATTGGCTGTGCAGTCCCTTCCCATCCCACAGCTTTCTCACAGGTGTGTTCCACATCCACCAGCTGCTTCTGCTAACCCCAACAAGTGGAGAAACTGCCTACAAATCTGAATTGTTTGCAAGTTATTAAACACAAATTAGCTCTGTCAACCAAATTTCACTCTGGAATATCAGCTGCTACTAGCACATACAAACAGTGTTAAGACCACTTTCCTTGTCTTTTTGTTTTAGCAACATGGAAAACACTCAACATGAAATTTGTGTTGTTATGGTACAAGGTGGTGGTTATCAATCTAAACCAGTTCAGACAGAACCAAACTGAAACTCTGTAACACTGATGGCAAGGGTTTGAGAATAATTTGAGAAGGTGGGCTTTGAGAATAATTTGCTTTTCAAACAAACACTGCACTACAAATAAAAACTCCTTTTAAGTGAGTAAACCAATGAGAGGAAAATCAGAAATCTTTCTGTTGCCTTTTTTTTTTTCAGTTTTGAGTTGAAATTTGATCACTATGTTTTTTTGTGATTTTATTTGTATAAATCTTGGGTTATTTTCTTTCCCACACTCATCTAAACCAAAACTAGTTGTACATAGAACTCCAGGTAGTGATGAAACATGGTGCTTTCTGCAAATGCTTTTCACTGTGGCAAAACACACCACTTCAAAGTTCAGACCCAGGCTTTCAAAGGTTAAATAGATTGAAAGGGCGAGGGGGAAGCAATTATTAGGCAAGATGCAATGGCTTTAATTCAAAGGATTTATATCATAGATATTTATCATCATCTTAAAGCTAAACTCATTGAGTTACAGCCCCGGTTACATTCAATTTCCCATCTCTTCCTACAACTTGCTATGTTTCTGCTGCTGCTGACAAAGTATTTGTACACCACAGCAGAGTGATTTTGTACAACTTTAATTTCATTCCAGGTTTTCATCTGAGTGCAAATGTGACATAAATTGGAAGCTAAGAGTACACCAAAGTGCCATTTGAAAATTGCTTCTAATAGTTCAAGTATTTAAATATTGTACATAGATAAAGGTTAGCTACAGATGTTTTAATTGCAAAATTTGTTTTGACAGAGATTTAACCTAGAAGTTTCTGATCATCTAGCCCAAAAAGATTTTATCTTGTAGCTTTCTCCTGTCTTGCTCCTATTTGCATATTTGCAAGTGAAAATAATGGCTTTTGACTCCTACTTAGAATTTTTTTGAGACTGAGTCAGTGAACTGCTCTGTTATGAGGACAGGCTGAGAGTTGGGGCTCTTCAGCCTGGAGAAGAGAAGGCTTCAAGGAGACCTTATAGTGGCCTTCCAGTATCTGAAGGGGGCCTACAGGAAGGCTGGGGAGGGACTACTTACAAGGTCTTGTAATGACAGGACAAGGGGCAATGGGTTTAAACTGGCAGAGTGGCAGAGGAGAGATTTAGACTGGATGTTAGGAGGAAGTTCTTTACAGTGAGGGTTGTGAAGCACTGGCACAGGTTGCCCAGGGAGGTTGTGTCTGCTCCCTCCCTGGAGGTGTTCAAGGCCAGGTTGGATGAGGCCTTGAGTAACCTGAATTAGTGGGAGATGTCCCTGCCTATGGCAGGAGGTTGGAACTAGATGATCTTTGAGGTCCCTTCCAACCTTACCATTCCATGATTCTATGAACTGCATGCTGAAGAAAATGTGAACAAGCCATTGTCAACATCCATAGTACAAATCATTGTTATTAAAAGTGGGTATTGCATGAAAAACTTTGATCCAAATGATGAGCCCAGACACTTCTGAAAGTTCAGTGTCACAGTTTTCTTGCAAAGCCTAAGCAGGAAATTAAAAGAACAAATAAAGCAAATAACTGTGATGTGATATTTTAAAATCTGAAGAATACTTCTAATCCAATTAAAACAGTTCCACCTCCTTCCAAACTTGTTGCTGCTTCTCAGATAAAAAAATATACTTGTATAACATGCACATTTTATTTAACCAGCCATTAAAAGCAGCACAATACCAGCTAAATTAAGGAAAAATGAAAATAAGAACCCTTTGCATAGTTTAAACTCAAAAGCAAACCAGAGAAGCATTTCTCTTAGTACATCTGAAAATAAAAGAGGTGCTACCTAAAAGACAAAGCAGAGGATTTTCAGTTGGGCTTCACCACACTCATCAGGCAACCTTGGCAAAGTCACTTTGCCACTCCCTACCTGTTCAAGAGGGAAAATACCACATTACAGATTTGCTAATTAGTTTCCTTGTGATTTCATCATTGTTTTAGAAGTTGCAGGTGATGGAGTGTGATATCCATTAGCAATGATTAGGTGTGGCACAAAGCTGACTATTGAAAATCTGCAGAAGGATAAAGATACCAAACACAACTGAGAAGTGTGACTGTCCTTCCTCAGAGATTCTGCTTTGTGAAAAGAGACAAACAAATTTTTGGCTAATAAAGCACAACCCTCATATCCTGAGCATCAGAAAAGTGGGAAGAAACAAGGTACTTCCCCTCTCCATGAAAGACTTGGAGCAATTCTTCATTCAGCTAATAACTGCTCACTCTCTGACCCTGCTCCCCGTGCATTCACACTTGGGGCAGCTTTAAGAAAAGTGAGCATGTAAATACAGGTAAAAAAACACCTGAAAAGGTTCATATCCACAAATACAGAAAATGCAGAGCCACAGACGTGGGCTGTTCTTGAACCTCATGGAAGGACTGCTATTTCACAATAGATCAAAGGAAAGGAGGAATAAAAGGGGGAGGGGAAGTGTAGCTAGTTCTGATACATCATTTCACACGTCCCTGCACCCAGTCGGCAGGTCTGAAGGAAGCAGAGCTCTGGCGTCATCACCTCCTTTTAAAGAAGTAAAGCAAGTCATTACTCCAGGTTACATAACACCGAGACTACGCCAGACTTTGTGCCACTCTCTCAAAAAGGAAGCTGCTGTCAGAGATCCTGGGAGGAGGCAGAGGACTCGCAAATGGTTTCATTTGGAGCTTCCCCCTGCGTAGAATACACTGAGGAGACTGGGAAAGAGTTCACACTCCAGGACAGAGCAGACAGACGGAGAAAGGCTCAGTGACTGACCTGCCACTTCATCAGTCACTAATTCCCTGTGAAGGGAGCTGGGGGCACAGCACTATCAGGATCTCATCCTTCTTCCCCACATCATCCTCAAGCCACATCTCACCCTGCTGAGAATAACCTAGTTCACAGGGCTAGTTAAAATGCTGGAATCAGTCAGTAATACACTCCTCAAAACCTACCAAACCCTAGGCACCACTCCTCCCACTCTTCTCTCCATCCCTGTTATATTTTCCCCAGAATTATGGGCAAACAGCCTGTGGACAAGGGGCTACCTACCTCTATCCTGCCTCTACCATCTGCCTCAACACAAAATGCCCAGCAAGGCAATCTGTAGCTCTGGGTTGGGCAGAAAGGGAGCTAACGAAGTGTTGCAGTACTGGCTGTTCCCAGCCAACTACTCAAGGTCTGCAAGGGCATTAGCAGCTCCCATACAATGTGCAGACACTTGCTAGCTGGGCAGGTGCAAACCCCTCAGACTGCACATGGAAACACCCTTTGTTCTGCAAGGCAGGCTGTATGACAGGGAAACTGACAGAAGCAAAATAGTGGGTAAAATACGCAGCCTTCTGGAACAAAGTAAAGTTCCCAGAGCAAACAGGGAGACTTCTGTTTAAACCAGATGCAAACCCTCCTCCCTGCAACTTCTAGGTAACCTTTCTCTATTACTCAGGAAGAAGGACTCCTAAAACTCCAAATGCTCTTCTCACCTGCAAGAGTAACTACATCTTTTGGGTTTTGTTCAGTTAAACTGTGGAAGCATAGCAGCCAGCCAGCTCCTGGGTCTGGGTTTCTGGGTGTCAGGAAACCAACACAAGTCTCAAATGTAGTTGTGGAAGCAGAGACTATGTGCTTCTTAACAGACATAAAGCAGCTTTGGAGATGTTCTTATCCTTTTCAGGAAACGAGAAAACAAGGAAAACTCCTCAACTTCTTAGTTTCAGCAATTCACCTGAGAAATGCACCCAAAATCTGCAGTCAGATGCACAATTGATGACTTACCCAGAACCAGCTGACTTCGTCTTGATCCCCACAGCCCACATCCATATGATAAAGGATATTTAGCCACTCTGATCCATAATGCTCATTTTTAAGGTAATGCAGTTCCCCACAATAATTAAAGTTTAAATGCATGTCAATACGCAGGATATTAGTTTGCAACTAAATTATTCCACATGTAACAACTACTTTTGTACCTCTACCACACCCACATACCATCCTCTTTGCCTGCAATTCTTGGCTGCAGTCACTGCAGGCATTAAAATCTACCTGATTAATAATATTGAGGCGCACAGTGGGTACATGGAAGCTCAGGTTTGGCTGCCCAGGCTTATAAGGATCAGAGCCATTACAGAGGCAACAAACTCTTAAGAGGCTTGCTTCCCTCAGGATATGCCCTTCTAGCTTCCTTACAAACAGTACTGCTGGACTTCAGAGGAAGCTGCATCCAGCCACAAGTAACCAAAATAAAGGAATCAAAACAGGAAAGTCTGTCAAGAAGAAAAAAAAAATGCAAATATGTCGGTCACCACTCTTCCATCAGCAAACAGTAACTTGCAGATTAAATTATAGGTTTAGTATTTACAGGCATTCACCACTCTGGCATTTGTACACACAGAATATAACACAGCGTAAAACTGAAGGAATCCTCATGATAGTCTTCAGTGCTTTCCTGAATTTAGGGAAGTCCTGACTTTTGTTTCCTTCCACACCTTCTCCAACCCATCCACCTTCAAACAAAAAGAGCCACCTCTTCACTCCAAGATCACTCTGAGAGGCCTGCACGTTTCCTTAGCCCTTGTCACCAGTCTCCAGCTAAACAACTAGGACAAGAGATCAAAGCACTTGTATCACCACTTGTCTGAGAAGAAAGAAGCAACCAAGTTCACTGAGCCTGTGTACTGCAGCAGATACAAGTCTCTGTGACTGCCTCGACCTTGGGGTGCCCATCTACCCTCCATGCCTCCTGAAGACCCAGCTGTGAAGAGCTGCTTTCTAAAAGGAGAGATTAAAGAAATAAATATGTATTTGCTCCTCCTCTTCTTAAAGAATGAATTTCACTTAGTAGTACATAGGGAGGACAACTTAAAACCAGTGTTTAAGAGAAAATGGTGTGCAGTCTGGTCAAAAGCAGAAGGCAAAATGATTTCAGTTTGCTGGGACCAATATCCATTTAACAATAGGAGCTATAGTGCAGCTAATTACTTTTTAACAGCAACTCCCCTTCTTTTTCTTTTCCTTCTTTCCCCCCCTCCCCCCCTCCTCTTCTTTCTAAATCTGGATATAAAAAGATCTAGAATAGGCTATCATTCACCAGGGCATTCTTCAGGAGAGTATCTCCACACTCGTCCTCTGCTTCTCAGTTTCATACAAGTGCGTATAAAACATGATCAAATTTATAAGCATAACTTTAGATGAAAAGCAAAACCTCATGTGTATGAGCAGGAGAAGCCTGTTAAATGAGCAGATTTAAACCAAAGACTTTTCTGTCTTCCCCTGCAAGGACAGGAATTGCTCTATTCCTAACTTTACTCGTCCATCTGTGGACTCCCCCGTGACACACACACACTACAGTTTTGTTTTGTTTCAGCACTTTGTTGGGGAGAAAAAAGATGGGACAACTTCAAGGTGGGAAACACATGGTTAACACAACCTCCCAAAAATGAGCAGCAGCTCCCTGCATCTTGAGGATGCATTTAAGTATCGCTCAAAAAAGTATTAACCTGCATATCCACACTGCTTTAAAAACAGATTTCAAAAATCGTTTCAGCTTTAATAACTCCAGGTGCTAATGAACTTTCTAGCAAGTATGGTGTTAGCTACTAATTTTCCTGATGAAGGAAATTATCCAGGCAGCTAGAAATCAATTTCACTTTTATTGTAATTGCACCCCTTGCTGCATGCACCATGATGATGACCCACAAAGAGCCACAGAGGAACATCACATTAAATTAAATCCATTCTTGATATAATTTCATGCCAACATTTTTTTTCCTCCACCACCAAGTGAAAATTGTACACAGAGTTGACCTAGCAGTACCCCTGCAAATAAACAGGCTTTCCTCTAGCAAGAGTTCAAGGAAAGCAAATATCTTTTCAAACCTAAACTGAGTCTGGCTGTCATCTGGAGTCCAGTACTTGTCCTAGTATCTTGGGAACTCAAAACTGCGAGTTCCAAGTGACACACTCTAGTTCAGACTAAAAGCAGCCATTCTGGATCATGCTCCAGAAACAAGAGGTAACTGACTCTGCTATAACACCATCAAATATCACAGACTGGAATGAGAACAGTTTTAAGAGGCTAGGGTGAGGAAAAGGGTCTCTCTTTCCCTTCACTAACCTCCTCTGCCAATCTTGCAGTGGTTCTGAGACTTGGACCTAGTGCCTTCACCCTGCTAAGAAGCTGCAGCGTGAAAGAGCACAGGCACTTGCGATTCTGTACCACCAACACAAGCATGCTCTGTATTCACTCCTCTTTAAGGGTCCATATGTCCATAGAAACCCCACACGATGCAGAGTTTTTTTGCTCCAGCACTTTGTCAGGAAGGAAAAGGAACAGTTTGAGTCTGAGGTGGGAAGAGAGAGCACAGATTGCCTCCATCTTCTGTTCTCCATTAGTCAAACAGAAGTGCCATGGAGCTAGCACACCCCCAACCCTGTGGAAATAAAGAGGGGATGAGAAAGCAGAAAACAGGCAAAGTGGACAGCACAGGGTAGAAGACAAGGCCAGTTGCATGGAGGCTGCCATATCACAATAGCAGAACTTAATACTCTCCTATTTGGTGTTCCCTTAAGAACTGCAGTACTGCTGTGGTACTGAAAAACCATCCACTATGGTACCCCAGCAGTACTGACTTCAATTCCTGTCTGCTGTACCAGACACCCTGTAATGCAAACACAACCAGTAGCATTTGAGACGTGAATTCCTGTGCTCATCCAGGCATCCTTCAGAGAACTGAAACAACCATCTCCTTGCACTTTTATCCCCACACTATGCTTTTAAAAGTGTTTAACCCATATACTCAGAGGTAAGAAAACAAATCACTTGCCATCACTAGTAATAGCAGAACTACAGCAATATAGATGAATAAGAGATAATGAATTCTAGAGACTTCAATCAGAATAATCCAAAGACATTCAGAAAGTGGAAAAACAGAGCCTTACAGTGGGATTCATTCAAACACTTAACAGTTTTCCTTGGGAAAGCTCTGAGGTATGAACAGTCTCTGCATTTGCAATGATCTGTAAAATCCATATTGGAGGTTTGTTTTCTTTTTGCTCAAATTAGCTTTTATTCCTATGGAGTTCTACACAGCCCTGAGCAACTCCTAGGATCAGAGAAAAAGTGCAGGGCTTGAAACAGCCCTTTATCTCTACAGTCATCAATACACCACATTTCTAGTGAAAGGGATTTAGGGAGTTAACAAAAATAGTTCTTAGCAGTCATGAGCTGATTATCACAAATCAAACATGACAAAACAAGTGCTGCTCCCCACAAGCGATGAGAAAACAGATACAGGAGGCAGGGATGACAAGGCTGGAAAAGCAGTGGAAGCCTCTGGCTAGAGCTGAAGGGTGCTTCTAGGATGAGTGTGCAGTCTGGCTACCACAAGGAAGGAGTTGTAAGTCCCAGAAGAAGTGATGTAGAAAAAATGTCTCAACCTGTAAGAGCTCCAACACATGACGCTGAGACTTTTTAACTGACTACCACTGAAGAAACACACAAAGTATGTAAGCTATGTGGTTATTAGTTCTCTCTTGTTCAGAAACAGTCAAAAAATTAGCTTTCTGCATTCGTTTTGCTCCTGAAGGGCAGAGGAATGAGTTTTACAAACTGTTTTCATCAAGACTGAAAGTTTGTACCATAGAAGACTAAACTAATGCACGCTATAGATCATCTCTGAGACAGCCTATACTACATGCAAACAAAACCTTGAGCAGAAATGAGTAAAACTGCACCAAAACTGAAGATAGCACAATTAGTTACCAGAACTGCAAGAAAATTCTGAAACTGAAAGCACCACAAGTATTAGTTCCACACACAACATACAGCAAAAAGACAAAAACAGCTTAAATGTGGGAAACGCAAGCAACTGCTAAGTCTGAGACTACACTATCCACCATCAGCAGGTGTGGGTAACATTACACTAACCCTGGAAGGTTCTGAAGTAACTTGAGCCACCAACAAAGCACAACCCCCTCCCTCTACGTTCCTAAAACAAAGCCACTATCTTGCAAGCAGGCTGTAAAATTCTTCGTTCTATGGTTGTTACAATTGCTGTTACTGAAAACAAGTAATCAGCTCCAGTTTGGAGAAAACATATATGCAGCCTGTCACTCTTCCAAAGAATTAACTGTGAAAGACTAATAATATTCTAAATCCTGTAGTGCTAGAAATATGCAAGAGCTCATCCACAAGGGAAGGATTCCCCTCAGGATTCCCAACAGAGCATTTATAGAACCCAATACCAAGAGAGAAGGAGAACAGCGTGGCTGGGAAGAGGGAGAAATCTCAGCAGAAATTATTAAAATTAAGCTTTTAAAAAGCTTCATAATATAAACATTGGACTACTTCCTTTCTTCTTGTGAATGAAAGTAACTGTTCCTAAACTAGTTTTTATGAGGGAGGGTCATTTACAAAAAGACAGGAGTATAAGCATCAGATGGGTGAAATAGAATGATCCTCTTAATTCTGTATTTAGCTATATTCCATAGGCCAAATAGCAGGAGACTGTTTTTTATATTAGCTCTAAGGTAATAGTGATGTCAAATGACATTTCTAAGGCAGTGAGTAGCTGCAAAGAGATATAAGGAAAACCAGAGCGGACACCTCCACAGAAAATAGTAATTATACAGCTAACCATGCAGAAAGCATCCTGATATTCTGGCAGGCAGAATTAAAGCTGAAACAATCTGAAATCTCAGGGGCAACTTAGCTTTGCTCAGATTGTGTAGGAGGGTTTTTTTTCCTCTACCTAGTGAAAAACTACAAAAACATTTCATGTTATACCTAAGTTGTGTTTTTACTCTCCCTCATTATCTCCTACATTTGTTAAAATTTACTGTTAATTAGTTGCTGGAGAAATATAAAGCATAAACATGTTTCTAGTATTTTAAGATTAAAATAAACAGCTGCCATTAATGGTTAGTGA
Source organism: Ramphastos sulfuratus (assembly GCA_013399055.1). Lineage (NCBI taxonomy): Eukaryota > Metazoa > Chordata > Aves > Piciformes > Ramphastidae > Ramphastos > Ramphastos sulfuratus. The sequence continues at coordinate 497,598 of WBNM01004292.1, forward strand.
TGTTCTGATACACCTACACTCAGTTTGTTTGCTTTGGAACCCTAATCCTGACGAACAACTACAAGTACTCAGCCACAAGAATATAGATGTAGATGATAAATACATAGGCTTGTGATAAATAGCCATGAGAAATGACCCATTTGGACACAACATACAGCCACTCCTCTCCATTAATGAAAGTCTGTCTACAACATCACACTGCAGATTGCTCCGCTGCGTGCAGGTTCCCATGAACAAAGTGACAAGGTCACCACCAGTCTCCATCAGACAGAGTTATAGGGTCACAAATTGCACTATCTCCTGGGAATTCCCATCTTTCCTACCTGAACTAACACTTCTGTTTCTGCTACTCTCTCATTAGAAAAAGCCATCATGTGAATAAAACTATTTGTGTCAACATTTTGTAACCATTTGAAATCAAAACAGCATCTTCAAGTAGCAGGTGGTTGAATGAATACAAAAAACAACCCAAACAACACTTGAGGACAACAAAGTACTTTGAAACCAAAAATACTTTTGTAACGAGAAGAGAGAAGTACCTGTCTTTCACCCATAAGGATGACTACTGTCAGTAGGTTTAAGTAGTTGCATTCAAAAATCTGCAAACCCTTTGAAATTATTAAATATGACAATTTTAAAGGAAGCAAAGAGAGCATATCCTTAGGCTCAGGCTGTAGCGTTATGACACAAGCAGTTTGGTGGCAAACACGGCACAGGAAATTCCCACCTGAGCCACGCATTCCTACATGCCCTAGAACACCAGCCCTCCTGCTGAACCCACAAATACATTTTTAGGATCATGCCATGAACCAGAACAGTTACCTAAACTTGGTTAAATGCAACCTGCACAGCACTGGTCCGCAAACATCTAAATTGGTCCCAACTGAAAAGAAGAGTGGGCCAGTTGCAACTAGGTAAGGATAGAACGTGACAGCTTGCTTAGTCACCACTGACACCTTTCATATTGTAAATCAAGCAAAAGTAAACCCAACCTGTATGCTGCCAGAAAAGAATTTTTTACAATTGTTAAGCGAGCAATAATTGCCCACAGTACCCATTAAATGGTTTACCTATGGGCAAGCCAATGATGTAAATATATTTAATTTGACCAGATCCTTTTAGTAATACAAATATTTGTAAATTTATTTATATATTTTTTTACATAATTGCTTCCTCAGAGTCTGTAGCTATTTTAAAAATTCTGTCCTCCTTACAATTCATACCTGTGGCTTGTTTTCATTATGGAAATTTTTTGTTGGTCAGGAATCCAAATTTAACCTGCATTAAATCCCACATACGCACTTCTCCCTACCAGGCACTGGACAAATCCTAACCCTTACGCTATCATCCAAGAGGTGTAATCCACCAGAATTAGTGATGCCAGTTTTGCCTAACAAATGCATGCACAGATTCACAATCCCATTCACTTACCACTCTCATCAAGTAGGTCCTCCTCGTCATCCCCGTCATTATCCTCCTCCATCGCCTCCTCCTCATCTTCCTCCTCCTCCTCTTCCATATCCTCCTGCTCCAAGTCCGGGTCCAGGTCCGGATCACTCCCTGAGATTGACTCGTCTGACATGATTCCCAGTGGTGCTCCTTGTGCATTACCTGCTCATGTTCTCCCGTGAGGCAGCCCTGTCAGAAAAGCAAAGAGGTACACAATGAGCCCAGTAAATTCCAACCTGAGAGCCTCAAGGCTCAAAGCCCTAGCAGGATTACTGCATATAAACCCACAAATCAGCCATCATTCTTCCAAATAACAGTTATACCAGCCTGTGCAGAAAATGGATGCCACAAGCAATGTATAATGATATAGTCCCAGCACTATAGAATCACTATCAGAACCAATACATTACCTATTACTTAAAAAACACCCGTTTCTTGGTATCCTTGACACATACACAGCAGAAAGATTCCTTGTTTCAATGACTCGTTACACAAATATGGAAAAATAAATAAATTATGCAAACAACTTCAGAACTGCCATCCAAATGTGAAGCACAGACAAAAAGATCAGTCTCAGAATCCCACATGGATACCTGTTAACTTGCTGTATGCAGACCCTAGGTCACAGACAGAAACCTCTCCTGACTTTGCAGTACCTGCTGCGAAGGTCACCCAGCTGCTCATCACAGCCTGCCTGAAGTCTCTGTTCCAACCAGCAGAGCAGAGACTTTGTTACCTTAACAAGGATATGGGCAGAAGACAACAAAGGTTGTATGTCCCTCTGTAAAGCTGGGTAAGACGAAAAGCAAACATAATGGAAGGTTGGACCAGAAAGAATTTGCATTTCCTTTCTCTGAAGGACAAGAACCAGAGCTGGCTGTGTGTAACTTCTCTGTCACACTGCTCCAGTGCACCACACCAGAAATCATGCTCCAGAACGATAGTAATGACCAACAAAAGAAAGGGCCAGGGCAATCATGCAGGCACAAGTCTTATCTGTTCAGGTAATATATTGTCACTTCTGGACAGTGATGAGTACTCCCAGGTATTTCTCTTCCATACACAAAGAATTAGCATAAAGGAGCTGCGTAAAATGGATTAAAAGAAACACAACCAAGAAAGGAAAGTAACAAAAACATCTTGATCTCAATGAATATAAAGCCAAATGTGCTTTCTATGTTCAGAAATCAAGTCTCAGAAGAACTGCTACCCACACATTCCCCAAAAAGCTTTAAAGACAGACAAGGGAAACATTTCCTCATCACTCATTTTCCAGCGCCCCCTACTTAACACCACATTTCCAGTGTAAACTATAAAATGTTTGAGAAATAATCAGTCACTCTAAAAAAAAAAAAGAGAAAAGGAAAAGGAAACTTCTATAGCAGATAGAGCAGATAAGGCAGCATTCCTATCTACAAATACATCAAGACAGAAAGAAACAATTTTTGACTGTGCTTCAGCAGTAACTAGATGAGGAACTTGAAGATTAAAGACACAACACTCCTGTAGCAGGGCTGAAAACCTAAATGCCAAGTATGCTGAGTTATTCCAGCTGAAGTCATCAGTTCCTGCTTTGCCTCTCTCAGCTCCTCAATAACATTGAAGAGTGTCTGGAAGAAAACAAACACGAGGGAAGACCAAGCTTTGCAGAGATTGCTATTGGAATAGGAAGACTTTCAGCACCAGGCTCTAGGCAGAGACAACTGAAGTCCCTCCACTATTACACATGTCACATAATAATAAGTTGGCTTAGTCAAGCACATGGCAGAAAAGGCCCAAATCTAAATTAGTTCAAGTGGAACTGTGCCAGATTATACAAGCTAGAGAGATTCATTCAGATTCTGTGGCAGGGAGGTACCCAGCCTTGCTGCTGCCAGCCTGCTGCAACAGGGTGACCCTTTGCCACTACAAGGTCCAGGACTGCTTATTTTCTGCATCTGGTAGCTTCACCCAAGGACTGAAGACACAAAGCAACCTTTTATCAGAAGTTTTTCCTGATTAATGCTCTGCTAAAGTCTGTGAGTATTCAAAACAGAGACTTATTTTTACTTTTAAATAGCAACAATGTTCCCCTCCAGCTGATACTCAGCCTCAAGGAAGGCAAACATTGTTTTAATTTTTATAGGATATTCTCAAACCTCTAACTGTAAAGCTGCATGTGCTGCCTTACACTTCAGGTGGAGCACTACTACTTCAGTAGTGTTACCTTTGTGGGTCCCTGCTGGTCACCTGGGAATAAATCAATCCCCTTGAAATCCCATGTTGTGAATGCAATCCGCTAAGAATCATCTCAGCAGAGGTATAACAAAAGTTTCATGTTTTACTATCCCAGCAAAAAAAGGAGAAAAAACAATCCAAAAATCAAACAAATAAGGTTGCCCCCTCCCCCCCCCCCAATGTTTTTTAAAAGGATAAAAATATAAGCACTACTAAAATGTCAGGAACTAATTCTCATCCACGCACAGGAAAAGCAGAAGTGCTGTAACGGCACTAAATGCTGCAGGTCAGAGACTGACACACGATACAGTTTCTCCTATCGGTATCCTGCTGTGTGTCACCTCTCCTTTCAGCGCTTCTGGCAGAACCTTAAAAAAAAAAAACCACTAAAAAACACTTTCTGAAAACTGTCCGAAGGAAAGGCTCTGGGTCCTTGTATTTCTATAAATAAAATGAAACCCAGTGAGAATAGTCATCTCCAGAAGGTACAGAAGTACAAAAAAGGGCTCTAATCTAAGCTTTATTTGCGTCTAGTAACAAGTAGATGTTCTTTATGAGCTAGCTTTTGACACCCGTTCAGCAGCCCCAGCCACATACAGGAGAGCTAAACAGAAGCTTTCAAAGAGACTTAATTAAATCCCGCAGAAGCTGCCTGAAACAAAGATGGTTAATTCCTCTGTGCCTATTGTCCTGCTGCTGTCTTTCTCCCTCCCATCCTCCTCCTCGGCTCTGGCAGCCGTTCTCATTGCGTAAGCGCGGGTCTCAGGAGGGCTCCCACCCTACCCGGTGGCACCGGGAGCAGGCAGCAGGGACACGGCAGGACAGGCAGGTAGGCTTTACCCAGCCGGGAGACTGCCCTCGTTTCTCACACCGATCTGACCCAGTTCGGAGCCTTTCACCAAGGGGAATTACACAACAGGGCCAGATTGGAGCTGTCGCTACTGTTTCATGGCTGAGTTATTCCAACCTGCCCCATCTCTTAACTTTGCACACACGACGTTTGGCCATTGCGGGAAGGACGCTGCGGAAGAGAATCGGACTTCCTTCAACTATTCCAAGCAGCCACCCCACGGAAGACCAACCCATTAGCCTCCTTCTCTGCTGCAACAAGGGGACCTACATCTCAAGGGGTGGGTGGGCTACCAGCTCCTGACAACCTGGTAACTCAAACCTCTTGCACCAGCCTACAACAGAAAGCCAGGAGTCCACATAGGACAGTGCTCAGCTCAATACACGGTGAGGCTGCTGAGAAACAGGGGTATTGGGTGAAAACACCCTGAAAGATTCCTCTTGCTTACTGAGGGAGGAGAAAAGAGCTGTCATGTTTATCTTACCTGGGAAGTTAAACCCTGCAATCAGCTGCACATCAAATTAAGATCCAAGACAGTCTCTCTCATGTATTAATGTCCAGTCTTTCGACAAAGATAAAAATAGTTCTGAAGTTTTGGGGGCTTTGCTGTTTTAAGGTAGAACATTTCAGATAGTATGTAAATGCTGCATGGTGATGACTGCCTCCTCCTCAGCCCACACAGAGAGAAGGCTCAGCTTTGGACCAGGAAACTTCAAGGCCTTGCAAATTCAGACAGTTCTGTTGTCATTGTGTTTTTCTTTCACATTGCAAAGGTTTTAAAACATTGTTTCTTCTTATGTACAAACTTGAGAGAAAAACAAGAAAGCAAACTTATCCCTTCTACATGACTGCTTTTCACCACAGGGTCACACAGGCCATGAGCCAAACTGTTAAGTGAAACAGCAAACATCATGGGATACGGTGACTTTGTCCATTTGTGTAGACCATCACTTTCATCAGAGGACTCATCACCACTATAAACACTCATGTTTAATTAACCATTACAAATACATACAAGTAAAAAGGAAGGATGCAAGACAGCAGACAGGAGTCCTTCCCCACCTCAGCAAAGAGGAACAAGATTCCCCTCTACCTCCAGGAAGCCACAGAAGCTCTTTGTCTGCAAGTGATTTAGGCACAGGACACACTCATTCCTGAGTACACACACATCCCATACAAATCCTTTCAGAAAGTGCAGGTTTAACACTAATGCTACTACAGTGCTGGATAGTAAAGAGGATTCCATCACCTCCCCAACCTCCAGCCAAGCCAAATATCTAGGACTTATCAAGATTTGTACCTTAAAGCCTGTTTTGTAACCAAGACTTCACAGTAGTCATTCTGGTGGATCAAACATACTGGCAAATCATGAGAGGATGTGCACAGTTTAATAAAGCCAGGTATTTCACAGTCAGTGCTGCATAATGCTCATCAGTTTCTGCCACACAGTCATGTTTTATGGTAGTAATAATAATGTCATTTATCTTTTCTTTTTCTTCTTTATTTTTGGGCAGCAAGTTTTTTGTGGCTGTAAACTCAGCTCACACACAAACACTTCAAACTGGATGTGCACAAAGGTAACTGCTGGCTCCCTGGGAGAATCTGATCTTTTTTCTGGATTGCTGCTATCAGAGTTATGGTACCTTATAGGGAGCCATCAGCAGCTAATGGAAAATTATTACAAATCATAGAAATGAATCACTAAAGAAGTCATGAGCTTAAGTTTCTCTACATGACAGAAACATCTAGTAGCAGTTTACCTGTCATAACTTGCAATGATATTGTCAAATGACAATAAATACTTTCCTATTCAGTTTAAAAATCTGTTAAGAAATAAACCCGAGACCAGCGGGTTTGGACAGTTCATTTGTTACAAACATTAGAAGGTCTCTAATGTACATTGTGTAGCATATTATAACATCTCTATTTGCATTAGCATGTTAAAAAAAAAAAAAAAGAAAGTGAAGGAAGGGGGAATCACTTAAAAGAGTATTTCCTCCAAAACAAGCCAGCAGTGTTATTGGCCAGTAGTAGACTAGCAAATCCCTTATATATTTTTACCAAAGCAAACTGAAGTGTTCACTGCAAAATCAACACAAACTTCTTTCCCCTAGTGATGCTCCCCACAAATTCCATTTAAAGCTATCCTTAATTGGCTATCTCATGATTTAGATCCCTTCCATCCTTCACAGTCTGAGACTCATACAGTTTTTTAGCTGTGACTCATGGATAACTGGTAGTCACACACTGTTAGCTGGGAAGGAAGAAAACAACGCTTCTCCTCCATTTCCTCTTGTTCAAATTTCAATGAAACCAAGTGGTATTGATCCCTTCCCTAAGTAAATCTTAAATGGAAGAAAAGGCAAAAACCCAAAAGCGGCCTGTAAAATCACAAACTGGTGAGCATCTGCTTGCCCTGGACCACGCTTCTGTGGAAGCCAAGTGTGCTTCTCCCCACCCCAGGTAAGCACAGTGACAACACATCCAGTCTTTGCCCACATTTGATGCAAGTATTACGAAGCCCACTGTGATTTGTAAGGAACAGGAATCAAGAGGAAAAAATAAGAGTGTTTTAGAAAATACTTCCATATACCAGTTTTGGGAGAGTAGCAGGACTCGTTCTTTTATTCTCTCAAAGTTAAAAACCTCCTTCCTAAAGGGCACCACAATGCTAAAACCAGCCTGAAACTAGTTGTTCCCTGACAACAAAAACTACAAAAGCAGCTTCAAGAGAAAGCAAAAAAACACCACCGTAAAACCAGCCCAGAAAGAAAGAAAAAGCAGAGCTAATCCTTCCTCTCTGCTGACATGACAGTGCCGAAGTGGAGAATGTGACAATGAACATTACATAAGGCCCAGCTCCCGCTGTGATCCCAAACAAAAAGAGCCAGTGCGAGTCAATGGCAGCATCTGCAGATCATTACACAACCTGGGCTTGGTGGCAGCACAGACACCGGCGTCATCCATCAGGCACTGCCCGAGCCTCCTGCCACAGGCTCCTTTCTCCCCTGCCCTGCAGGAGGGGTGCAGGTACACCTCACTGCTGACAGCCTGAGTGTTTTGTAACCTTTACAGAAAAAAATGAACTCTTCAGAAGGTGCCAGCGCTCACAGACTTCCACACAGACTTCATGAGCCACTGACAAGCTCTTTACCTCTGGAGAGACCCAGCAGAAATGGGCAAACTATTTTTGTGTTTGCAGAGGAGTGTGAATACAGCTATTTGCCTAACCAATGTTTTAAATGCAATTCATAGATTCATAGAATGGGTTGGGTTGGAAGGTATCTTAAAGATTAGCTAGCTCCAACTCCCTGCCATAGGCAGGGACATCTTCCACTATACCAGATTGCTTAAGGCCTCATCCAGTCTGGCCTTTGACACCTCCACAGAGGGGGCATCCATGACCTCCCTAGGCAACCTGTTCCAGTGTCTCACCACCCTCACTGTAAAGAATTCCTTCCTAATATCCAGACTAAATCTGCCCTCTTCATGCTTCAATCCATTCCCTACATCCTATCACTACAAATCCTTGTAAAAAGTCTCGCCCCAGCTTCCTTGTAGGCCTCTTTCAAGTACTGGAAGGCTTTTATAAGGAGCCTTCTCTAATCCAGGCTAAGCAGCCCCAAGCCCAGGCTAAGCTCAGCCTGTCCCCACAGGGGAGGTTCTCCAGCCCTCTGATCATCTTTGTGACTCTCTTCTGGACCTTTGATGCTCCTCTTACGCTGGAGTTTCCAGAACTGGACACAGTGCTCCAGGTGGGGTCTCAGGAGAGCAAAGCTGAGGGGCAGAATCCCCTCCCTCATCCTGCTAGCCATGCTTCTTTTGATGCAGTGGAGGATGCAGTTGCCTTCTGGGCTGCAGGCAACCACTGATGGCTCAAGTTGAGTATTTTGTCAACTGATACCCTTAAGTCTTTCTACTCAAGACTGCTCTCGAGCTACTCTTTATGCAGTCCATATTATTTACTCATATAAAAGTAGAAATTGACTTCCTATAAATCATCTTTTGCCTTTGAAATACTGGAAACCTCCTCAGCAGTGAACCACCTTAGAAAGTGGTTTGGTCTGCACTGCATAAAAGTTTGTGATTGGTTTTACTTCCACTAATTGCTGATATTCATCTGAATCGACACCAACACAAACAAACAGAAATTTTGTCTTTTACTTGACAGAATCTCTATTTATGTTCTTAGCTCTGGCACTTCTATATAAATGGCACCTGCATTCCCTGCTAAAGAATGTTGAGAAAAGGAAAATTTTCTTCCCTAAACACTGTTTCTGCTTTCAAAACAGGATTTCAATGTAAAAGCCACTTTCAAGGATGCTTTTACTGGTGCTATAGCTATGGAAAAGCAGTAAGTATCTGTGAGAGAATTAAAATCCTGAGGAAAGATTTCAAGTGATGGGGAAGACTAAGTAGTAGGATGTAGCATGTCAGGATTCCATGTTGTATTCAATACATTTTATATGGCAGATTAATTTGGGGCAAATTTGGCTGCCCTGCATTACCAATCACCATTCTCAAGTTCCAAATGATAGTTTAAAAGTCAGCTTGTGAGAGAGGTATGCCAAGCCTTCTCTTTGTCAGTACTCAAACTGTGTCAAGATACAAGCCAATTCCCACAAGCAAGGAAGATCCAGATAACTGAAAGATCCCTCTAGGAGTTTTAGCTCTTGTGCCAGAGAATAACTTATATAACAAATCAAGAATAAGTTACATAAAGGCAGAAGAATGAAAAGACAGAAAGCTAATCCCCACTCAAGTCAGGATCAGTCACTCTCACTTTGTGAAGACAAGCTATAGCCTTGGTCAATGAAATACAGCAACACTGTGGCTTAGCTTCTTCACAAGTATCCCACAGAAACAGACTGGTATAGCTCATAAACAATGTTTTAATCTTTCAGGTGAGAAAAATTGGATGCTTTCCCACTGCCGAAAGGCCTAGCTGACCTATCCTGTTTTCTCTATATCACTCCATCCACACACTCCTCTTTCTTTGCCTCCCAGAGAAGCACATTTCATTTGAGGGGAATGATTCACTGCCTTTGCTTGTGCCTCTCTTCAGGAAACAAGTTTTCCCAAGAGCAGCAGTCCAGGGCAACCCACCATCCCTGTGAGACACATGCCAGTCACACTGCACATTGTCATCAACAGATCACAAAGTAAACACAGCTTCACTCTTCCTTTGGTCATGTGTCTGCATTTCATGACAAAGAGCTGCAGAGGTCTGGGAGCTTGTTTACAATGCCTCATCTTCCTTCCTCCTCAGAACTGGACTTAAAACCTGGGAGTCTGGTTTGTGTAGTTTTCAGAAGAAGGAAGAATTCAACACGGTTTTGCTCCTCTGTATTCCCTACCCCACGCCCAGAGATGAGAATTACACTAGAAACAAGAAAGCATTACTTATGCCACCTACAGTTTAGCAAAGACACTTGAACACAAGCGAAAAAAAGAAGAAAACCAAAAAATTCTGAAGTAGGAGGGAGTGGAAATAAACAGTTTGGGGCTTGCATGAGATGAAGATGACAATTAGCATATGTTAGATCCAAGTTGCTCCAGTCTGTCAAACAGTGAGACATTAAATTAATTTTTATTGGATTCTACTGTAGATTAAAAATCCATTAAAGGATTAAAAACTGTCAGAAACATGGGTTTCTTCCAAAGTCATGCCCCTTCAACAGAACATTCTGCTTGCACAGTACTGAAAAAACTCACATTAAGTGGCCACTTAAAAAGGTCACTTTTCTGCTGGTTTGGGGAACAAAGTCACCAAAATCTGTTGATCTTTGTCTTTCCCGCTAAACAGGCCAAAATAAAACACTGGCACTGATCCTTTTCTATCCTGCATAAATACATTTGGTTTGATAACACCTGAGATTGATGTTATAGGTAGCTCACACAGAAAGCAACTGGATGAAATGGTCTCCTGTGGCTTTGTCCTTAGCAATGGAAGCATCACTTTTGTTGGGTTTTGCTGTTTCAGAACCTCCCAGTGGTTGGGCCAGGCTTGCAAGAACACAGCTTCCTACCTCTCACCATACCAGAGAGACAACCCAACAGACTGTTCAGGGGATCAGTTGCATGCACACACAACAAATCACCTCATTTAGAGACAATAAGTATTACTTCACAAAAGAAACGGTTATGAGTCTCATGATATACATATCATATGTTTAGCTTATAGAAATGTGAGTTTATGAGTTTTCATACTTAAGCTTACTTTCCAAAGAGCAGCACAGTATCAGTTTGGTTAAGGACATACAGATCTTCAGAGGAAGGTAATATATCCTGTGGGTCACCACACCCTTGTGGTACACATAGCAGACTACGAGTCCCAGCATAGGTTAAACAGGACACCAACTGCCATTACAAATGGCAGAAGCATATCCAGTGCCATGACAGGATGGTGCAACTGAAAAGGGACATGTTAGACATTATTACAAAACACTGTATGGTGAATAAGCACCACAACAGTCATCCACAGAAGTAGCTGCTGGCTAGTAGACTCAACTCTTTTAGACTGAAAATGTCACTATCTCCCAAATGTATCATTCACTTAAAGGAAATGCTTTCATAAATGCTAGGAACATCTTTTGTCTTACTTGTACTTCCTGAAGAGAAAATGCTGTACAGATATCCATACTCAGGCAGAATACAAATGTTAGGCTTCCACAATTCAGAAGCAGAATGATAAAGAGCATTCAGCTGTGATCTTCAAAAAACCCACAACCTTCTGGGTATTCTTTCTCTCAAAGTTAAGCAAGAGTTTCAGTCAATGGCTTTCCCCAAGTGACCACTTTTTCTATCAAAGCTCATTTAGCGTTGCAAATGCTGCTTGACTGGCAGCTGTACCCAGCAAGCAAATATAGAAGGAACTGCAGGCGAGGCAGTTCTAGTGTCCTGGTGACACATTACCATCCCAAGTGAAGGGGACCATATGCTGGAAGAAGTGAACATCCCTACACTCAGCTGCTGATCTCTCCCAAAATAAAACAGGAATGGAATTTCTTGCCCCATCTTTATTTATCTTCCCTTCCTCTTGAATTATTAGTAGGATTATTGAATTACTAGTCTTGAATTGAAGTTGCCAAGTCAATTTACTGAAACTACCCATTAGTCTAACTATAGAAATTCTTGGTCTGAATTCAGAAATTTGAATAGCATCTATAACTTCTTTTGGTGGGAGCTCTTGGATATACTTAATAGCATTCTTTAACAGAGAAGGCCAGCCATGTAGCACTTCTAGAGCAGATTTACTGGGAATGCTGTAAAAATCTCACTCAATTTCATTCATATTCTCTCTCTGTTAGGAATGAAGGAGGCACATGATAAAGACTTTCTAGAGGATGTACTTCTCATCACAGTGAAGTATATCTATATTCACAAAAGGGTTCCACAGTACCAGCAGAGGCCAACAACTCTGTATCTCATTCTGTTAAAATAAGCATTTCACTGGCCAGAAGTATTGATTTAGTTGAAATATCAGACCTCCTCTCTTGCTTTTCACAAGTGCTATGCTAAGTACAGGAGGAAGAAAAAGGCACCTCTAAACAATTTCTTTTTAAAGAGAGTGTCAGGAAAAAAACATTCACTTACAGAGTCTGCATGACTAAGCACATCACCCACTTCCTTAGTGTTCTCTACTTGTTATCTGGGTCTTATTTCTCTCAAGCAGTTAACTATTGTCATTATAGAATAAACAAACTCAGATCACATAATAAAAACCTTAGCTACTCGTATTCCTTGGAGAACAGGATATGAAGTTGGATGGGATAGAAACTTCAAAACATTGGCAAGGGTAAATCTTACTATGCACTGTCCAGAGTTAAGAGCTTCCTCCCCAGGAAAACACAGCTTCCCCTGAAAATTCTCCTCCAGATAACAGGATTCCATCCCAGAACTGAGGGAAAAATCAGGAAAGAGTCTCTTTGGAATACAGACTTTACCCAAATATCTCAGAAGAAGCTAGTTTACTCAACCCCAAATCTTCTCTATTCCATAGAACACTCATCTTACCATCCAGTTTTCAAGGCAATTGCTCTACCCTGTTTGGAGTACACTTCATACACGGAGTGCTGAAAGGAATTGATTCTGTAAGGCTCATCTTTTGGTCAGGTCACTCAATTTGTTGACAGCTATGCACAAGAAACTTAAATCCCATCTGATGACATCACTCCAACAACTTCTTAAGAAAATATTCTTTGTTCATGCTTTCTCCCACACCCCAACATCCCCTGCAAAAACAATCTGACTTTCCTTATTTCCTCTGTCCGGAAGCTCATGCTTGGTGGCTGAGGCGCACTCCATAACCCTGACACTGTTATTAAGAAGGCATGCTCAGTGTTACACTGCTTTTGGAAAGGAGAAGAAGCCATAATCAGCTGCTTTTTCACACAAGTGTTAAGCGATGATGCTGTAAAGTAAGCTGAACCCCTGGACAGTTACAGTACACAAAGAATGTTGTTTTTTTTCACCTTTGTCAGTGAGTAATGCAAATAATAAATACAAAGACAAAAGAGAATGGTAAACAGAAAATGGCAACCAAAACCTCATGTTAATCCCATCAATTAGAGAGGCAGTGACATGCCCCGACATTGACAGACAATGTTCAGCTTTCACAGGCACCAGAAGGGCAATAAACATTTGGCCTTGATTAAATTACCCATTTTCCCTCTTGCTGCTCGCAGCCTCACAGCCCCCGGACGCTGTCTCTGCAGCAGCTGCTCTTTCCCACTAGCACCCGACTCCCGCGCTGCGCCAGCACAACTGTCTGCATGGCTGGACACCAAACTGATTCTGCTGAAAAACAACCTGGAAGCAAAATTCAGTTCCCAAACATAATTTACTACAAAACTGCACAAACAGCTGTGTGGGCACTAAGGAAAAAGCAAGCAGAGGGTGGGAACAAGCAGTTTGGGCATTGCTTGACCAAGATGGCATCACTGCCCACAAGGACCATGGTCTAGGCAGCCAGAATGCTGCTCAAGTAGAGGGCACAGGCAGTATTTTGATTTCAGATGTTACTTGTGGCAAAGCTTCCTTACCTTCACTATGGACACCAGTCAAAAGGACAGTGCATGCACTTGAGGTGAGACATGAACATCCTCATACAAAATCCTCTCATCTTTCTTTAAATAATCATGGCATCACTATGTGGTTTCTGTGGAGAGGTCTCTGTTTCTGAAGTTCATTTTATTTGGGCTGTTTTTATATTGAAAAATCAATGCAATTGCCACTCAAAGGGCAAAAGTACCATAAATTACATCACGTGCTTAAGACACCCTTGATTTGCACATCTCTTTCCCCATAGCAAATGTTTTAAAACTAAAAGCAAAATATTGATAGACCTCCTGATGCAAGTCCTTAACATCCAGCATATTTAATGACGGCCTCTATGAACAGGTCCCCACACTCACATGTGGGAACTGGCACCAAAGGAGCAAGGAAAGGATAGGGCTCTATTCTGGAGAGCAGGAAAATAAACTGTCCTGACCCAGTGAAAGCAGCAACTAGCAGCGGCAGAAATTTCTCCAGATTAGGGCAGGTCCTCTCCTATATGCAGTCTCGTGGGACTGATGAAAGGCACACTTCTGTGTGGTGACAAAGGGAAGCAATGCAATCTGCACCATGACAAATGGGGAATTTCATGCAGCAGTTTGGGTTGGAAGGGACCCTCGAAGGTTATCTAGTCCAATCACTCTCCAGCCAGGGACATCCTCAGCTAGAGGAGGCTGCTCATAGCCCCGTGTAATCTCACCATAATGTTTACAGGAATGAGGAATCCACTACCTCTCTGGGTAATTGTAAAACATTTCTTCCTTCTCTCTATTCTAAATCTCCCTCTTTTAGTTTAAAACCATCATCCCTTGTCCTGTCACAACAGGCCCTGCTAAAAGTCTGTCCCCGTTTTTCTTCGTTCTTTCTTTCTTTTCTTTAAGTACAGAAAGGCCACAACAGGGTCTCCTTGAAGCCTTGTTTTTTCCAGGCTGAACAACCCCAACTCTCTCAGACTTTTTTTGTAAGAGAGGTGTTGCAAACCTCTGACCATTTTTGTGGCACTCCTCTGAATCCTCTTTAATAGCTTTGTGTCCCAGTGCTGAGGGCTCCAGGGCCAGACACAGTACTCTGGATGTGTCACCAGAGCAGAGTACACACCATTGGCACACATTCAGCTTTTCATCCACCAGTACCCTCAAGTCATTCTCTGCAGGGCTGCTCTCAGTCACATCATCTCCCAGCCTGTGTTGACACCGAAGATTGCACTGATCCAGGTGTAGGACCTTGTACTTGGCCTTGTTGAACCTTTATACAGCCAGTTCTGTTCTGCTCCTTTGCCCCGAGAGCCCTTTCCCAGTGGGTATTATGGACTAATGCCTTGAAGGACTGCAGGTCAGTCTTGAAGTCACCCAATTACCTCACTCATATTGGTGATCATCAGGCCCAGTACTGCATCCCATCTGGCAGGGTTATCTATTATTTGGCTTAAGAAATTATCCTTCATGCCTGCCAGGAGTCTCCTGGATTGCCTACAGTTGACAATGCTACTTTACCAGCAGATGTTAGGGTGGTTGAAGGCCCCCAGCAGGATGAGAGCCTCTCACACCCTTTGAGGCATTTCATCAATGTTTCCCTGTTGGCTTCTGTTAACTCAGGATCCCCTGGTTCATCTCTGTAACGCTTCAAGTGCACTGCAGTGTCCCCAGTGTCAAAGGAACAGGTTGAAGGCCCTTGCAAGCACGTTGTCCAACTAACCATGGCTTGTCATCTCACAGCTTGTCACAGCCAAGTCTGACATTACATCTCTTGCCCTTCAAGTCTAGTTTAAAGCCCTGTCAATGAGCCCTGCAAGTTCCTGAACAAAGACCCTCTTTCCCCTTTGACAAAGGTGAATTTCTTTAACCCTGTATGTAGAGCAATTCACTTTGGCTATGATGTCCTCGGCTAGAGATCAAGGGCTAATTTTTAGTCCCTAAATAAAACGACAATTGTTTCCTTCAGCCTTTTTACAGTCCTTCCCCCATCCCCAAAATCTCATCCAAACTCTTGGACAATTAAGTCTTCTCCACTTCAATCCTCCCTGCCATAAATAAGGAGAGAGGTACAGTTAGCTGATAATACTCACAGGGAGCAACAGCATGAAAATGATGGGATTTCACAGAGCCAAAAATTGTTTGTTTCCCCTTTGCCCCATCCTTTTTTTACTGTGCTTTTTTATTTTCTCAGACAGTAAACACAAATCAAAAAGCCACCCATGAAGAAAGTAAAATCTAGAAGCTGTTGGAGTTCAAAAAGCTCATCAAAGGGTAGGCTTGAGTTCCTCCTGGCTAGCGTATAATACAACATAACTAACCTAAAAACTAAAGACAGTAACAAATGAAGGTGAGATAGCAAGATTGTCTTTATTCAAGGAAAAGGCATAATAAATTTCAACTTTCATATCCATTTTCTGCAAAATAAAGGTGAGGAGTTTAAGTTAAAAAAAACATACAAACTGAAGTTCCAAGGGAAGATTTATTATTTCTGGAAATCTAGAAAGAACGTTTGTATTCAGAGTTTTGGGTTGGTGTGGGGGTTTTTGTTTGTGTTTTTTGTTGTTGTTTGTTTGGGCTTTTATCAGTTTGGAGGTTTTTTCCAAGAAATCAGGAAAAAAACATTAGTTAAATTGCAGCTTCTTCATTTTCATCTCTCACTCTATTCCAGTTCTTGTGGTGTAATTTTTGTACAAAAATAAAAATCATAGTTAAAGCAGCAAGGCTTGAAAAACTAGAGAACTCCAGCAAAAGTATGTGACAGTGTATTTTAAGGATAACTTAAACTGTTACTTTCAGAATCATTACAGTTCACAATAATTACCTTTAAGAAGGAAAAAAAAAAAAAAAAAGGAAAAAAAAAGTGAAAAAGAAGTCTTGAGTTTAAGCTTTGTGTCCGCCCAAGTCTTGTCTGCTGTAGAAGCTGTCCAGAATGACACATAGATTTAAAAAATGCTGCCTAGACTATGATTATAACTCATCATTGCTGCCTTCTGCTTGGCAATTTCCAAAATCTCAGAGCCACACAAGAAGTTATATTAACTGTCCATTAAGGCATGAGACCCCAAGCTAGATACAAGAATCCAGCAGCCCTTCAGTAACGCAACTGCCTGCAAGAGCCATAGGAAAGGAGAACACACACACAAAAGGAAGGACTTCACAACTTGAAATACTTCTAGAGCAGAAGCAACTGTAAAGAGAAGTCAGAAGATTTTTTTTAAGTAACTTTAAAACTGCAAGTAAAGAAACTGTTCACTTACAACCACTTCTCTCTCCCTTCATTGACATCTTGTCTGACCCATTTTGCTGACAAAAAGGCAACAGTAAGAAGCTCCAGGGGTACAAAATGAGAGAGACACTCCCTATGTAAGGCAAGGAAATTCAAAGATTAAAATTCTTCCCTCAACAAAAGGATTTTATGTCTATGTTTTCCTGCACAGGACAGCCCAAGAGTGCAAAGAAGATACAAGACCTTCCTCGTCTTAATGAAATCATAATATACTCAATAGAGGGGGAAAGGTAGCACTTGGCTGGGAAGAGCTCCAGCAGCACAGTCTCTTTCAGAGATAAGAATGTCCTTCACTATAGCACCTGCCCTTTCACAAAACCAGAGCACTGCACATACCATGTCTGATGCTTGCTGGAAACAGCTGCACGAGCACTGCTCAGCGTATGCACCCATTGCCTACTGACGTCAAGGGAGCACCTGAGGAAAAGGCAGCAACCTACTACAAGCAAAGCATGCTGCAGACTCTACTTCCCATGGCCCTTCCTCTGTTCACATGACTAGCAGGCAGTTGTCCTGTGATGGGGGAAAAGATCAAGATGTCTGGAAAGGTGCCTACCAGGAGCAAGCTATTGTCACAACTGGACTAGCTCCTACAACACACCCAGAAGAGTTTAGGGTATCATCCCAAACCAACTGTCCTGATGGCCTACTAAGAATCCACAGGCATTCATCTCCATAATGGTCAAGGTAGTAGAATACTCATAGCTCTTTTTTCTTTTTCCATCTCTACATCCTTCACCTCTTTGGCAGAAAGGACACAAGAGAAACATTTCTTTTAGAGGACAATAAATACATCAATTTCGTACTGGCAGAGAAACACAAGACACCGCACCTTTGTGCATTCACACTCAAAACTACCTTTGCCACCATGATCATATGGAATTTCCTCCCTCAATGAAAAACTCATTTTTACAGAATGTAATGCCTTTGCCCCCAACACTGACAATATCATAGAATGATCTGGCTTGGAAGAGACCTTAAAGATCATCTATTTTCCACCCTTCTGCCATAGACAGGGACACTTTCCACTAGACCAGGTTGCTCAAGGCCTCATCCAGTCTGGCCTTGAACACCTCAAGGGAGGAGGCATCCACAACGTTCCTGGGCAACCTCTTCCAGTATATCACGACCCTCACTGTAAAAAAAATTCTTTCTAATATCCAGTCAAAACCTACCCTCCTCAAGCTTGATTTTTATCCTATCACAAGAAGCCCTTTTAAGTTTACCTCTCTACCAGTGATCAGATTTCAGTGCACTTTATAAAATTTTTGAAGACTGGGGCATATATTCCAGTGTGTTCAGGAAATCAGACAGTCATTCCTGCCCTTCTCCAATACTCAAAAATTACAATGCTTACAAAAAAACAGAAAAAGGGCACAAACATTTGATGTCACTTAAGTGCATGGTTCGTACAAGCAAATTTATTCCCTTGACAGCAAATGTATACTTAATAGATTTAAAGGAATGTTGTAAATGAGCAACTATCATAAATCAGAGGATTTGACTAACTCCAGTTTGGGCAAGTAGACAGACCTAGTCTGAACACCACTGGGCGAGATCTGTTTGGCATGTGTGAATACTCCTGTACTTGTGTGATGGTGGCATCTACACTTGTACAATTACACCTACATGTACAGTCTACATGTGCAAATACACCTCATGTATATCTTTCAAATGGTATTTCATCCTGACATCATGATGTCAAGAGATGGAGACATCCTAATCTCCCTTAACAGTTACAAGTATTTTTCTTAATGCCTTCAGTGGTTAATCACATTCATTGTTAACAATCTGTGCTGTTTTCCTAATTTGAAATAATCAGTTTAACTATCAAACACTGGCTCCTATCATATCTTTTTCCATTAAATTAAAGAGCCTGTTGGCACACAGCCTGTTTGCCCAAAGAAAACCTAGAAACTTTTAAATACCTCCTGATAAGCTAAACTGAATGAGTACCTGAAGAAAAGTTTTATGAGTGACCCCCAGGGAGGTTGTGGAGTCTCCTCTCCAGAGATTTTCAAGACCCACCTGGATGTGTTCCTGTTCCAACTACCCTAAGTGATTCTACTTTTGGTAGGGGCAAGGGAGTTGGACTCTATCTCTGGAGGTCCCTTCCAACCTCTAACACTCTCTGATTCTGCAATTCTAAACAGGAGACACCTCTCTTGAAGGGGGAAGAGGGTCTTTGCGGAGGAGATTGCAGGGCTAGTTGACAGGGCTTTAAATGGGATGTCAAGGGGGAGGGTGACAAAGTCATCAGGCTTGCATGTGGCACGGTATGGGAGGACACACAAGCATGGGAGCAATGGAGGATTAGTAAGGGCTCTCAATGTGCTGCCCAGAAGCATGCTGGGGACAAAATAATGCAGTCAAAGTCTTGCAGAGACGAGCCAGACCCCATTCAGGTAGTAGCTGCCAGCAGGGAAGCATCATGTGGTAGTGATGACCTGAGGGGTAGAGAGATAGGCTGACACCTACAGAGGTGTCTGAGCACGGACAGGTGGGATCTGACCCGAGGGTTAAAGCACAGGCTGAGAAAAGAGTGCCCAAAGAACAGGGTAAGGGAAAATCAGCCAGTAAATCAGCTCCAACAGAGGCACAACTGAAATGCCTCTACACTAATGCAAGGAGCATGGGGAACAAACAGGAAGAATTGCAAATATGTGCAAGTCTCCAGGGTTATGATGTCATTGGCATCACTGAGACATGGTGGGATGGATCTCATGATTGGAGCATAGTGATAGATGGTTACAGACTCTTCAGGAGGGACAGGCAGGGGAGAAGGGGAGGGTGTGTCTCCCCCTACATCAAAGATAAACTAGAGTCCATGGAGCTCCACCTGGGGATGTGCAACCCAAAAATAGAGCTTATGGTTAAAGGTTAAAGGGAAGGCAGGGGAAGGTGATATCACAGTAGGAGTCTCCTACAGGCCTCCTGATCAGAAGGCAAAGCAGATGAGGCCCTCTACAAACAAATAGGAGAAGCTTCATGTTCACAGGAGCTGGTCCTCATGAGGGACTTCAACCATCCTGACATCTGTTGGAAGGACTACACAGCAGAGCATCAATAATCTAAGAGGTTCCTGGAATGCACTGATGATAACTTCCTCTTCCAAGTGGTAGAGGAAGCCACGAGAAAAGGTACTATTCTGGACCTAGTCCTCACAAACAAGGAGGGGCTGGTGCATGAAGTAAAGTTGAAGAGTAGTCTTGGCTGCAGTGATAATGAAATGGTAGAGTTTAAGCTCCTCAAGGTATGAAGGAGGGTGCATAGCAAACTCACTGCTCTGGACTTCAGAAGAGCAGACTTCAATCTCTTCAGGGATCTCTTTGGCAGGGTGCCATGGGGAAAAAACTCTGGAAGGAAGGGGGGCCCAGGAAAGCTGATCAATGTTCAAGGATCACCTCCTCCAGGCCCAGAAGCAATGCATCCCAGAAAAGAGGAAGGCAGGTAAGAACGCCAGGAGGCCTGCATGGATGAATAGATAGTTCCTGGACACACTTAGATGCAAGAAGAAAGCCCACAGAGAGTGGAAGCAAGGACAGGTAACCTGGGATGAACACAAAGATACTGTTCGTGCAGCCAGAGATCAGGTTAGGAAAGCTAAGGCACAGCTAGAATTGAATCTGGCTAGGGACATTAAGGGGAACAAGAAGAACTTCTTCAGGTATATTAGTGAGAAAAGGAGGACTAGGGAGAATGTGGGACCTTTCCAGAAGGGAAATGGAGAGCTGATAACAAAAGATGAGCACCTCAGCCTTATACATAATGACTTCTTTGCCTCAGTCTTTAACAGCAAGGGCTCCAACCACAACGTCCAAGTCCCAGAGGGCAAAAGTATGGACTGGGAAAAGGCAGATCTGCAATGGGTTTAAACTGGCAGATGGGAGATTTAAACCAGATGTTAGGAAGAAGTTCTTTCCAGTGAGGGTGGTGAGACACTGGCACAGGTTGCCCAGGGAGGTTGTGGCTGCTCCCTCCCTGGAGGGGTTCAAGGCGAGGCTGGACAAGGCCTTGAGTAACCTGTACTAGTGGGAGGTGTCCCTGCCTATGGCAGGGGGGGTGGAACTAGATGATCCTTGAGATCCCTTCCAACCTTACCATTCTATGATTCTATGGCTTCATCACCCCAGTGACACTGAACACTACCACATCTTTGTTGCTTTTTGACTACCTCTTTAAAAACACTAACATTAAACCTGATCAAAATATTCTCCAGCACCTCTCTGTCCTTACTATTTCCTGTTATTATGCATACATATTAGTATTTTAAAAGTAGTTAGCTTACTTTAGTAGTCCTCATATCTACAGTGTTACTCTGAGGACTCACATATTGCCATATATTTGCTCTGCTCCTCCCATCCATTCCAAGGTCACTGGTTTCTGGAAGCCCAGTTCTTTATTCTAGACCTACAGCCTCCAGTCTTGCCTGCAACACATACAACTTTGTGCTCTAGCTCTATAAAAACATATTTGGCCATACTAGACCCAGTTACCCAAAGAGTTCAGAAGAGACTGTACAGCTGCTATTCCTTCTTCATGCTTCACCACTCAGCACAATCTTTACATAATGCACACATTTTGTCAGCTCTAATTTCATGTTTTCTTCCAGGCCACTGATAAAAATACTACAAAGCCCTGGACCTACTATAAGTCCCTGGAAAATCCTCCATTCATTTTCTGCTTCCCACATACACTATTTTTAATCTAGGTTTTGACTCACTGACCATACATGAAACCACATCTGTTGAACAAGATTCACTTTTCAACAACACCCTCATTGCTTATCACTAGAGGAAGTCTGGGAACACAATCAACACACGAATCCCATACCTAAGTATATAGTTGATACAAGAGCTGTAATTACAATTTTGTGATTTTCCAGAGCACTGCCATTCACCAGCCACTTAATTTCTTCACTATTTTGAGTAAATCCTGCTAGCAGCCCTTCACAATCAATTTCTTTTTGAGTAGCATCCCATTTTCCATGTTGGCAAGTTGTGTGAGCAGCCCCACCCCACGGTCCCTTTCCAGTTTTTTTTGGGTTCGTAGATTTCATTTGGTTTATGTTTGGTTGGTTGTTTGTCGTTGCTGTTGTATTAGCCTTTGAGTGCAACATACAGCTAGAGCAATTCATATGAAACTCAAACACTAACAACCTATTTATCCTAGATTCAATAACTCCAAATACAATAACCCACATTTAAATGATGCTGATATCCAGGGTAACACTGAGTTTCTCAGATTGAAAAAAAATCTTTGACAAATGATCACATCTCTAAAACATTATTTCCATAGTTCTGATGGGCTGGAAAAGCTTTATGCTCAAGCAAAAAAAAAATAGCTAACAATTTTCATCACCAAGGGAAGAAAATACAAGTCAAGATCATATCACCTCCATTACATTTCAACAACTGTAGCATGCTTGCCCTACAAACTCTTTGTACCTCATCAGTCACACTGGCCCAGTCACAAAAAGGTTTTGTGGTTTCTGTTAATCAGTTCTGCTCACATATAGCTCCAGCAATTTGTTAATTAGATCAAGCTACCTTTCCACAGAGAATCCTAAAGGTATCTGCCTATAATCTGCCAAATCACTATAAAACCTCTTTAAATTGCATTTATAAGTTTAGTCCCTCTCTTAATGCTCTCTTGTTGTGTAAACTGTGTTTTTCTGCATGCTAGGCCTCAATCACAGTCCTCATGTTCAGCATAAGTTTTGGTGTATCTGTAACATAAGAAAGGCTGTGGGTACACTGAGCTTTCCCAGCTTTGATTTTTTTTACTTATCTGCCAGCAAAAGTCCACCAGCACAGTGGCTGAAGAAAGCTTCTCTTAATGTGCTTAATCCTTGGTTAACAATTTCAATTATAGCAGAAGGAAGTTTTTTGTACCAATGTACTACACTTACTAATACTTCCACCAATACACATGCATGTGTAGAGGAAGAGGACAGTCACATCAAGTCCTAAGAGCAAGAAGCTAGTTCATCTATCTCATCAACTCTCCTTTTCAAAAAGGTGTTCAAGAAACTAATGGTAACTGCACTTGGCAGCTCACAAACCCCTCCTAGGACTCAGGATAGTAGTAAAAGGCACTACTTGTAAGGTTTGAACACTGTACTTAGTGTTTATACTACAAACCACACTGATAGCATCTAATAGATTTCTTCAGCTTTGTTTTGAACCAACTGGTGAAATGTCTTCCTCTTAAGAATTCTTATTTCTTAAGATTTCTAGGATCTTAGTATTTTCAAGGCTATCTTCAGTCATCAAATTATTCAGCACTTTTGAGCACAGAATCAATACTTCCTCCAGTGAGGTGTGTACAAGCCTTTAAGTCTTCTCTGACGTTTGAGCAATCATCTCTTGCTAACACTCAAGTAGTTTCATTCCTTTCCCTGTTTCTGCATTCAAACCTGCCAATACAGCCACAGAATGGCAGCTTTAGGACAGGCTAACAGGATACCACAGAGAATTTCAAATCACTGCTCCTACTTGCACATTACAGAGCATGTTGAATATGCTGTTATTAAATTTAATGTGATGTAATACTCCCCCTCCCACACTTCAAGTGAATTCTAGTTACCTTTGAAATGCCACAAGATTTCTGCAGGTGTCAGACTGACCCCAAGTCCACGTTACCACTGAGCAAAATCAAGATTTAAATTATCACAGTTGCTGTGAGATTACAATAGCAGTGAATCGGTCTCGCCTGTAGGACTAAACTGACATTCTACTATTCCACTTCAAACATAAAGCTGAGTCAACACTGTATCTGACCTTCAAGAATTTCTAAAAGCCTATTTTCTATACTTTGAGGTATTATTAAAAGCAGTAATTCTTGGCAAGTTCTGTATCTGCATGGCTAAAAGCAACAGATACCTTTTCATCCCTGTTTTTCTTTTTCCTCCAAACCTGTTTCAGTTTCAGATACACTCATTTTGTTAGCAAATACATGCAATTATTATTTGTTAGGCACCACACACAAAATATCAATCAGCAACTTTCTTAGTGTTAAAGTCAGCAGCTAGTTAATTTAAAAGAACAATGACTTAGAAAAAAACAAGCAACCACAATATCCCATCACCATATTCTCAAGTCTCCAAAGATGTCTCTGCAACAATTTTTCCCTCATGGCTACCTGTAATCCCACCTTCTTCTTCCTCGCAGTATGTAATGATACTGGCCTTCGTCAGCTAATTCTGTCCTTTTCTCAAAGAATAAATGTTTCTTCATCATCTCCTTTGTCTTCAAGATTCTATTTCTTAACAAGCATAAAACCCCAGAAACCAAACTTAAGGTTTCTAAAAGCTACCAAGAAATTAAATGTTCACTGTTTCAAATTACCTAAATATCAGATTCTACATATGCCATTCTCCAAGTCCAAACCTAAATATTGATTTCTGCTTCTTCTGTGTTGGTGCCAGTACTTAATAAACACTGATTTGGGGGAGCAGGGGGAACCATGGCTCTTTATACATTCTGTTATTTTTATATAGCTAAGAATGTTGTTTAAACACAACAAATTCCTGGCATGCAATGAGCATACGAAACAAACCCAGGCGTAATTAACTCGACATACTTGACAATCAGGAAAATATTATGTAGAAATTATTTTGTGTAAACAGAAAACACACATCTCAAAATTCTTCCTGTAGCAAGCATCTAGGAATACCAAATGGTGCTTAACCTCTGCAGGAACTAAGGTCTCCAGAATTAAGCTGAAAATTAGAAACATGAGTAGCAGAAAATATTTGTCCTGTATGTTACTATCTCCCAAAAACTTCTAAGCACCTGAAGGAAAGAAGTTCAAGAAACTACATGAACATAATTGCACTGCAGCTAGCTGTGTTCTTAAAAACACTGCATGGAAATGTTTTCATGTAACTCGCATCCCTAAACAACAGTATTTGAAAACATGCTTCCTACATTATTACATCAAGGATTTGAAGCTGATCAAACAGGACTCCATACAGTCTTCCTGGAAAAACTTCACTACCACTCCCTTCCTAGCCTAGTAATCTGACACATCTCAATGAGGGATTTAAAGCAACGAAATCAGAGAAACAAAATGAAGGCAATGCAACAGGCAGACTTGCTAGCTGGGAGGCACAAGAAGTCAGGGTACATGTGACAGTAGAGGAGTTAGGAAAAGCCAGGTAGCCAACAAGTACCACTAGCAGCAACTGGAATGAGTGGGAAAGGATGGAAGAACTACTGTTCAGTGCTGCAGAAGGTGTGACTTGATGCAGGTGTGTATGTATACACATGCACATGGATGTATACATGCACACGAATCCCAACAACAAGGCTCTTGCAGAGATGCCAGAAGCAAGAGAGACAAGGGCTCTGTGTGTATACACATATATGCAGACACATGCATATCTACACACAAACACATGCATGGTGGAGGGCAGGCTAAATGTGAGTCAGCAGTGCGCCCTGCCAGTGATGCAAGCTAACGGCACTCTGGGCTGTATCAACAGGAGCACAGCCTGCCCGATCATAGTAAGTGGTTGCATCCTTTCACAGGGTACTTTTCAGACCCACCTGAAACACTATGTGCAGTTTTGGACATCTCCAGTACACAAAAGACACAGGTAAACCAGAGTGAGTTTCATGGAGGGCTACTGAGACGCTGTGTGAGGAGAGGCTGTCAGAGACGGGGTTGTCCAAACTGGAGAAGAAAAGGCTTTGGGGAGCTGACAGCAGATGTCTCATACCTACACAGAGATTATCAAGATGGAAGGCTGCGCACAGGCTCTGCACAGAGGTATGTGAAACAAGGACATGAGACAAAAGTGCAACAGTGGAGGTTTTGACCTTACATAAAGGTTTTTCCCTGCATGGATAGTCAGGCACTGGAACAAGGACCCAGAGATCGATCAAACTTCGGGTTTGGAAGGTTTAAGACCTGAACGAACAAAGCTCTTGTCTGAACCCACTTTGAGCAGCAGGTCGGACACCTCCTGAGGCCCTTTCCAAACTGAATTATTCTGTGACATCAACATGGATCCCAGAGAATACTATAATGCCTGTTACAATTTTCTATGCCAAACTTTGTACTTTTCAAATATCCACTGAAATGCGACCACTACTCAAGAGACGGAATTATGTTTTTTCTTTCTCCTCTTCAAAAGAGCACATTATGTTCCCATCCAGATCTGCAATACTTTTAAGTATCAAAATCGGAATTTCGAGGTATTTTAAAGATGCAGGATTTAACCAACCACCCGAGTGGAGCACAAGGGGAACACAATGGCTAAATATTCTGTCTTTTTTGGGAAGAAGAAGGTGTTATTCAGTCTGAGACACTGCCAACCCAGGAAAAAAAAAAAAAAAATCACAGGTCCACAACAGCTATTCCTTAAAGCAGCAACTACATTTTTCTTGGAAATGTGACATTCAACACCTACCGTTAATGAACAGCCCCTATATTCTGATGCTGACAAGGTCGCAGGATAAGAGGCTACGTTGTTTGCTCTGTATATTCAGGATGTATAGCTTCACACCTGGGGAAAGAAGCCTCACTTAGCATACCAAGGCCAGGACAGAGCTCCCATCAGAAGCACCAACAGTGCTTTAAGTAGGCTGTTTTGTCCCTCTGCTGGGTGCTACTGCCCCTAAAGCAGAATCACCAAAACAAAGGCTGTTGATTCTAAACTAATTGTAACAGAGTGCTCACAAGGTGCATTAAGAATGGGAAGGGAGTTAGCACCTTCCCCCAGGCATCAGGAACATCTTAAATCAACATAGACGTTTCTACATCGATTCCCTAAAGACTAAACAACTATTCACTGAGCAGGCTGCTTGGATAACCATACAAAGAATACCCAACTTTAAGAATAAGGGAAACAAATGTGATCATTAGCATCTTATTATCATTAAAAAGGGAAAATAGAGCTCCATTATTTCCTTTTAAAGAGTTGAGGTTTTTTTAGTCCACCTGCATGTGGACCAAAGTGATGTTCAGAGAACTTTTTAAAGCACTAGCTTTGTACAAATCGATAACAGGGCAGGAGGAGAAATCAATTGAGCTTACCAATGTTCCTCAGATTTGAGCACCAAAATGTCTAGTCACCAACGTAACCACCAGCAAAGGTAACCCGTAAACTGCTCCACGGAGGGAGTAAAGTAAAAAGCGGTGAGACCGGATCAGGAGCGAAGAGGCAACATCTCAACACACAGAGCCTTCCCCCTCCAAAGCTCACCAACCTCTCTCACACAGACACTAAATTATTACTTCGCGTGTCTGTTTACCAGTCATACGGATCACCGCTGTTCAGTCAGAGCGAGAGCGTGACAACCACTGTACCCAGGCAAAACCGGGTTCAGCCAGGCCGCTCCAGCTCAGTTTCCCCTTCCAGGACGGACTGGCACCCCGAGGGGCCACGATACCCCACGAGAGGCAGGTGCAGCTGCCGAGGTTGCCTCCTGTCTACGCCTCCCCTAAAACAGAACCTCGCTTAGGCCTCGAAACGCGCCTTGCTCCGACCCAAACTCGGCGGGTTATTGAGCGAGCCGAGCCGCGCTGCTCTACTGGTCCCAAAGCCCAGGCTCAGCCGTCCCCCAGTAGCCGACGGGGCACTGCGGGTCGGGTACAACCTCAGCCCAAGTCGTGTCCCCAGGCGCAGCCACTGGCCTGGCCCGGCAGTCACACAGCCCCCAGCTCCCTCATCCCACCGCGCCAGCACCGGGACCCGCCCCCCCAGGCCCGGCGGCAATGTCAGGCGGCAATGCCCGGCAGCTCCCTAGGAGCCGAGGCTGCTGTCCCACTGCCTTCCCACGCCCGGGTCCAGAAACCATAACATACCCCAGACCCCCTCAGACCGGGTGGTCGTTCTCCTCCGCCACTACTCCGCCCCCTCGGGCCCAGCAGCCGTTCCCCCGCCAGCTCCCACTCCTACCCTAGGGATCCGCTCGCCCATCGCCATAGCTCCCACACAGGACCGGGGCGGGCGGCCGTAGCCCCACGCCGCTGCCCACACACCCCCGGCGGGGCGGGGCAGGGCAGGACAGGGCGAGCGACCGCGGGCCTCCGCCGGCGCGCCCCTTCCCGGCACGCTCCCATTGTGGCGGCGACAGCGTTCCCTCAGCCGCCCTGCTGAGCTCTCACCTCGGCGGGGGGCGGGGGGACTGCGGGCCACGACGGGCACCGGGAGCTGGCGGCCCCCCGGCCGCCTCCGTCCCGGCCGCCTCCGTCCCGGCCTCGGTGCTCAGCCGCCGCTCGGGGGCCGCATCACCCAGCGTCCGGCACCCCCACCCCCCGCCGGAGCAGCCGCAGGATCCCCCGGGCAGCAACAGGCGCCTTCGCCGCAAAGGTTCCGCAGGGCGGAAAAAGGTTCCTCCTCTCCCCACAAGACGGGAAGGCGACGGCAGCCGCACAGCGCGGCGGGGATCGAGCGCCACGGGGGGCTCCGCTCCCCTCGGAGGCCGTCAGAACCTGCCTGCCGCGGGACGGGGCTGCTCCGCGCTGGTGCGGCGCGCCGGAGTCCAGAGGGCCTCATCTGCCGCTCGGGCGGGCCCGGGAGCGGGGCCGGCGATCCCAACAGCCCAGCTTGAGCAGGTATCGGCGGGAGCGCGGTATGCGGGGCCTCTCCGTCCGGCTCGCTCGCTGCGGGATAACAAAGGTTGAGGGGCAGCAGGGGCTCTCTCCTCCACCCTCCCTCCCAGGGGCAATACAGAGCTCAGATCTGGACCTCATCCTGCCCAGTCCTGAACCCCTCCACCTACGAAATTCCATCAAGCCTCCAAGCTCTGTTCCAGCGCTGGACTTCTCCCAAGAAAAGAACTCTCCTCACACCCAGTCTGACACAAGACCTATTGATGTTTACAACCACTGTTCCTCATTCTCCTCCTGGGAACCTGGTTTGGCCACCTCCACACCTTCCCCACAAGTAATGGACAAATACCACTGAGTCCAACCGAAACCCTTCTCCAACTCGACTTGTCCGCTTCCCTCAGCCTGTTATGCCTCTTTCACAGCCTCAGAATCAATCATAGAACGGTACAATTTGGAAGGGACCTCTGGAGGTCACGTAGTTCAAAGCCTCTGCTAAAGCAGGGTCAGCCAGAGCAGTGTACCCAGGACTGTGTCCAGGCAGACTAGAAATCTCTCCAGAGAAGGAGACACCAACAACCTCCAGGGCTTCAGCACCCCTAAAGTGAAGAATTTTTTCTTATGTTTAAGTGAAGCCTCCTGTGTT
Organism: Ramphastos sulfuratus; assembly: GCA_013399055.1. Lineage (NCBI taxonomy): Eukaryota > Metazoa > Chordata > Aves > Piciformes > Ramphastidae > Ramphastos > Ramphastos sulfuratus. Next base: position 526,640 of record WBNM01004292.1, read on the forward strand.
GCAATTCGTGCCCATTGCCCCTTTTCCCACCACTAGGCACCAGCAAAAAGAATGTCTCCATCCGCTTGGTCTCCACCCTTTAGATACTGATAACCATTGAGAAGATCCCCTCTCAGTCTGCTCTGTTCCAGGCTAAAGAGCCTTAAATATCTCACCCTCCCTTTGTACAAGAGAAGCTGCAGTACCCTCGACATCTTTGTGGCCCTCCATTGGACTCCAGTAGACTCCACAGGACTTGTCCAATTCACCTTTTCCACGTAACATGAGGGTCCAAAGCCACACACAGTATTTGAGATGTGATCTAATGAACACTGAGTAAAAAGAGAGCTCATCACTCATCTCCACCAGCTGGCCATAGTCCCACAGACAGACAGCCCAGTGTGCCAATAGCCATCATCACTGCCAAGACACACCACTGACACCGCACAGAGCATGCTGCTCATCCTGTACAACAGCAGAGGCCTGGGGTTTCCTCTGCTAAAGGGAAGAAAAAGAACAAGACCAGCAGAGAAAGTGCCTGTCTGGTTCCCCAGGTTATCCTTGAATATCCAGAGCATGAAAACTAAGTGGTAGACTGGTATCTGACTCTGGATATGTAGTGGCAGCCTGGGCATAATCAGTGTAACTCAACCCTTAGTCCTTCAGAGGTCTCTCCTGGACTTCTGGGAAGCTGGAGCTGATACAGAATAGGACCATAACACCACAGAGCCATCTCACAACCCCTGGGTTTGCTTCAGGGGACTTTACAAAGCCTTGAGGCATCATAGAAAGCTCCTCCTCTCCACTTAGACACATCCAAATCTGCTATGGACCTTCTTCTACTAAACCTGATGTGAAAACGTCAGGTTTTCCTTCCTTGCCCTAATCTGTCACAAAGGAGGAGACATTGAGAGAAGGATGACAGCAGAGGCCTCAGAGGCAGAGTGGAAGAAGTGCAAGTTAAAGCAGGCAGAAGACCCCCAGCAGAAAAGTCAGGAGTTCTTACTGGGTTTTATTCCATCTTACAACGTCAAAAACATCATACTTTGGGGATTTGCTCCACAAAAATGCTGACAAGCACAGTCCAGCTAAGGATGGCTGCTCCAAGAACATATCCTACAAGCACTCCAGCAGCTAACACCTTCTATGTATATCTCTGAAGCTAACTAAGGCACCTAAAACAGACCTAGGAAATTATTCGTGGTTTCTCTAGATGTACAACCACTATCTTTCAAAGTCAATGAACATTTGTGCTCAGACAGCTGTACAGTCCAGTGGATGTGTTTGGCTTGGTTTGTCTCACTTCAGCGTTTTCCTGCTTCACACAGCTCCCAATCACTCATGCTTTCTCAGCAGGTAGCTCAGTGAAGCCTCAGGACACCCACATTCACCACACTGAAGCAGAGGCCAGGAACTCACATCACCACCAACGTTCAGTCCAAGCAGCAAATGTGAATACTTACCATTGAAGCTGGAGTTATACCAGAACTGGGATAGGGTAGAAAGCTGAGGTGTTAGAATTATAGAATGGTTTAGGTTGGAAGAGACTGCAGAGATCATCTAGTTCCAAGTCCCCACCACAGGCAGGGGCACCTCCCACTAGAACAGGTCGCTCAAGGCCTCATCCGAGAAAGCATAACTACCCTCAAGTACCACCACAAGTGGCAGTTCTGGCTCCTTAAACAGATACCATCAGCGTGGAAGGTTAGGTTGAGGAAGCAACCCTCCCAGGGTAGGCAAATTAAAAAAGTCTGAAGTTGTCCAGTGGTTCCCACCCAACCTGAGTGGAGCACACAACCCTACAAGCCCCCTCACAGCCTATCAAACATGCATCAACACCTGCTATACAGATAACAAATTGACTTGTTTCCTCAGGCCAGTCACTGATTACTCACCACAGTGGTGTGGCCTCTGTCCTTCCCTCATATCCTTTGCCTCAAGTGAATACTGCTGGCACCTGCAGCAAGTTTTAATTTGAGCTGGGCAGCCACCCAAGCATAGGAAAATTCCCTGAGATGGGTGTTGGGAAACACCAAAGCAAAGGGATGTCCAACACTCCTCCTCCTTTGCCACACTCCTGCTTTATTCTGCAGCAGTTATGCCAGTCTCAGAGATGACATGGAATTCTTGTCTCTTGCAAACCCAGCCAGTGCACAGGCCCAAAGCAAGACCTCTAACATCCAGAGAGTATTTGATTTGGACCTGGTCTTCCCATGGACGCAGGGAGCTTCAGCACAAATGAGCAGCAACAGATCATTTCCCACCAGGGTCCCAGGCTTCCTCCAGCACCCCACTGCACCAGCTCTTCTTTAGATGTCCCTGCACATCCACAGAAAGTCAGAACCTCTTTTCTAGGGATGAATAAAGCTGACCAGTGCCCTGTGACGGGGCCTCAAGAGAGCAAGGCAGATGTTATCTTAATACAGAAAAGACCATCAGATTTCAAAGCAACAGCTTCAACTACTATCTCCTTAAATGCTGATATCATTTACAGTCTGAATTGGGTTCTTGGGCAGTATCAGTTACATGGATTAGGAGCTGTAGAGGACATTAGTATAATTCCTCTTCCTGAGGTTTTTGTATCTTAATGGACAGGAAGCATTGCTGGTGGGTCTCCAGCCCCCGAAGCTCTGACCAGAATCTCCCCCAAAGCTCCCCATCTTCCCTTTGTGCTTTTTTCTGTCCTAGAATCACTCTCAATTAACAGGACAAAAATAGAACCGATGTCATCCATCCCTCCTAAGCTGCACATGCATTATTCATCAACATGCCCTAATTGATTCTCTCATAACCATGAGCACTTCTGCACTGGGCTACATCATTCTTGTCCAGCAGAGCACAATTTATGAAGTTTTATGCTGCTTGGAAAAGGCACTTTCACAGTGCTACCTTTCACAGCTTTTCTGATCAGAGGTTCAGGTTAGATCTCAATACACAGAGCCATCAGCCCTCAGTTTTGTGTCCAGACAAAAGTGTCCATTAAGTAACTCCACTGCAGTAATACTCAACATCCTGACTGGGAGGTCAGTATTCCTCTAGATACTCTATTCCTACAACAAGGTTTTTAAAAGAGGTGAAGGGCAGTATTGGGGAAGTTATCTGCCCCTCTGAACAAATGCTCTGAGATGTGTAATCCACAAAACACACAGGAAGTTCAAATGCCCTTGCAATACAAATTCATGAAAGTTCTAGAAACATCTTCTAAACCTACTCACCCTGCTACAGAGGACAAGGCTCTGTAAATCTGTCTCTAGAGCAGGATTAAAATATCCCATCAGGAAGGTAGCTCAACATTGTCTTCAATGTCCTGACACTATAATACCTCTGGATTCTTCCATTCTGTCCGGGCGTTCTGGAAACTCAAACCCTGTGATGAGATGGTTGGAAGCAGAGCTGATTATTGAGGTGCAGTCCATAGACAGAGAAGCAGGTCTGAATTTCACTCTACAACCCAACTGTCTGGGAGATGGCATATAATGCCCCATTCAAAATAATTAATAAATCACAAACCTCATCACTGGCACAAGTGTGTCGAGTTTGACAGGACCACAAATCACAGCAGTCATTTCTCAAGTATTATAGTGACAGCATTACAACTGCTTCAGAGCAATTCCTGATGATGATGATGGACATGTCCTTTCTTAGACCCTCCTCTTTCAAGTGTTGGATCTAACTTGTGTTACTCCACCTGATATGGAGTAGGCACAGTCCTCTGTGCTGTGGTGACACAACGTGCTTCCTGGAGACATTCGCTGGTCAGCAGTGCTTTGCAACACTCTGCATCACACTACCATTCACCTGCTTGACCACAGCTGTGTTGCCTCCTTTCCCACATGCCTTTACTTACCACAGATTTTCCTCATTTCTTCATTTGGTGCTTGCTTTGGATGCTGTTCACCATTCCCTTTGCTGCATGGTCCCACGGTGGAAGAAAGGAATGCTCTCCAGGCAGTCCCTTACTCACAAAAATTATGGGAAACCTGCAGGCCAAGCATCCTGAGAGGAGGACTGCAGAGGGAAGGAAAGTGAAAACTCAGAAACAGAAATTCACTCTATTTCTAACATCACACTTACTGTAACAGTAAGCTTTGTGATGAAGGTCTTGGCCAGGGAGCTACTAGGGACCCTCATCTCAAAGGAGCCTGTTAAATTTGTTGTGGTTCAGCTTCACGGATGTTTAACCAGTCTCATGATAAACAGCCTGGAGCTGAGCTTGAATTTCACCTTCACCTCCTCAGCCTGCAGCCTTCTTCTTTGCCCGCTAGAAGGGGCTAAGAACTAGACACTGGGGAAAAGAAACAAGTGAGTTTTATTATGAACGACTTAAAGGCAACCCTTATTCCATGGAACACATTGAACACTTCCTCCTTATGTCAGGCTCCACAGCAGCCCAGTCCAGGAGACTGAATGTCATTGCAGAGGAAGTTCTCACTGCTGGACATCTGGTTTTTCTTTTGCTTTCTTAACCCTGTGGTGAGCAGCTCTGGGAAGGATTAGGGCACCGAAGGGCTGTAATGCCATTGCATAACTCAGCACAGCACTGCTCACATAAAGCACTCCTCAATCTTCAACACTCTGTTGCCATACCTGGGGTGATAATTGGGAGCAGCCACTCAGAGAAGGCAGCAGGAAGGTAAGACAAGGCACCATCTCTTCTAGAGGAAGGCTTACAATTTTTGTCAGGAAAGGGAATAGCAAATATATGACAATATACAGAGTAACCAGAAGAAGTGAGAGCAAGATCAGATGCTTCTCATAGAGAAGGCAGTGGTAAGTTTAAATGAAAAAAAGTAACAAGTTTATGAACTAATCAAGGCAACAACTTTGTAGAAAAGGTCACTCAGCTGCTCCTGGCAATCCCCACAGCAGGGTACTTGGCTACAGCAGAGCTCACCCCAGTTAGCTACCAACTACAAAGACAAGAACTGTGAGGCCAATGGTGAAGCCTGTGGAGAACTGCAGTGCCCAGACCTTCTGTAGCAGGGGACAAAATTAGACCTGGAGCTCCAGCACATGTAAGTGTATCACTGAATTACCTATAAAGCCCATTAACAAACCCATAGCAAGGCCTAAAATGTTTTGAAGTTAAGTAGTTTTCTTCCTTCTGGCTCAGCCAAAACCACGTAACTGTGGAGGCACTGAGAAGTAAGCAGGCAAAACACAGTCTCCCAATAAAGCTTTACCAAATTTCATGTTTGCTCCTCAGCCCAGCCTGAGAAACCAGACATCTTCACACTCTTTTCTAGGCTCAGCTCACCCCTTTTAAGCCTTCCTTTCAAGCCAGTTGGTTACAGCAGGTGCAGCACAACAACCACCCTTACCCTGCCCCCAGAATTCACTGACTCTTTCCTGGCTAGCACAGGCTTTCTTATTCTAGGACATTTCACTCACCTGGGACAAAAGGAGAACATACGGTAAAAAAAATCATGTCCTCACCTTTCTTATGGAAAAATAAACCCAGTGGCTACTCATGACTGCTCTGCTTCCATTCGTGCTTTGGAAGCTGTGAGGAGAAGGCACCGAGGGGTCTTTCCAGCAGACATCTCAAGAGCTTCACTGGTACTTATTGGAGACAGAACAGACTTCTCTGCCATTCCAAAGTGAGAAAGCAACCTCCTTCTGCTAAGAGAGAAGCTGGGTCACAGAGCTGGGAGAGGCTAGTATATGCTTTGCTTTTCCTGCAGCTAGCTGTCTTTCTGTATTTAGCTATGAGGCAGAGAAGGTGACACAAACTATTGACCACCATCGATAGTTTTTCACCACTATCTCTGCCAAGATCTCCTTTCCAGTGTGACAGTAAGTTTTCTTCTGAGGAATTGACTTTGACAACACTACATACAAGGGGGTTTCCCCTGTGTGATAACTCTGTTCCTGGGTTGAGCTGCAGATGTCAGGGTGGTGATGGGCTTTAATGGCCCTGACAGACCTCACCTAGTGTTTCTGCCCACACTCTCCTGCCCACTGGTACAAGGACTGTTTAAACTCATGTCTGATTCTGGTTGGTATTGTTGAGTGTGATCTTGTTTCTTAGCTTTGCTTTGGCTCTGCCTTACCACTGTAAGCTTGTCTCATGATCTGGGTTCTCAGTGGATGGTGTCTGCTGATCCTCAGGCTACCTGGCTCACCTGACTGGTATGAGCACTGACTGGTGAGACCTCTGTTCTCCTGGTCTTGGGGTCCTCTTGGCTCCTACTCTCTTGTCCCTTTAAGAGCAGCAGGTCTTTTTAACTAACAGAGATGGGAGGGACTGCTTCTCAGTTTCCACTCTTTTCCCTGAGATTGAAGCTGTTGGCCTCTACTCTCAGACTGTCTGTTGATGAATAGTGGGGCTTTACTATGACTATGAGCTGTGTATGAATTATGCTAATAAGTGGGATGGTTATAGACCAGCCAGAAATAGTATGACTGCAGCATGATATGAATAACAGCAACCGATCCAACTCAACCCAAGACACAAAATTTTTCCATTTTGCTCATTTCACAACTGTTTATCATGAAATCTTTATAAATGAGGATGGTTAAAAGAAAGAGTTTGTTTTGGAAGAAGGGAAGGATATGTGCGATTAAATGATGAATAATCAAAGACTTTTTAGTTTTCAGCAGATGTATAACAGGTAGAAGGACTATGGATGGATTATTAAGATTTGGAAAGAGAATTCAGTGCAGTTTTTGTATTTATGGTGGTAAGACCTATAGCCAAGGTTTACTATTAATCTGCAGCCATAAACCAAGATTGCTAGCATTTCTCTTTGCTCTTCAGCATGCTTTCCACTCTCATTGTTCTTCATAGGAAAGCTAATCTTTCCTTCATTAGAACACCTGTAATCACTGTATTTTTTTTTAATTAAACCAGCCTATATGTAGGGATTAATGTTAATTTTACTTTTTATTTATTAGCAGTAATGCTGCTTTTTGAGTATTGTAGTCCTGAAGCATGCATCATCTGAGACTCCCTGGTCATACACATGACTGCTTGTTCAGGCAATGAAGTGTCACTGTCATCAGGAGCTGCTCCTTTCCTGACACTCCGCTGGTATCCATGGTTGCATCTCACCTGGAGTTCTGCAGCTATTGCCCACTATCTGCCACGCAAAGCTTGTTGTACCAGAGGGTTTTTCTCAACATTGTGTACTGCAATTATCATTTTAATGTTTTAAAATTCATGCAACTTAAATGCATATCATAGCATCTCCTGATCTGTGGCTACACTTTCTTCATTGCCACTTCGATGTCCTCCCTGTTTTATTACCAGTAGATATTAGTTAAATTTCTTTCATGCCAAAACATTGTTCTCAAACATTGTGATGTGGGTTAGGGAGNTGAAGATGAACATAATCATATTAATGGCAGAAACTGATGTGCTTAAACCCCACAATTTATTATGCTCTACTCTCCTAGCATCTCCTGCCTTTGGGAAGGGATCTTCACAGCAGTTATTTCTGCTTCCTCACTCTGTGGGAATGCACTGGTGTAATTCAGCGCTCTCTGCAGTTTCTGTCCTCCTGCAGTGGGTAGTGGCTGAATTTTGGAATAACTTAATATTATAGTCTGCATTTCCTCCACAACAGGCGACTTCATTCATCCAAAAAACAATCCCTAAACAACAGCCATTTAAACTCCATTAAATGGCATTTCTCCCTTTCATTGACTCCGCTGGCTTTACGATTGTTTCTGAGGTTCAGGAGCTTAAGGAATTACCTGTTTCAAAAGCACATTTTCATTCCTGCAAGGCTCTTAGTCTCTTGGGCATGATTTAACAAAATACTTTTGATGGCAGATATATTTAAGCAAGGAAATTATGGAGCTGTAGGCATGAAGGAGGTAATGTTGGGGCTGCCTGTATGCATAAAATGCATAAAGCAACATTAACATATAATGTCTTCACCTGCATGGCTGGAGCCTGGGCAGGTGAATGACCTTCCTTGCTCAAATGCAGCATGACCTGCCCAGCCAGGACATTGATGGAAAGGAGAGGAGGACAAAGCAGTCAAGGCTGTGCAATTATTTGTGGAAAACTTGTTTTTTACAGATTTTACAGTTCAGAATAGCAGTTAAGGTGACAACATACCTGTTGAAAGAGGTTGGGGAACTGTACAGTACTCCTTTTCAGGAACTACCAAGGAGTTATGAAACAGCAAATGGTTGCCTTTTAAGAGTCTAGAGACTGGTTTATGTGTTTAGTATGTGGAGGAACAGAACTTGGATCCTTCTAAGAAAGCAGCCTCTGGGTCTCCCCTCATCACCTTGGGTAGTGACCCATGCAGATGTCTAAATGTGCCCTTTCCGATGTGCAGCTGTGCTATGCTACTTCCTTGCCCAGCTCTATCCACCTTCCACATCTCCACAACACTGGTGAGAACAGAAATGGAGAGTAAATTAAGCCATGCAGTTTGTATTGCTCTCTACAGCCTGGTCTAGACCACACAAAGGATGTGTGTGAACAGGATTAATTTGCTGAAGTTCATTGGCGCTAGAAGAAGGAAGGTATTAGTAATAGTTTTATTTTCAGTTTATTTCCAAGCATCCAAAATAGCTATACAAAAAAAGGCAAATTAATCAGCAAAGCATCCATGCTGCAGCCAAGCTGCACACACCCGTACTGGGGGATTGTTACAGATGGCTGAGCCTGGAAACACTGCATAGCAACCAGAATGATGTGAAGTATTAGGGGATTATTAAAGAAAAAACAAAAAAAGAAAAGACAGAAGAAGCCAAAGAATGACTGGAGCTGGAGTTGCAGAGGGTTAGAGATCAGCCAAGGAATAGGAGTGAAGTTTACCCGGACAAGCTTGCATATACCTGCAAAGAGCTTCCGTGGGCACAGCAAAGCTGGTGTGCTATGACATGGGGCAGAGGGTTGCAGGTGGTGGTGACACCCCTGATTGATCCTTTGCCCAGCCACTTGCTTTACAGTGAAAAGTGGTGGATAGAGGTTTTTCCACTGAGACAGACACCTGGAAGACCACCAGGCAGCAGAAGTGTTTCTGAAGATGAGTTCCATATTCTCAGCTCTGATAGGAGATGTGCTGGGGCAGGGGCTCTGGCTCAGTTTCAGAGTGCTTTGATATTATCGGGAGATCTGTATATGTCTCAGGGCTTTGCAGGAGGATTGCAGAGCTCTTTAGCTGTTTCCAGATGAAGAACATATTCAGCAGCACACAAACTTGTTTTTCTTAGTCATCTTTCATTTTCTTAGTCATATGCACCCAGTCCACACCCTGTGTTTAAAATTGCTTGCAGAATGGGCACAGACATGAGCAGAAATGGATTGTTCCCAGATGGTGCCCACTTGAGAAGGAGAGTGCTGAATTCCTGAGAGGTTTGGGACACAAGTGCTCCCAGCAGTTCCCCACCATCAAGTGACCAGAGTTGGGATGAGAGGCCCTGAGCAGACCTGGATATTGTGACTGTGGCAAAAGCACAGTGTGAAGTCAAAAGGTCCTTCCACAAAACAGCTTAGGGATGAGGATGCAGCATCTGACACTCACATGAGGAAGAGGGGAGCCACAGCCCTCCTTCTAGCAAACTCCTCAGCTGCAAATCTCTTCTAGGGATTATTCCTAACTGAGCAATTATCAACATCAGATATCAGATACTGTTTGCTGAGGAAGGGAGATACAAGCTGTGGAGTATGATAGTGCCTGCAGGGTGACATATTCTCCTACATGCACAGGGTATGAGGCACATCACCACTGAATACAAAATCCATGTGTTAAAAGCTAGAGAGGACCAAATGAAAAAAGCAGAATTTGTAACAGGAGCAAAATCTTTTCTCAAAAAGTGTGGAGTCTTTGTGGCCAGGTTCAGCAGCCAAATGGTTTTGTGAACTCACCTGGCTGTAAGGCAACTCATTTCTTCCTCCTCTCCCATTTTACAAGGATTTTGTGAACATGATGGCAATCAGCTCCAGGCAAGGAGAGAACAGGTTCAGAGGAGCTGGAGCTGTGAGACCTCAGCATTCCATTTTTATCTGTAGAAGGGAGATACAGGGTTAGATGGTATGGTTAGATCTGGAGATACTGCTCTGAAACAAACACTAAATATTCATCTCCTGCATGGTGGGTAACCGCAGCTGGTTTGTAAAGCTTCCCACAGCAGGTAGTGTTGTTCCTTGCAGCTTTCCCTTGGAGATTCTCCCATCACTCACAGGCAGTTTTCTGTAGCCCAGGAGAATACAAAACTAGTTAACATGAACTGGTGGGAAAAGGTTGTGTATTACAAAGAGCTCATTGGGCAGTCAGCATGGCTTGATGCACGTGTCTGCTCCAAAACTGAATGGGAACCATCCCAGCCAGCATGCTGGAAGAGGCTGGGATGGAGATGATTCAAAGTGTCTATGATGAAGTTTTGCTTTATTATCTTAGTCATTACCACCCCACATATTTCAAGGAGACCAGCATTTTACTCTTAGAATCCAATACAAAACCAAAGAAACCTTGGTACTCACAGCCACAATGCAGAACTCTGCTTTACTGAAAATAGCATCCTAGCCTCAAAAAGTGGCTAAACACGTCTCCCCCTTCCTTCCTGGCTCAAAAGTTTGTATCTGTACTGCTAAAATATCTAAACAGTCTGTAAAAGCCATAAACATCTCTCATCATTTACTCCTATCTTTTTAAACTTCTCCTTGGGATAAATCATTGTTTCATTCTCTGAAGATAGTTATCAGAGAGTTATCTTCAGCCCAGATTTTTCCCTTTTTTTTATGTTGCATTATTATAATCTTATAAACATTACATTGAACACAAAACATAGGCTGTCAAATAAGGTAATACAAGCAAAATTCTGCTCAGCTCTATCCAATCATACTGGTGATTTAGTATGTCCAACAGCTCAGAAGGATATTTTTCTCTGAAGAAGACTTGAAACAGAAAGAATCAGGTGAAAAACTCTTAAGAAAAAGATATATTAATTCTCAGTGGAGAATGCCAAAATTATCCCTCCAAAATACTCTTATTTCATACTCAGTTGCATTTTATCACAATTTAGCAATTATATTGCAGCAGATAGACACATACACACCCTTGAGAGATGGTAATTAGGCCTGGAGTAACATACCACTTTTTAGATTACATCATTTGGCAGCTTTGAGGGTTGCCATGCAAATATAACCTGCAGTATAGTTGCAAGTCAAGTTGCACACCTCTGAATGATACACACTTAGAAGTACGTGCTCAGTATTTTCACAGTCTGTTGTTCCTTTGTGTCCAGAAGAGGTAAAACTGTGTCTTTCTCAGAAAATTCTTCCATTGCAGAGCAAAGTGTGTGTATTACAGGGAGTATGCTGAGTATTCATCTTGAATGTTAATGCAGAGCTTTGTATCACCCACTTCTTATCATTTGTGGTCATTCCTGGACATCCAAACTGCTCCTAAGTCCAGCCTCAGAAGCAGAGAAGACACTCATATTTTTTCTGGTTATCATTTAGCAATTCTGAGTTTAGAACAAGGATGAATATCTGTCTCCCAATGCTCATCTGCATCCCAAAAGGAATAGACTTCTATATAACATATCTTGCACTCCTATAAACGTTCACAAACAGAGCTCCTTGGAGAGCAAAGCCCATGAGTAAGCCTCTGCAGCTGTTAACAGTGCACTGTGTCCTGCGAGGCACTGGGATTTTTCTCTTTTGTGGGTTTGCACCAGATTTAATTCCTTAAAATTAATCTCTTTCCCCTTTCCCTTCTTGCCTATCATCAGGGTGCTTCTGTTTCATTTGTACAAAGATATTTATGAAACTTTGTTCCCTCCCTACTGACTAGGACTGTGAAGCACATGGAAGAAAGAAGAGATGCTGCTGTCTGCACAAGGTGATGAGTGGAAGAGGGAGGGTAAGAGCCCTTCAGCCAGTGCTGCTGAGCTCAGCAGTAGAAGCTGTACTTTGTGAAGTCATCCTTGACAACGGGGATCTGCATCATTAACATCAAGCATCAAGACCTGCCTGTATGTCCAAGGTACATGGGCTTGGTGATATCCAGGTTTTCAGTAAGACATCTTGAAATGTGCCTTTTCTGGAGGTGCTACATATGACAAACATCATACAGTTGTTACTAAGACCCTTGATGGAATCTATCAGTGATAAAACAATTAGTGAATCAAAAATTAACATGTTTGTACATATCTACAGTGTCTGTAATCATTATAGGCTACCTTTGTACATATCTACAGTGCCTGTAATTGTTATAGGCCACCTTCATCAATTTGCTCATTGTTTCCTCATACATCAAAACTGTCACAGACAGATACTTGGCCCAGTTAACTCCTATAGAGAGAAGTAATGAAGAGAACAGATATATAACCTGTGCTTAAGGCCTGATCTCTTTAAAATGAGAAAAAAAAACCTAAAAAAAATCCCTCTCTCCTCTTAAAAAGGATAGCTGTCTTAAAACCATATTTTTTTTTCCTGGTTTGTTTAGTCTTTGTCTTTTAAAGCTGCTGTTGTTACAAGTAATCCCTAAGATTCTTGTTGCTGCAAAACATTAGGATGAATCTCTTTATATTCCCCATGTGTGTCTTTTAGGCATTTCACAGCATGCTGTGCATAATCTTTACTTGCTTCCTCCTGTATGAAGAGGGTTTTTTTTTGCTGGCTGAGTGGCTGTTTCGTATAGTAACAAAAACAGATGAAAAAAGGAAAACCCTTGTTAAGCCATGAAAACTAGCAGGAGCCTGAAATAAACTTTTAACTCACTCCCATTTAGAGAAATAACTTCAGTCAGGAAATGATACCTCACTGCCATGCCACTCTGTGCTTATTTGCTATCCCCTGCTTTTTCCATGCTCTCCCAGTGTACGTGCCTTATCTGTGCACTGTCACTCTCCCAAAGGCTCGTTCCCAGTTGCTGGATCATGGCTGCATCCCTCCTGGGTAATACACAGCCCATATAGGATGCATCAATAGCTCCACTTCACAATGATTTGGCAGAGAGGAGAAGTGAAGTTGCCAGACACCTGTGACAACCTGAGCATAAAGCTCTGAGCAGGATTCTGCCCAGTGCTCGCTGCTGTGCAGCATTACCGTGGTGTGGTCAGGATTTAGGTGGAAAACAAGAGTTTATGCCAGTGCATGATCCTCTACTTCACACAACAAAGATCACTTCATATTATTTAACTTTCTTATTGATGTTTAGCTTGTGAACACAGATGTGCTGTCATTCAGATGCTCAGCTAGGCAGAGTTATGTGCTCTTCGTATCAGACAGTGTCTGAATGGAGAGTTTTGGCACTTGCCTGTTTGGAAGACAGCTATTTGTCTGCTCATGTTCTCATTAGTATCTGAGCAGATGAACTACATTCTTATGCACTTCTCTGTTCCTAGATATAGATCTGGCTTCTCTCTTTGGCCTGGGCTAAATTATCAGCTAAATCATTGCTTGAGGGGAGCTGGCTAGTGAGCCTGTGTCTGCACTGCTGAATTCATCCAAACACTTGGAGAGCCTGAGGTGCATTCTCTGCCTGATATCAAGTCCTGCAGATCCTATGAGTGTCCAAAAGAGTTAGCATAGTTGCCCATGACATGGTCCTTGATGCTTTCAACACTGAAATGCTTCTAGCTCCTTAGCCCATCCTCATAAATACTTTATCTGGTTTTACCTTGTGTTCCTGTGTTAGCTCCAGCCTAGACAAAAAGCTGCCCCAGAAATGATGCTGTCACTCTCCTATCACTATTTCTCTCCCCACAAATAACCACCCTTGAACTCATTTTGCAGTAGGCAGTGTCAGACTGCTACCACCATCCCTTACTGTCTCTACTTGGGAAGCAGAGAAGTTTTATCTGCTGCAAGAAATTTCTCTTTGCAATTTGATTGGCCTTTTCTGCTAGAAGAAAAAACCAAATGCTCTCTCCACACACAGGGTCAGGCTTAGCTCCCAGGAGAGGTTGTAACTGCATTCACTGAGGTGACTACTGTGCTTTGCTTCTCTGAGCTCCTCCGTGAGTGGGTCTCCTCAACCCTACCCTCTGTCACTCCGAAATAACAAAGGAGCACTGGCAGAATTTGAATGAATGAACAAATCTTGTCTACACTTTAACATTTTATTTCTCCACCTAGTTGTTGAATGGTTTTACTGTATGTATATGCACGGAAATGGCCCTTTCTAAGCACATTAGCATCGGGTGATTGCTTGTTAATTTATGCTTTGGGCTATTTTTCTTGCTTTCCTCTGCTCCCAAGAGGATGCTGGTCTGGTGTGATGATCCTGGTGTGCCACCTAGTGATTGGACTATTCCCTTGTCACACGTCATTTATAGTGGGGACTGAGTGCACGTATTTTGGCCCCATTTGTCCACAGTCACTGGATAGCGGGTAAACCTGTGGCAAAGCCTGCAGCCCTTCTGCTCAGTCTGTTCTGGGGCTGCACTGTTTCCCCCTGCTTACTCCGAATTTCTGTCTCTTCTCCCACTTTGCTACTGTAGTACCTCCCTTCTCTGAGATGTAGGCAAGAAAAGAGAGCAGACCCTTTGCTGATGTGCTGGCTGCTGGCTTGCAGGTCACCCATGGTGACAATCTAACCAATCAAGCAGGATTTTTGCACAATGTGTGAAAATATAGTGTTATATACATGGCAAACAAGTGCTACTGGGGAGTCTAGACAGTGTTTAAAGCCTCTGTGGCATGAGGGATGTCATTGCAAACATTAGATGCCACAATACTGCATCACACCTCATAAGACAACTTGTGAACTATTTGGGCAGATCAAGGCTGGAAGAGAGATAGATGGTACCAAGGGCTTCCTGGGAGAGCTTTGTGCCTGCTGCTTGCTCTGCAGACACCCATAGGCACTGCATGAGATCAGCAGGGTGGGACGGAAGAAAGCACTCTGCAGAGAAGTGCATCACAGCCTAATCAGTGCACAGGCAGACTGACCTTCACTGCCCTCCTAGAAACCCTCTTCCCAGGTGCAGCTCCACAGACATCTGACCTCCTGCCCGGTTTCTGCAGTCCCCTGGGGCATGTGAGTTCTACAGAAACACCCTTCAGTTTACAAGCATCTTAGCAGGGCAGGTTCAGACCCTTCCAAAGGTTCAGTTCCTGGCATTGTATCCTTTCCTAGATGCTGCCAGGGGATCCAGCTGGGTTCTGTGTGCAGTTGCCGCTGCAGCAGCGTGATAAACACAAGAGCTGAGACTGAACTCTGTTACCGGACTTACTATTCAGCTGCTATGAGTCATGCAGCAAAACTATGCTGCAGAGGTTGGTTGCTGCTAAGTCAGTAACCACTCTACAACAGAAACTGAGCTGCAAGTAAAAACATGGTGATGAGCAAACTGACTCACACAAGCAGATGGGGCAATTAATAAAAGGTGTGGTTTAGGAAGTCAATGAACTTTATCAGTGTAGATT
This sequence comes from Ramphastos sulfuratus, assembly GCA_013399055.1. Classification (NCBI taxonomy): domain Eukaryota; kingdom Metazoa; phylum Chordata; class Aves; order Piciformes; family Ramphastidae; genus Ramphastos; species Ramphastos sulfuratus. The sequence goes on from WBNM01004292.1 coordinate 541,962, forward strand.
AGTTTTGGAGGTAGAGGTAAGGAGTTACTCTCCAGAAAGCTTTAGGGGTCGTTCCTCTTCTTGAAGTGCAGTCAGAGTCAGGAATCTGAATGCTGCAAGCTTCCTGATCTCAAAGTTTTTTCTCATTCTCAAAGCAAAGGTCTGTTCAGGAAGGAAGGTGAATCTGCTGTCTGAATGGCTCTGTCTTTGCCAGTAGCTGTGAGTGGATGAGGGATCCTAACCACATACTTCCACTCTTAGCTGTACTCCAGGCATTCTCTGGAAACACAGCTTATGTCTTCCTGGCTTCTCTTACCAGTGCCATTCCTCCTCTGATTCCATAATTAATTGTTCTTAAGTCTAGGAGCTTATTAGAGCTCAATGAATGAGTTTATCCTGTCCTGGTAAACTGCTGTCTTATACAGCACTGCAAGGTGATCTAGGATATGATAGCAATGGGGAGAACTGAGCATTTATTTCAAGTGAGCTCAAGCTTTGATTCAGCTTTAAGCTATAAGTCATTGTCACTATCAGCTGATGAACTCCTATGTGAGTTTGTGGTCTTTCTGGCTGGGGACAGTATGGATAACCCTCCCCTCCTTGCACACCACAGGCCTCCCTCATCCACAAGATTCCACAGAGCAAGAGGTGCAAATGTACTGCCATTCTCTTGTTTTTATTGCTCTGCAACCAACAGTGATGTTTTGTGTTTGTTGGTGTTTTTTTTTCCCTTTTTTTTTTTTCTATTCTTCAGTCACACTACTAAAGCAAAGTGGTGGTGTAAGGTGGGGGCTTGCTCACTACATTCAGTGTTCAGAGGGCTTCCTGCTGCAGGATTCTCACTTTTGCAGTCATTATCCTGCAGTTAACCAAGACTTCCTCGTCAAATACTCTAAATGAGGTAGCAGAATCCATACCTGGGAGAGGGATTGCAATCTAAGAAAGGGGGTTAATAGGGACACTGAAGGTAGCAAGCATCTCAGCTGGGAATAGTGCCAGTAGTTATAAAGCCTTCCCAAGAGGAGAGGACTGTGTTTTCTCTTATTAATTTTTCATCCTTATTCATTCCTGTAAGAGAAGAACTTCTGCTAGTACCTGGGCAATTACTAGAGGACTGCAGAGCAAGCTGGGGTTTCATTGCCTTTAAAGTAAAGACAACTTAAAGGAAAGTTCATACTGCCTTGGTCCTGCCAAGTGAGCCAGCAGGACTCTAACCTGCCCTGTGAGAACAAGGATGTTAGACTGAGTTCTTATCAAATACCTCCTGAGGCCTGGAAATACAGGAGGTGAAGGTCTGAGTGCTTCAGGCAGCCTGCACAGGAGGCAGTGGCAGACCTGCTGGGTGTTTGCTGCAAGCTGTCCTATTCCAACAACATACTCTGATAGCAGCAGGCTCCAAGCCTCCTTACTTGCTCACATGTGCCTGAGGCCTGAACCTCACTTTCTCTGAGAAGTGACTCTGTCTCTAGTGCACCACTGATGTGGCAGGAACTGGAAACCTTAATTTTGCCTTAGCCCTTTGAACTTAAGTGATGAGATGGGAGTGGTGACCTCTGCAGCCTCCTGAGCAGCCCTGAGGCTAGTGCAGAGGCTGCTAGGTGCCTTGTGGAGGGAGAAGGTGCCACTGTGATGTGCTGCTCTTCCCCGGAGAATAATGCTGAAGGAAGTCTGTTAGCTTTGGTCATCAGACCAGCTGTGAGGGCATGGGTGAGAAATGTACCTTTCCTCCCCTTCACAAATGGTAACCTTGCTGAAATTGCATAGATTATCTCTATGGGTAACTTAATACCCCAGGTGCAAGGGACAGTGAAGAACAACAACTTATTACCACTGTTAAAACAGACAGTGCTGCCTGAAAAGCTGGACCCCTCCCACTATGGAGCCAACAGACAAGGGAAAATATCAGTGAGGAATGAAATATTGTTTTCATCGGGAAAGAAAACAGTGACGGGGCTACAAAATGCTGAGTATTTCTCTACATGCAGACTGCCCCTCATTGCATGGATATACACTGCATCTCCTAGAGGGTGTTAGAAGCGATGACTGGGAAGAGGATCTCTATCATCCAGGAGGAAGGATGGATATATGGGAAGAGGATCTTATGCTAGAGGCCTAGGAGAGGCTGAGAAATTCTTCAGTCCAGTCACTGTTTTTTGCTGTTTGGTGTGGCCCAGGGCATAGGTTCAGCACTGCTGTGGGGTTTGATATCTATTGCCAGAAATGGTCACTGTTTAACTGGGAAGAAATAGGATGATGTTTTCATCTTACAGCTGAGGAGAAACCACTGATGAGGAAGCGAAGGCAGGTGTACTCTTCAGCTCAGCTCTTCTTCAAGGTGCCCTCTGACTGAACCACCTCACTGACTACCTAGAGATAAGGTTGAGCAGGAAGTGAGAAAGGAAGGAAAATACAGAGATAGTGACGGTCCTTGCCACGGCAGTTGGGGCTGGAAGACAGATGGCAGTGTGCCTATCGTTATGGTGCTATCAGGGTACACACCCGGGTATCAGGGCCGGCAGCTGTTGCTCAGTGACCCCGAGAAAGCAGAGTAAGCAGCCTCACCTTTCTCCCAGGAAAACGCCTTTCGACTGAAGTGGCCTGAGGGAGCGCAATGGCGGCGCTTCCGGAGACCTACAACTCCCAGCGTCCTCGGCGGCGCAGTCTCTCAGCGGACGCATGTGCATTGGGCCCGCCTCACGCGAACTCCGTTTCCCGGGAGGCCTCGCGCGAGGCCTACGAGACCGCCTCCTTTCCCTCCCTCCCTGCCGCTCGTGCTGCAACCTCGCGTGCAAGTGACGCGGCCCCCAGCGTGGTGACGCGCAAAGTGTGTGCCCGCCATAGCAATCGCGGCCGCCGCGGGGTGTGCGGGGCCGAGCGCAGGGGCCGGGGACAGCGGCGGCGAGCCAGCGGGGCATTGGGCAGGTATGAGGCGCTAGACAGGGGTGGGGGCCGCGCCGTGCTGACGCCGCGTTCCCCTCTGGGCCGGGCTGGCTGGCGGCCGCCGAGGCCTCCACACCGGGCAGGGTGGAGGGAATCGCCTCAGGCCCGAGGGAGCTGCTGGTGGGGAGCGGGTCGGGCTGCGCGCCCCGCCCCCGCGCCAGAGGGCGCCCTCGGAAGCGCCACCGGGGTGGGGGGCGGTGGGCGGCGAGGGCCTGGCGGGTCTCTGTGCCTCGCTTCTCCTCCTCCTGTTACCCTCGGCCTGTCAGGCTGCCGGCGGAGGGGCGGGCCTGTACCACGGCGGCCCCGCCCGCCTCGGTCCGCACCGGCCGGCCAGCCCGCCCCCTCCTCCGTGGCTTTTCCTCTTGTGCCAGGGCCTGCTGAGTGCCGCTCGGCCGGGCCTGCTCGGGAGGGGAAGCTAGGCTTTTCGGCATGGGGGTCGCTCACCCTCTGTACTAACCTTTAAATCTTCCTTTTCAACGGACGGTCGGGGCCCGGCGAACGCTCTGCTCCCGCGAGGCTCGCCGCGACGAGCGCCGGCACGCTGGGGGCGTGTTGCCGGGTTAGACCCTCGAGAGCTGTTAGAGCTGTCATTAACTGTAGCTTTCTTGGCTGGAGCCGGCCCCGGTGCTGCACCGGGGAGGAGGGGCCCTCTTGTTGCGCTTCCCAGCCGTGTAAAGAGCAATTCGCTTTGAAACCGAGCGTTGTGTCCTTACCTTCCTTTGTAGATAGCAGAAGTTTGTTCCTGTTTTTTATGCTTGCCCTCATATATCGGTACGTAGTTCCAGGTTTGTTCCATAAAAGCAAAAATTACTGAAATTTTTTCCCCCTTGCTTTAGAAATAGTCTAACTGTAAAAAAGATGGTGAATTTTCAAACGTTTAAAGGAACGTTAGGAATATGTTCTGTAGTAACAGTCAAAGTTCTGCTAGAGATTAAAATGGGAAGTTGAACAAACGAGAACTTCCCTCAGAGTTTCATTCACGTTTGATACCCAAACACAACTCTATTCTCTGTAGGCTGTAAAGATTTTGCTGGTTGGTGGCGTACTTTCTTCCACAAGTGACCTTCAGTGTTAACAGTTAAGTTCCTTGTACTTCAGCATTAACTTCGGCATGGTCGTTTCAGACTGAGGAGGCTTAGGCAAATGTCTGTCTGGTATCTCAGCTATTTAAAGAAAAATTGTGATGAAAGGGGGATTTTTTTTTTTTTTTTATTGTAAGGAACTCGGTGTGAAAATGTAAATGTGGAAGGACATGGAGAGATATTGCTCAGCTTGCTATGTATTCCACTGGATTACGATTCATGAGTTCCTGATTTTTCCCTTACAATATTACATTGTTACAGTACTTCTCATCTAGGTTGTCTCCTGAGCCATCCTTAGACTCATGTTAAATTTGGTTAAGGCAGATCCAACTGTAGTTACAAAATTTGAGTCGGTTCTATACATGTGGATGTGCAAATTCTCTTGTGATTTTTTTCACATCTGAATCTGAACTGTAGTTTTTCTATAAAGTTGATTACAGTGGCTTACTATTTTTTCCCAAGGTATCATTTTTGATTTTGTGATGTGGTCTTTCATTTTCCATTTAAATTGCTGAGGTATGGATGTTCCCCTTGTTTCCCAAGTAGCCAAATTGTTGGGTTTCAGATTTTGTGAATAGATTTATTTTCACCTGAGAGATTTCACACTTTAAAATGTGTATCTGTTGGAGTTAGTTTGTTTGGAACTTTGTAATACTTTCCACAAACACAACTACCTGTGCAGTTCTGAAATTGGCATGATATTCAAAGAGGTGAAGCTGAGCTGCTTGAACCTTACATGCACTTACTGAGGGTTTCAGCTGGAGCTCAGGGGGTCTTGTACTTCTTTTGTTGTTCAAAAGTGTCTCAAAAGGTGACTCAAGCATTAAAGTGCCTGAGACTTCAAAATGTGAGTACTCCTAGGCATTGGTGTCTGAATACTGCTTTGGGTTTCTCTTTTTTGTAAGATGTATATGGCTAATTCACAAAAATGCTCCGAAAATCTTTGCCATGATATTGGAACATGCAGTAGTGTTTAATGTTAAAGCAGTTCTGTGCAGCACTGTGTGCTGGACCATGCATATGCGGATTCTCAATGGGAAGGTTCACAGTGGGTGATAGCTAAGATTGTAAATACTAGTCTTTTGGAGTCAAATCCTTTTAAGTTCCTTATGTTTTGTTAATCAGTTCTGTCAATTCTAAATATAATATTTTTACAACAGCGATCTTGGAAAAATCTTTCCATTCCTTAGCCTGTTTGATATTCTAACTGAAATCTGTAGTAGGCTATGATTTTCAAAACTTAATAAAGAAAGATTAAAAGCCCCTATGGATTTAAGTCCACAATGTTGCTCCCTCTTCTACTGATTCTTAGAGGGCAACTTAAGATTAAATTTGTTCACGAGTTTGTCCAAAGGAATAGTGAGAGTTGCTCTCATACACCTTCCTCTCCAGCAGGCTGAGTGTATTTCTGACAGAGATGTTTCAGATTGTACTGGTGATGACCTTGTCCTTTTGGCAGAGCTCTTCACTTCGATTTAATATGGAATTCTTGGAAAAAAGTGAGCATAGTAGGAATTGCTTTGGATTTTGTATTTAAATTGTCATTCACCTGCTCTAATATTCCATCCTTATGTATTTTGCTGCTAACATGCACTAATATGAGTGCTATGGAAGTCTGCTTTGTTTTAAGGCAGTTTTTGTTGTTGCTGCTCTCTGCTTGGGAAGGCCATGAGATGCCTTGGCGAGACCTTTTATGGTTGTGTACATGTAGAAAGGGTAACCTTCCTATGTTTTAACTTCATTCCAGGAAAGTTGTGTTGCCACCAGTTATTTAGACTCATAATGTGCATTAAGTAACGTGTCCCAGAGGGCAACGTGAACAGCTCCTGTGGTCTTCCTAACCAGAACTTTGTTGGCCTGTTGCAGGTTTTGTTTGACCTTTCTTATTTTCTAGCTGGAATAATTAATGCTTGTTGGGGGGAGTAAACTGTTCTTCAGATTGCAGGGAAGACTGTACAGGCCTCCTACCATCTCTGGGTTCTCAAGGTGCTTTGTTCTGTGTCCCTTGGGTATTGAACGAAGGTAGAAATGTCTGACATGGTTGGATGCACATACTGTTACAGCAGTTGTGTTCTGGGGCTTGGAGTAGGTTTGTCTGAATGTTTATCTGTGATACTTAAAAGCTCAGAAGTGCTGCTGGCAAGTGTTTTCAGTTAATGAAAAAGGGAATGGAGCTTTACGAGCTGGGAATGGTTTTTCTTTTCAAAGGCATTAGGGGTGTGTGTACAATCATTATGTTTTGTTGCCTGCTTTTAGGTACTGTTTCTTCCCAAAGCGATTTATGCATTTGCATGGAATCTCCTAGTCTAATTCTGTGATGAATGAATAATGAATGCTCTTGATAAAATCGTAATTACTTGTCATTTAGAAAACATCATCTTTCTTTATGCTTAGGTAGGCTTTTTGTTAGCATATGCTGTACTACATATAGTACTTATCAAAATGGTGTTCTTCAGGCTGGATGTCTTGGAGTCACAGGTTTAATTTTCTGTAGGTTTTGGGTGATGATTTTTGTGCAGTTTCTGGCAGTTTCATCTTCAGACAAGCAATCTTCATTTCTTGTCTTCCTATTTAACTAACCAGTCACAACAGATTAAATTCAGAAGTACCTATGAGCTATAGGATTGCTCATCCATTCCCTGAGTGAAAAAAGATTTTAAACTAATTAGGGGTTAAACATGGTGGTGTTTTTCAGAATTAACTTGGGCCATGAAAGCTTATGTAATCTAAGCTGACCTATGGCTCTTTATAGTCTGTTGTTTGACTGATTGCTGAATATGTGTTTCAGGAGGTGATGTGTATGCCAGTGTCTTAAACATATCTGCATTTAGCCTGGGTTTGGAAAGTTCTTTCTCTGGGTCAGTTATGGCAAATACATATTTAATCTTGTGTCTGATGGATAGTGGACATGCACTGGAAATTTTTGTGCATTTTTGGATGTGAAGGAATGACTTTTGTTTCAATTTCTAATACACTCCCCGCCCCAGATAGAAGATCAGTTTTTAAGTTAAGATTGTCTTTTTCCTCCCTCCAGAAGTTACAAGTGTTCTCAGCCATCAGAGTGTTTTATTGGAAACTAGGGGCACAACAGTGTTTGGAAACAGATTTTGTTCTTGTTTGTCCTGTTCATTTTAGTAGATGTAGATTGCTTAGTAGATCAGACTGACAGAAATGGACACTTGGAAATTTAGGGACTTAAACAGAATCTAGAGTGATAGTTCTCTTCATTAAATGGTACCTTAACAAATCACTTAGTACTGTAAGGGGATCTCACTTTTAAGGATGGGAAGTTAAATCTTCTGTCAAGTGCTGTCTTGCAGGTAAAGGCTGATAGACCTGAAGTAATTGCTCCAGTGCTCCAGCACTCCTGTGATCATTCTTCCTCCTTACCCTGTTCCTGGAAATCCTGAACAAGTCCTGATGCGATGACCTGCTCTGTTTCCCAACTACCATTCTCTTGCTGCTCTTTCTGCTGCCCATAGCTGCTCAGTGCCACTACCTTCTGCCTCCTTGGCAGTGTGAAGCTAATACGATTCCTGGCACTTACACTGCTGTCTGGAGGGTGTTAAACTGCAATGATGACATTGATCGTAATCTTGCTGCCCTGGCTTTCTTGTTTCTCGACAAGAACTCCTGAGCAACAGCAAAGGAGTAACTCAGGGCTGCTCATGGAATTAAGGTAGAATTTTTAAAAACTTCAATACCACCCACAGCTGTGGTTAGAAGTGCATACTTCCCATCACGGTCAGAGCTGTCAGACACCAGTCAAGACTTGTGTGCAGAGTGTGCACATGTACTTTATTCTTCAGGCAAAGGACCAAAAAAAAGCTTCCAGCTTTGAAAATGAAGTTCTGCAGTGTTCTGTTACTTAATCTTTTGTTTCTCACTCCTTGTTGCTGTTTACTTGCCTCTTTCATATGACTCTCAATCTTTGATTTGAATTATATCAATAAATACTGAAAAAAAAAAATTTTTTTTTCCTTGTTCTGTCTGCCTTAGGCTAAGCCATGACTTCAGGATCTGGGCATGTGGACTCCAAGGCTGAGCTCACTGCTTTGCTTGAGCAATGGGAGAAAGAACATGGCAGTGGGCAAGACATGGTTCCTATTCTCACCCGGTAAGGTCTATTAAATAAATTCTTTAACCTGATTACCCAAAGTTAATTGACAGCAGCTTTTACCATGTTTCTGCTTTAGGTTTTTTTGTACCTGCTTACTTGTTGTTAATTAATTTTCTTGGTCTGGAAGTTGAAGCGTGGTATTTAAATATGTGCAATTTTTGGTAAGAAATTTGTAGTGCAAAGACTGTCTCTAAAACATGAACTTAGTTCTCTGAAATAATAGAAGTCAGGAGAATCATTAAATAGTTGAAAGAACGTTGGTATCTTCACCTGAAGCTTGTAAAACATTGATCAAGGTTAAAAGCTGAGAGAATGTTCCTCCAACAGTAGTGATGTAGAGTTTGTGATTGTGGTAACAGGCCTGTCTTGGCTAGAATGGGTACTACTGCTTCAACAGATTCACAGAAATTTCACCTATTTTCCCCTCATGCCTGGTGTATGCAGAGGGACTAACTGCACTTGTACAGTAAGAGCAGTCTGAGTTTATGTTTATGTCAGATGAGTCAGTGCACAGATTCTAAGCTGGCACTGGGTGCAAGCGACAAGAATCTAGTGGAACTTCTTCCACAGCTCTGTGCCTCAGTGAGCACAACTCTTTTCCTGTTCTTACTACATTTTTTAAAAAGCAGCACAGAGGAGGGAGATGAGCAGCAGAAAGTCAATCTTTAATACTCGATTAGGTCTCTTACACCAAGACATGTATTATAATATATCTGTGTATTGGGAGATTTGTGTCTTGAAGCAAACATATGTGCTATTTCAAGGCTTTTTCTTGCAGACATAAACAGCAGAAATTTACTATGTTCTAAGAAATTAAAAAATATTTGAATTAAACATGTATGTTTTTGTGTTTATAGTAGCCTGGCACTCCTTGCTCTCCCTCAGCTCCTTGAGTTGCTTATGTTATTTGTGCTCAGACAAGTCTGAATACTCTCTTTTGGTTCTCCAAGGTTTCTGTGCAGCAGGCAGAGTGGCTATGAATGGTGAAAGCTTGGCTATTTTGGCTTTAATGGAGATAATACAGATTTATTCAATGCAGATAGAAAGGGGATCTGCTGGCTCTGGCAGAAGTTGGATTTACAGTGTGCTTCAGATGTCAATAAAAGCCATATGTCTTTTTGGAGCAAAAGAGTTTAGATACAGCATAGGTTTAATGAAATTTGCTGGAAGAGATGCTAGGAATCCTCACCAATTGGAGCTTTTGGTAGCTGATGTCCTGAGGCAGGGTAATGCCCTTGCATATTGTTTTAGTGTTAAGCCAGCGTAAGCTGTGGTCACACTTATTGGTGAGTGATGTTTTTCTGTTTCCTTCCAGCTTCTAAGATAAATGGCCGAGGACTTCCCTGTGTGGATGGGAGTCTGCTAAATGTCATGCCAAGGCAGCGTACTTGAGAGTGCAGTAGTGAATATTTCAACAGTAAGAGGATAAGAACAGCAGCAGTGTGCTTATAGGACACAGCTGAATTGTAACTTCCAGATGAGCTAGTTTTCTGGATACAGACTGTTGAATGTCAGAGGTATAAAGTGAAGAAGTTGCTTGGAAAGCATGTCAGCAAACAACAGATGCTTTATGGCTTTCTACAAATTGAAATGACCCTACAAGATCATAGTTCATAGTCTGATACAAGTCACGTTCAACCACTCTGGCAAAGGAGTCAAATCCTTCACTGCATCCCAAGAGTCTCTTCCATAAATGGAATAAAACATCAGTTTTAACTTCATCTGCACAAACCAAGCACATCGTGGTGTGGGATCTGAGCATATCTTACACTATTCGAGTCTGTTTTAAAGGCTTGGATTGAATATTAATGCCAAATGATGGCATACAGCTTCATTAGGATGGCTTTATACTGTGTCATCTATATCACTGGGCATCTTGCTGAGCTGACATACTTTTATGTATACCAGTGCCCATTACGTTATGTATACCATCCACATCCCCAAGGTAATTTGAATTTGTGGCAAGTAAAAGTGAAGAACTGACTGACTTTCCAGAGTGATTGCAAAGGCAGTTGTGAAGAAAAATTAGTCAAAAGTGAGGGTAAAGAAGCCCTACCCCGAGTCAAACTTAGAAGTGGCTGAAGAACCAATATAGTGCCGAATGAATGCGGGGAGTCTTGAAACCTGAATAAAAGTTCAGTACTTTGTAAATGGTACCACATGTTATGAGGCAGGAATGAGCTTTGTTAGTAATTTGACTCTCCTGTTGCTTCAACTGAGAATCAACAAAGCTGTTGATCTGGATAGATTCATCCAAGGCACTGTGCAAGCCACTTCTGTAAGTGTCAGTTAAAAGAAGGGTATTGTAAGCAAGCTTGATTTTTCTTTTTTCTTTTTGAAAGTCAGTTTTAAAGAGGCAGTGCTTTTTAATTTTGGTTAAACAATTGTGGCTAATTGTCTCATAAAACTCCGTAATTGGTGATTCACATGCCCGTTTAGGCTGTGATATTGTTGTCATCCCCGAAACCACTCAGCAGCTTCAGCTGGCATGCTGTTTGGCTGCCTCCCTAAACAGGATGGACTGATGAGAATGTTACATTCGCTTTCCATGCTGCTTGTCTGGCCTTCTTGGCACCTACTCAGAATGCTGATTGTCACCTAAAAAGACCTGACAAGTCTAAGGTACAGCTACTGAACTTCCCATTTGTCCCAGTTGTCTGTCATCTGGCACCCCTCAAGCTATTAGTTCTCATAGAAAAACAAACCAAACAAACAAAAAAAAAAAAACCGAGGGGCTGGCAGTGGAGTATTGGAATAACTTGCTTTTGCCAGAAATTCATGAGAGCTCAAGCTGTGCCACCTGTTAGCAAAGGACACAATTTGCATCTCTTCACTGAAAGTAAATACTAGAACCCCACAGGATAAACAGTTTGCTGAAAGATAATTGTCAGATCAGAGACACACAGCGAAGTTCTCCGCTTGTTCCTGATGAGCTAATTTGCTGTACCTACAGTCTGGGAAGGCTTCATAATGTCATCCTCTGTCATACTGGCAAGTCAGTGTAGCTCTCAGGGGCAGGACTTAAATATGTTTTTACTTCTGACTATCCCTGGGAGCACAGCATATTTTTCTGGACACTAACAGCAGTGTAAGTCAGTGACATTCTGAAAAGGAAATCCCCTGCAATAGACAAATATTTTTCCAAGGATTACTATAGGCTTCCAGCAGTTTTCCCTCCCCTGTAATAAACTCTGCCTAGATCGCTACCCTGAGTTATTAAGACCTTGTTTAAAATGTCATCATGCACACAGGTTCTGCACTCACAGATTCTGCACTCCAGACCTGAGTAGAGATAAGGGAATGAGGTTTTATAGTAAGGGAATAAGATTTAATTTGGTAATGTTTTTTGAATACTGCTCTTTCATTTCAAGCCTCAAATATTTCTGCTACTTCATGGAGAACTTCGAGGAGAAAGACAGCGTATGACTGGAATTTTTTATTGCTTGACTGTGAGATAATATCTCTTTTTGATTTTTATTTAAATAAAAATAATCACTCCCTCACTGCTCATTCTAAATGAATTAGAGCATAGGGTTTCTTGTTTCTGCTGAGGCTGCTTCTCAGCTGAGGGGAAGGCAGAGCTTGAAAGCAACCTTCCTTTTTTTTTGCTTTGATACAGAGGAGCATTTACTATATTTTGAAGGCCTATGATTAGGGAGCTGGCTGAGTTTTTCCTTGTCTTAGCCATTTTGGTAAGTGACATGCTAAAAAGTTGAGCTTTGATGGAGCTAAAAGGATAAGCTGAACAGAGGTTACGCAACACTTTATTAAATACTTTTATTATTACACAGTGTTATTAAAATTTAATATGTAAAAGTTAAAAAAATGTGTAGGCAGTTTGAGCAGCTGCCCCTGGGTAGACAGGGGCAGAGGCAAGAGGACTAGGTCACCTGCTTAGGACTTACTTTACTGTGAAAAACTGACCATGTGATGGTGAGAAGTATTACTCAAACCTTTACTTACTCTGCTTCTCTAAGTATGTGTTGTAGGACATTATCAGGACTTAATATGAGTAAATAAAAGGTGTTGACTTCTCCAGAGTGTCACACTTATGTGTCTTGCTGGGATACTGATACAAGTTCAGGGTGGTTCAGAGTGCAGTGCAGGGAGAGAGACATAACAGGCAAGTTTCTTTTCTCACCCTCTATTGTGAACTGTCCAGAATGCCCTGGTGGCACTGAACATTGTTCACAGGGAAGTTGGTAAGTTATTTTGTAGTACTTTGACAGACAGGCTGTTGTGAGGAGCTGTGCACTAGAAGGCTGAATGTGAGTTCTACTTATTTGATACTGTTCCTTCTTCAGAATGTCCGAGCTGATTGAGAAAGAGACTGAAGAGTACCGCAAAGGGGATCCAGACCCCTTCGATGACCGACACCCAGGTAAGATGTCCTGAATGGATGACAGCACTAACTGTTACAACAGATACCTGGTAATTCGTGTGTAAGAGTAAGCAGCTTTTAGCCTGAATGTGCCCTGAGTTTTGGAAGAGTGTTTCTGAGGCAGATTTATGAGATCAGGATATGATCACGTTAATAAGTTGCAGTTAATGTCAGCTAAGTAGGTGTTAAATGGATAGAAAAGATTGTCTCAGATTATCTTGAATTTGCTATTGAGCAAGTGCAGTGCTTTGCTACATACAGCCAGTGACGATTTTTTTATCTTTTTACCCTTAGAGGTTTTTTACTTGGTTTTGTTTTGGAGATAACTGGAACAGTTTCCCTGTCATCTGTATCTTTGCTGTCTGGAGAGCTGACAGTCTAATACTATTGGCTTGCTAGAATGTGCTGTGCTTTGCTTAGTCAGCAGTCTAGGGAAGTAATACCTACTAGAAAGATGTTAACTTGGTGAATAATTCCCAATTTCTTTTAGTAGTTTTCCTTCTGAGAAAGGTCCTGCTAATGAGAGTATTCCACAATCAACTTGAATCAGTAAGCAGTATTAATCTTGCTATCCTGAGGTAGGTGGCTAACTCTTGTCCTGTTTCCGCTGCAGGTCGAGCGGACCCAGAGTGCATGCTTGGGCACTTGCTGAGGATACTTTTCAAGAATGATGATTTTATGAATGCGGTAGGTTTGCTCTCTGTCAGTTCCTGACACCACCTTAGGTTTTTGTTTACCCTGTGCTCGTTGACCTCAATACTTACTTTACTAGTCTGGGAGCTATCTCTTCCATTGTGGTGTGGTGTTGTGTTTTGTTTTAATAAATGGGTTTTGATGCAACTCATTTGCCACTGTTAAATTGACTTAATGAAAGGGGAGTTCATGAGCTGTTCAGGAGTGCTGGAATGTGTAGTAACAATTCAACTAGTTCTTTTCAAAGGTTATGAATCTCTTAAAGAAAATGTAGATCCTCTAAAACAAACTTAAAAAACATAATTCATTTCTTCTGTGGAAATTAATACCACTAACTCCAGTGCCTTGTCTCTGAATACTTGGAAATGCTGGACTGCCTGTAGGAGCAGAGAAATATGTCAGCTCTAAGAGGCTCAGCCACAGAATTAGGAGGCAGGAGTCTGGCTTTCCTCTTGCTTTGCTGTACTCAAACACGAGTTAATAGCTAGAATTTTTGTTACTTTCATATCCCTGCAGGCACCCATATCAGTACACATTGCTATAAGGGTTCTGACAGATCGCCTATGTGTAGCTTTCTGTCTTAAGCTGCGAACAGATGCCATTAAAAATGTGTGATTTTTCTGTGTTAATTTTTAAAAAACTATTACCTTTTCCTGTTTGCACTGTTGCTGAACTGCAATATTTTTAGGCATTTGTTTTTACAAATCAGTTCAAGACAGTCATTGAACAGGAGATCAGAGAGGAATTCTGTTTCTCTGAGAAATAGGTTCAACTTCTGAGACCCCAAATGGAGCAGGTTCAAGCCTAGTGAGGTCCAGGGCTTACATACTAACATTTCTCACCTTATTTTGCTGCTGTGGGAGTTGCAAAGCTTTCACTGCACTGATTTTGGTCAGAGTTGAATTTCAAACCAGTTCTGTTTCTGATCTTCTCTAGCTAGTGAATGCTTATGTGATGACAAGCAGAGAACCTCCACTAAACACTGCTGCCTGCAGACTTCTTCTGGATATCATGCCTGGACTGGAAACAGCTGTTGTCTTTCAGGAAAAGGTATCATCTGTACTAAGACTTGGTTTCTAAGCTTGGTGTGTTCTGTACTCTCTACAGTCCTTCCCTTAAGAGAAACCAGTAAAAAGCCATATTGAAATCCTCTCTCTGGGAGACATTCTATTCAATCCTACTAATGGCTTGGGTCTTTTTGATTTTTGGCTTGTTCAGCTGATCACGTCTTGGTTATTTTGCAGCTTTTAAGGTATTAACAGAACTGATTCAAACAGAGGAGCTGAAACGTACTGTAATGTTTTTGGGAAATGCTACAACTTGAATTGTTATTTTGTAGGGCAGTGAATGGAGCCGGCTGTCCAGCTGGTGAGGACTTGCTGTAGGAGTCTTGTCCAGTAATCTCCAGCTACAGCAGGGCAATAGCTTTATTAGAGTTAAGTGATAAGCAAGTCATTCTTTGACTAAGCAATCTAAAATCTGCATGCTTTGTGGGCATTATCTGGAACTGTGATGGACAGCTGAGTCAGGCTTCTGTACGTTTACAAGTGTGGTTTTCTGAAGGAATGCACAGGTAGGAGAAAGTTGACTTCAGTCCTGAATTAGTTTCCTCATCTGTACAAATTAATGAAATGTTTTTGTTTGTTGGAAGTTTGGAAATCAGGTAGTGCTTTATGTAAAAGTTTTAAATTAATTTCTTTTCTGTTGGAAATATGGATTTGAACTGTAAAGCATGATAAAGGGAAAGAATAATATTCTGCCTTTGTGAGGGGCGGAATTTATTGTGAGATCTTGGTGATCTGTCGAAAGGCTAAAGCTGTGAGACTTTGATGCAAAAAGATGAAAAGCAAACTAATAATTCCCTATTTGTGAAGGATATAGCTTTTTTCCAGAGACTAAATATCTCTTAAATTGTTAAGTGAAGTTTTCTACTTAAGGACTTCTTTACTTTTTGAGAACATATTGAGCTCTCTTCTGGCCCTTTGGGTGCCTGTGTTTGGGGAGGCAAGTCACAGACCGATGGGAAGCAGGGGCTGCACTGGCCATATGTGAGCCCTCTGCAGATCAAGGTATTCCACATCACAGCAATTTTAATTTCTTGTAATGACCTAAGAGCACTTAAATCATAATGCAATTTTCTTTCTTTAAATATATAACAAGCAACTCTTTAAAAATCTGTAAACTTGGAGTTCTTATTGAAAGGTATCTGTCTTCATTAATACATTTAACTCATCTTTTATTGCATTGTACCTGTGATGCAGATGATGTGCAAGATTCCTGCTGTGACAATAGTGTGGTGTGGGATGATGATTTGAAATCCGGGCACAAAGAAAAATAATGAATCTTTCATTCTAAACTAGTCTCTTTTTAATTGTTTGTTGTAATTTTTAATTAACACTTATCCAGCCTTGTTAAGCAAAGCTGTCTGCCAGGCTGTTTTCAAACACTGTTGATTTTGTTACTATTAAAGTATATTTAAGTTTGAGGTTTTCATATGTACAAATTGGTATTCTTGCATATATTTGACTGTTCTCCAAGCATTATGGAGCCCTGACTATGTTGAGAATTGTCTTGTTGGGTGGTGAGTATTCATCAGTACAGAGTTCCTCTGACACTAGGTAGCTTGCTTATTTAAGTGACTTTCCCAATGTAGCCCTAGTAAGGTTGTAGTGAAATGTAAGAAAGTTATCCAAATTTTGTTCTGCTTGATGTAAGTTCAAGATGGCTTCTTTGAAAATGTTAGAAAATGTTAGATTTTTTAATTTTGATTCTAGATAGTTTTGATTCATTACATGATTGGTAGGAAATCTTTCCAAGCCATTACTTAAAGATAGGGAGAACTGTTACCAATAGATGCTTTCACTGGGCCTGAGAAAGAAAAACTGAGAGATAATTGTTGGAATTGCTTTCTTGTTTTCTTCATTCTAGGAAGGTATAGTTGAAAATCTCTTTAAGTGGGCACGAGAGGCTGATCAGCCACTAAGGACATATGCAACAGGACTATTAGGAGGAGCTATGGAAAACCAAGATATTGCTGCGAATTACAGGGATGAAAATTCACAATTGGTAATGATCTCTCAGTCACTTTATCTTTTTAGAGGGCTTATCTTTATCTTTACAGTGCTATCTTTTAATTTGTGGGGAACTCCTATTCGTGAGTTAATTTATAGGTCTTACAGTTGTTGTAGTAATATCTGTAAGAATCAGTAGCTCGTGTTTGCCATCCTTTCCTGACTCTGTCTGTTGAGGCTGGGGCGTGCAGCCTGATTATTCTATTATACCAGTTGTTTCAGAAGTGCTGATGGAAACCTAGGAAGTCAAAACACCTACTTCTTAGTGGGTCTCATATTTACAGCTTCCTTATGGAAAAAAATTCAGAAACTTTCCATCTGTAACTCTTGCATGATGTGATTTATGCACTGGCCAAGGATTTTGAAATGAAACGTAAATCAACATGGGGACAACTTAATATGAAATTGCATTCCTTTCTATTCTAAAGCTTTCACCAGTTTGGTATTGGTTCATTTTGATCTTTATCATCAATTGAGATGACTTTTGAGAGGAGGTAAGATAGGCAAATTTGTCTCTCAGGATGGTGTACAGTGTGTTGAAGCATGAATGAATTCTGTTTCTTGCACAGGTAAGGCCTTTGAAACTAAAGTGTGACCTTAGGTTTTGTGGAACTGCAGTTTGTCAAAGCTGCTGTTTTGAAAGGGAGTGTTGTATTTATTTTAGGTTAGATGGAGATGGTGGAAGGGTGGTACAAGCTGATACAGTTTTCTATTGGCACCAGTTTAGCTCCTCTGCTCTTAATGTCTTTCAAGACATTTCCTTGTCATGCAGGAGACTAGGTGCTGATATTTTAGAATGAAAGTAGCTGCAGCAACAAGGATTGCAGTTTTCTTACTCGCTTTACAATGATTTCTCTGGACAGATGTACACCACAGCATACTTGACACTTCATGCTGCAGGGTTGGTTGTATGATAAGAACAGAAAAAATGACTGATACGAGCTGCATGATCAAAGTGAGAAGTGTGGTCTCATGCATATTTCTCTTCTGAAACAGGTGGCTTTGGTGCTTCGACGACTACGAGAGTTACAGGTCACTGAAATGACTACGAAACAAGAGAACAAGCGTCCCAGCCCTCGGAAAGTGCCATCGGATCCTCTGCTGCCTCTGGATGAAGAGGCTGTGGATATGGATTATGGGGAGATGGCGGTAGATGGAGAGCAAGAGGAAGTTTCTGGAGATATGGAGATCTCCTTTAATCTTGGTTCAAGTCACAAGACCAGTAGCAGAGTAAACTCTGCTACAAAGCTAGATGATGGGGGACTGAGAAAAGGCAAATCAGGGAAACAGCATGAAAGAGATGGCTTCCGGAAGGCCAAACAAAAGCTGGGCTTCTCTGCTTCAGAACAAGAGCGGATGTTTGTTGAACTGTCCAACAGCAGCTGGTCAGAAATGTCCCCATGGGTGATTGGCACTAATTATACGCTTTACCCTTTGACTCCTGCCATAGAGCAGAGGCTAATTCTTCAGTACCTGACTCCCTTAGGGGAGTACCAAGAGGTGAGCATATCAAGGTGGGAGGAAGCACTCAGTACTTGAATTCTCCTGACAAACCTGAGTGGTATCAGGAGGAACAATATGCAGAACTGTTACATTGCTTCCTGATGTTTCCTGGTGTAGTGAAGATCAATAATCTCTCCTGAGTTTTTGATGGCTTTCAAATTGATGAAGTCATTAATTTGAGTATTACTTGGTAGGTAATACTTGAACCTGAACCTAGCAGGTGTGTGGTCTAGTAGTTGGAACATGGCACTAGGAATTCTGTTTGTGGTTTGAGTTAAATTTGGTGACACAGGGCAAGTCACTTTGTTTGAAATACAGACCTTTTCCTGGTTTCCTCTGGGGATGTGATGGACTTCCATGATTTAAAGTCTGAGGAATAATGAACTTTAAACTCTAAGTGAAGTGACTTGTGTAACCTCTGCAGTAGTTCTGAGAAATGGCAGTGCCCATGTTACAGAGATGCTTTTGAGAGCTGTTGTTACTTACAAGGACAAAGTAGTTTGGCAGCATCACATTTACCAAAGTGCTTCCTTTTTCCTTTTTTTAACCATAAAGCTTAAATTAGCACAGATTTGTAGGGCACCTTAACTTGATTTGAAGTAGAACAAAGCAACAGAGCTTTGCTTTGTGATACACTTCATGTGTGTGTACACACGTGCCTTGCTTCTACATAAGCCCCAAAAAAACGTAATACCCTGCATGCTGACTGGATCACTTCATATGCCAGCAATAATAGGATATAAAAATAGGAATTACTGCTATAAAGCTGCTACACAAAGAATTATGCGAAGGGTTTTGGTTTGTTGCCCTGCTCTCCTTTTTTTTCTGTTCAGTCGTTGGGTAGTTGTCTTTGCACAGATGGAAGGTGGAACCTATCACCAGGGTGGTATCTGTGGACTTACCACAGCCCCACTTGAAGGAGAGTCTTAAGATTTCCATGTGGCAGCTGTCATGCACCTTGATGCAGTCAGCAGATGTATTACAAGAGGTCTGTTAACCTTTATTGCTTCCTATGGATGGAGCTGGTTACCACTGACCTCTCATAACAGGTATCTGCTAATAGGGGAAAACTGGGGGTTTGAGAGAGTAAAAACCAAAATGGACTTTGTATTTCCCATGAAACATTCAGCCTGTCTCTCATTTTTATTTCCCTCAGCTACTACCCATCTTTATGCAGCTGGGATCCAGGGAGCTGATGATGTACTACATTGATCTGAAGCGAACCAATGATGTACTGCTCACTTTTGAAGCCCTTAAGGTAAATTACTTTCATAATGCATAAAACGTACCATAAATATTGTAAAAGCATTGGATATGTCTGCTGCATGTGCCAAAGGCAAAAGCTCACCTTCTTTAGGCTTTTGTATCTTCTAGTATTTCCTGGGGTTAGAACTGTCTTTCACTCAACTTGAATGCATTATAGTTTTGTTTTTATAACTATCAAATATTTCAGATTAGAGAAAGAAATGGATAAGGTGATACAAAGATCTTAATTTCACCTGCAATCTACCTATCTAAAGATGATAAAAGTTCCTTTTTCTGTCAAATGACTGTGTTGCTGCTGCCCTTAGATGGCATTCCTGAGTTGTTGCACCGCCTGTCATCTCAAGGGACATCTGTGAGAGATGAGAAGCATAAGCATCTTATTCCCAGAGGTCCTGCTATGACACCTCTGAGCTTGATGTTTGAAATACAATAGTTTTGTATGAGTAGTCTTTCAGGTTACCTCCCCAAGGTACAAAATCACACAAAATAAACTTATTCAAGCCAAACCTGCAGTGCAGCAGTGCAAGTTATATTTTCCTGTGTGTTCTTCCCCTCTTTCACTGTAACTTCTCTGCCTCTGATTCTCCAGTGTTGTCATTCTCACAGTTTCATTGTCATTTGTCTGAGCATTTATTTCCAAGGAGCAGTGTCCCTACAAAAGATGTAGGTTACCTCAACTGAGAGTGGAGTGGGTTTTACAATGATTCTACTGTTTCCTCCTAAGGTGTTGGTAATACAGAAGAGTGGTGTGTGGTAAACTGTACACTTCTATTTTTAACAGTGGTCTTTGAACTTCATTCTGTAAAATTCTTCTTGCCAGCAATGTGGCATGTACAAAGTGTGAATGCAAATTCAATTATTTCTTTAGTGATAATACTGAGTTAATATGAAAAGACTAGGAACATGTAAGATGGCCTATTGGCTAATTTCTGAGTTGCTCTGCTTTCCTTGTATTTCTTTTGGAAGATGTGTATAACAAAGGCATAGTGCCTTTTTTGGGAATTGATAAGTTTGAAAGGTTCCAGTCTAATCTTCTTTTCATCCTTCCTCAGCATTTGGCATCATTGCTGCTGCACAACAAGTTCGCGACAGAGTTTGTTGCTCATGGAGGAGTGCAGAAGTTGCTGGAGATTCCTCGTCCATCCATGGCAGCAACAGGGGTTTCCATGTGCTTATATTATTTGTCTTACAATCAAGATGCCATGGAGAGGGTAAGAGACTTTAATGGTAACTGCAGTGATTCTCAGAATTTTAGTGTATCCATCAGTGTTCAAACAGTGAGTAAACATCTCCTATGCTGAAAAGCAGATCTATATAGAAGACTTTGATATGTGCAGAGGCAATGGAAATACGTAAATAACGTATCTGAGTGCTTTGTTTCAAGGGTCTGGGTCTTGGTCCCTGGGGAATTAACTAGAGACCTGTCTTGTTGGTTTTATCTTGATGTTTTCACCACCCTCTTCATCCTATTACTCCGTCTTTCTCTCTCCCAAAACCCAAAAAAGTGTTCCAGTCTCATTTGTCTTTCCTTTCCCATCTATTCCAATGGACTCCTGTACCTGGTATTATTTTTCCCATGTCCATTCCCGGAGCGGATAGCTTCAGTGTTGCACAGTGCTTCATTCAGAGTCCAGACAGCAGCACAGCTTCTGTGGTGGTGTTAGAGTGCAGCAGAAGACCAATGGAGGTCTGGTCTGCATTGTTGAGAATATCAAATTAAAGCACACTAAGGATTCTCTGTGACCTGAGCTCATACATGTTAAAAAGGCTGATAATGAAGGTAAAGTTCCTCACCATGTATTTTAACATAGGAAGAAAATTCCTATATGAAACCTTCACTAGTGTCCCTCCAGCAAACATCCTGTCAGACAGCCTGATATGGCAGCCCACCTCTAAGCTTCAATTTCCCAGGTATTTTAAATGGTGATTCTATTTCCTTTTTTTATTTTTTGTACTGGCAGCAGCATGCGTATGCAGAGCCAGATCTGCAAACTGATCCACTTTATTCTGAAGTTACCATGGCAAGAAAAAAACCCCAAGCTATCAACTTTAAGCTTGTGAACATTAGCAGTGGCATCCTGTCCTAAGATTCATTCAAAGCAATTGCAGAACTGTAGCCTTAAGCCTTCCAGCTTTTCCCTAAGTGATGGTTTTTGATTGCTGGTCTGTCCCTGGCATTGTCCAGTATTTATTTTAATTTTTCTTCAATGGAAAATGGAAACAATTAAACTAGTAACTGTATGTTTCTTTTATTCTTTCCTAATGTTTGATGCTCTTTGAATGTGTGTTGTGATTTAATGTGCTTTACACTCCTGAGCATCTAGAGGCTGGAGTAGTAGTGGTTGTTCAAGGCCACATCTCTATGGGTTCCGCTGGCATTTGTAAGAGCAAGTTCAAAAACCTTTCGGCAGTCATGGTTGATCAAGGGCTGCCTGCACTCTGTATTACATCTCTCTTATGATGACAAGAAAGGTGAAAAGGAAGTAATTTTCCTTCCACTTCTTTTTGCCCATTATATCAGAAAGATGGACCCTGGCTGTATATGACCTGCTTTGGTGTTTCGCTGAACTTTGTTGAAAGAAAACTGCCCTCTTTTCCTTCTTTTTTGACCTGGTTCCACTCGCTGGTGGCATGGTTGTTCAAAAGGAAGCTCAAGAACCAGCCATGGCAGGGAACTGCATGATGATTCCTTCTGCTTGACCATGACTTTAGGCCATGTCATAAAACCGTGCAGCTCTTTTGTAGTGAGATTGTTTCATCTGTCAGATGTTATTCCCAATGTCTATAGATACCAGGTAGAGCAGGTTTCTGTGGTACATTCCTCTCTTGTCTTTGGATTTCAGAGTAAGCCAGTCACTTAGTCCATGCCAAGCCTCAGGTCCTGAGGTGGAAGCAAGGCTGGAGCTGGTAGCATTCTGTTATCTGAGTATGTCCTGCAGCAACAGAGAAGAGATGAAAAAATCAGCCAACTTGGCATATAGCAGATGGTGCCAGCGCTTCAACTCTCTGTGTTG
Organism: Ramphastos sulfuratus; assembly: GCA_013399055.1. NCBI lineage: Eukaryota > Metazoa > Chordata > Aves > Piciformes > Ramphastidae > Ramphastos > Ramphastos sulfuratus. The sequence goes on from WBNM01004292.1 coordinate 564,011, forward strand.
GTCCTCTTGGCGCTGACCTTGGCAGAGGGCTCGGAGTTCCTCATTGTTAGAAATTAACAAAGGTATGCAACAGTGCAGTTCTGAGCATGTGGTCTGTGTGTCTCAGAGGCAGGGTCTGACAAAATACCAGCTCAGCTGTCTTATTTCCAGAGGAAGTCAAGCTTTAAATTTGCATTTGATGATTCTTGTAGTTCTCCTAGAGTTCAGGGCTACCACTGTTTGCTGGAACTGCAACATAGTGTGTAATGCTGTTACACTGAGAAGAATTTTTGTTTCCCTAGTGGGAACTTTATTCTCTCCCTCTGTCAGAGCATGGTTTGGATAGCTTGAAGTGGCATGGAGGAGGACTCTCTGGAATTACACTACATTAAGACTGCTCTAGTTATTGCATTTAGATCTGGACCAGTTAGCAATGGACCAGTTGGTAGTTTGTCATTGTCATACCATAGCCTTTATTTGTCTCAGGGGCTTTCTTTTACTAATCTGGAAGTGAATTTTTTTTTTTTTTTTTTTTTTTTCATGTCTCAGATGTCCCAGGTCAGGCTGGGAGTAACTGGTATTTGTCGTCTGGCTGTTTGTACCTCAAAGAAACTCATTCTCCTTGAACAGATTCTCTTTAGCAATTTGTTTGAAGTCCTCAGGAATGGTTTTTTGTTTTTATTTTTTTTCTTTTTTTTTTTTTTTTTTTTGTCTTTCTAGGTGTGCATGCACCCTCATAATGTGCTTTCAGATGTAGTCAACTACACCTTATGGCTAATGGAATGCTCCCATGCCTCAGGCTGCTGCCATGCTACCATGTTCTTCTCCATTTGCTTCTCCTTCCGTGCTGTCCTGGAGCTCTTTGATAGGCATGATGGCCTTCGGCGTCTGGTTAACCTGGTAAGGCTTGTAGTTTGTGTGGTGAAAGAGGTTTAGTAGCAGTGCATCCTTTACAGAGCAACTGTAGAGAGCTCTGTTCCTTTGTTTGTTTTTGCTTGGGTTGTTTTCCTCCTCAATTCCCAAGAGATGGAGAGTGGTGAGAGTTTTTTAAGCAACATTCATATGGATATTATTGTTGTTGTTATTCCTATGATTATTATCCATTGAGAGATCTGCTCCCCTTTGAGAGCTGTTCTGTGCAACTCCTGGGTGAAATAGTGCTTATTCAAACAGTGATGATTTAGTGATAATTCAGATGTTTCTTACCATTCCATGTACATGTGTGATATTGTCCTGCGCCCTTTTGGATGCAGATAATGCTGGCCTTGTTCTAGGAGAGGTACAGCTGTGTTCTGTGGTAACCACAGTACCTTGTGAGCACAAGTTACACTGCTTGTGTACCAAAGCTGGTGGGTCTGCAGGATATTGCTGTGCAGCCCTGATAGCTTGGGTTGTATCTAACTGGGGGCTTACCAGCACTGCAGGGTGTAAGCACACCTTACACAGTGTAATATAATGCCTAACAGGCACGACACTGCCTCCAGATCTACACTGATGTAACTTCTGGATTTTTTTTTTTTCTCCACAGATAGTGAAAGAGGATAATGGTTCTTTTTTTCTTGCTATTTATCCATGCAGATAACCATTTCTGTTCAGATAGTTTTTGTCAGTTCTCAGAGCATCCCTGTATGTCTTGTATAGCAAAGTGAGTTTGTTTGGGTTTAGTACAAGTGCATCTGAGAATTGTAGGTGCTTTTTTTTTATTCTCAAAGAGTGAACTGATGAAACTTTCTTTTTTTTTTCTTCCACATCCAACGTCTTTCTGAAGATAAGCACTCTAGAGATCTTAAACCTGGAAGACCAAGGAGCCCTCTTGAGTGATGATGAGATCTTTGCCAGTCGCCAGACTGGGAAGCACACCTGCATGGCCTTGCGTAGGTACTTTGAGGCTCATCTTGCTATCAAGCTTGAACAGGTGAAGCAGTCTCTCCAGCGTACTGAAGGTGGCATTCTGGTCCATCCACAACCCCCCTACAAGGCGAGTAGCGTGTTGCAAGCTTTTGTCATGGCTGTTGCATTTTTCAAGGAAATCCAAGCTGCAGGAATATGTGTATGTCCTTTGGAGATAGTGGAGTAACTAGGCAGTGTGCAATTTATAGAGATAGAGATTTGGGTTTACTTGTACTTTTTTCCTGCCTTGTGGAGTGACACTGCAATAGAAAAATACAAAGGAGCCTTTGAGGTTCATTTGAACTAGAGTTGGTTAAGGTTCCTGCTCATTCCCTGTGGTTCCCTTTCCATCTCTCAAAAACTTAAGTTAAAGGCAGATTATTCTTTATATTCCCGGGTTTTCCTATGCTTTTAATCTCATAAAGGATAATATCTGTATATATAGAAAAGTGCATGATATTGAAAAACTTCGAAATAAGTTTGATTTGGACATACAGATTTTAGGAATATCCTGAAAGATTCTTGTGTTGGTCACGATAACTTTTTTTCATACTTTGTCTTTGCAAAGGGATTAATTTTTTAAAAGAAACTGAATTTTATGGCTGCTTGTTTTGAGAGAGTACCTTTACCTGTGTTTTTTTGTTTAATTTATGGTGGTTTTCTAGAAGAGCTGAAATAAGAAAACATAAGGGTGTTTTTTGCTTCTGCCAAAGTCACTTACTTTAACTAAAGAAATGTGTACAAGCTACTGCCTTGTGTAATTAAAAAAATATTGAAAGCCAAACTTGTAACGAATTTCCTTATTCTTTAGTATGTTTTGTAGACAGAACTTAAAAGTTGTAATTGAATATGTTTTTGTGGCCTTTTTAAATGTTTTAGTGCAAATTTGAGTAATAGTTTAATAACTGCTATATTAGTAACTTAAAAGCAGACTAGAATGGTCATGTAACTCCTCTTCTTAAATTGGCCTAAGCCTCCTAGGCCTTCAAAGAAATATTATTCTTAACCTTATTATTGTGTACTGTAGTGAAAACTTTCTTATAATTGGGAAATAAAACATCAAGTAAATACTTAATCTGCAAGAGGCAGTGGTAGCCTGCTCTTTGTGGACACAGTTTTCACTTAAATCCCAGCTTTGGGGGACTTGCTGTGCAAGTTCTTAACCCTTGTCATCTTTCTAATGCTTCCAACTTGCTTCCCTGCAGGCCTGTTCGTATACTCACGAGCAGATTGTCGAGATGATGGAGTTCCTGATTGAATATGGTCCAGCACAGCTCTTCTGGGAGCCAGCAGAGGTTTTTCTCAAACTGTCTTGTGTCCAACTCATGCTTCAGCTCATTTCAATAGCATGCAACTGGAAGACATACTATGCAAGGTGAGCTGTTTGCTGTAGTACTGCATTTTGGTGCAGTAAGTTGCAGCTCCTGGGCAGGACGTTGCATTCCTGACAGCATTGAAATCAGGCACGTACTTGTTAGTGCTGCTAGGGCCTGTGTTGTACCTGCACGGTGCTTATGCAAGCTTAGATAGTGGAAAGCAGGACTAAAATTTTGAGGTAGAGGGAGGGATGCCATGAGGCATTCTGGCTTTTCAAATATCTCAAGCCTTTATTTTCTGAGAAATTAGTATTGTGCTAGAGCTTAGTCACAATTTTGTGCCACTTTCTGTCGGTCTCAAAATTTGTTTAAATTTTTGTTAGAGAAAGGCTATCAAGCTTTCAAAGTAGAGACTGAAATCAGTCATAGAATCATAGAGTCAGTCAGGGTTGGGAGGGACCATAAGATTCATCTAGTTCCAACTCCTCTGCCATGGGCAGGGACACCTTGCACTAGATCAGGCTGTCTAGAGCCTCATCCAGCCTGACCTTAAAACACCTCTAGGGATGGGGCCTCAAGCACCTCCCAGATCAACCCATTCCAGAGTCTTACCACTCTTCATGGTGAAGAACTTCCTCCTCATGTCCAGTCTGAATCTACCTATTTCTAGCTTTGTTTCATTCCCCCTATTCCCATCACTGCCAGACATCCTAAAAAGTCCCTCCCTAGCTTTCTTGTAGGCCCCCTCAAGATACTGAAAGATCACAATAAGGTCACCTTGGAGCTTTCTCCTCTCCAAACTGAACAACTGCAACTCCCTCAGTCTCTCCTCATAGGAGAAGTGCTCCAGCCCTCTGATCATCCTCATGGCCCTTCTCTGGACATGTTCTAGCACATCCATATTCCTCTTGTAATAGGGGCTCCAAAACTGGATGTAGTACTCCAGGTTGGGTCTTGCCACTGTGGAGTAGAGGGGGAGGATCACTGCCCTCAACCTGCTGGCCAGAATTCTCTTGATGCAGCCCAGGATCTGGTTGGCTTTCTGGGCTTCAAGAGCGCACACTGACAGCTCATATTAAGCTTCTTGTCCACCAGCACCCCCAAGTCCCTCTCCTCAGAGCTGTTCTCAAGCCAGTCACTGCCTAGCCTATATTGGTGCTTGGGATTGCCTTGACCCAGCTGCAGGACCTTGCACTTGTTCTTGTTGAATTTCATGAGGTTGGTTTTGGCTCACCTCTCCAGCCTATCAAGGTCCCTCTGGATGGCATCCCTGCCCTCCAGCGTGTCAGCTGCACCATGCATCTTGGTGTTGTTGGCAAACTTGCTGAGGGTGCTCTCAGTGCCACTGTCCATATCATCAACAAAGATGTTAAACAAGACTGGTCCCAGGGCTGATTCCTGAGGGACTCCACTTGTCACTAGCCTCCACTGGGACATGGAGCCATTGACTGCTACTGTTTGGGTGAGACAGTTTAATCCTCAAGAGAGGTGGAATGTCAGTTTGCATGTAGCTAGCTCAGCTGACTTGAGAGGATGCTGTGTATCACTTTGAAGTTTACTGAGCAGGTAAAAACTATGTGAAGAAGTCCTGGGAATATGCAACAAGCCAGCATCTGAGAGGGTAAAAAAACCTGAAGACTGTTATTGTGCATTGCTCAGGTTCCCACCCCTAGGTAATACACCACCAGCAGCTAAACTCACCATGTTGGTAGAAAGGCTCACCTTATAATGCCACTTCTAAGTTTCTCCCTTGTTTTGGCTGTAGACAAGCTGTGGGGGCACCATGATATTGTTATCTTTCTGTGGCACTTCTCCCCACCTCCCTACTCCAGAAAGACCTACAGCATACCTACTGTTACAAAAGAAAGGGAACTGCCACCATGCTTTGATAGAATACTATTAGGATCCTGTCCCCACCTCAAAAGGGGGATGGATGCAAAATTCCAGCCTCTGTTTAGCCTTAGGACCATCTGTTCCCCAGAGTGAGGCTGTAGTCCTCTCTAGAGATATGCTCACAGTTGAGTCACTGTCTGCTAGTGGTATTCTTGTCACCAGGAGTCACTCCTTGTTTCTGCTGCCTGCAGGAGCTCTGTGCTTGATTTAACTTGAAAGCCTTTGAAATCTGTTTTGCTTCTGCAATCCCCTGCCTCCTACCCTCCCTCGCTCTCTCAGGTTGCACTCTCCCGGGTAGCTTCTGTCTTCTGTTTCTTACTCTCTACAGCTGTCTCCTAATTGCTACCTGAGTTAACTCCTGCCTTTCCATACAGGTTTCCCTCTTTTTCTTTTCCTACCTCTTGTGTAACAGCCCTTTTCATCATCCGCACACCTGTGTCTGTCTTAACTGGTGCCTAACTTGATGCCTTTTTCCCTATCACAGTTGCATTTACTATTAAACGTTTTCCTTCACTTCAGAAAAGCTTCCTTCCTAATTGACTAGTGACAGAGTATTTTAGAGTTAGTTTTCCAACCAAGATGTAGAGTTAGATTAGATACAGAGGCTTACTTTCAGATCTTTTTGTGGACAAGACTTAACTTTCTTATTTTTATAAATACAAAGTGACAGTGCTTTTAGGAGGTGGTGAACAGTGTGGGATTGATGTTGACAGACTGCAGGCAATGTGGCCTCGTGTGGAAGCCAGCCCTTTAAGAGTGGAACACTCTGAAATCAAAAGAAGCCATCAAATACATCAGATGTGACTGATTTAGTCCTACTTGTTGGAGTACATTGAATGCTATTTTGTCTTACTGAAACAACTCTCTCTGTACACCTCTAAGAAATTATTCTGTCGTCATCTTCCAGGAATGACACAGTACGATATGCTTTGGATGTACTAGCCATCCTGACTGTGGTTCCTAAAATCCAGTTGCAACTGGCAGAACCTGTGGACGTGTTAGATGAAGCTGGATCTACTGTTTCCACTGTGGGTAAGATGAATCATAGAATGGTTTGGGTTGGAAGGAACCTGATGACTTATGCACTTACCAGTTGTCTCCTGCTACATGGTTTTTAGCTGTCTGTTTCTGACCTACAGTGAGACAAGGGTTAAAATAATTTGTGTATTTAGAGCTACTGTCAAGGATGCAAATAAAGGGGAGAGTAGACTGTGGTTAAAATTGTCATGATTAGCACCGTGGTTGGATTGCAGATTTGCAGGTGTGGTCTTTGACTTGTTTTTGAGAGCTCATTAAATACAAATGGAGGCAAAGCTACTTTTCTAATGGGGCTATTAGGTTCCCTTAGCTTCCCAGAAATGTAGGTCTCCTGGGAATATGACATTTGAGAATATGGGAGGAGACAATTACTGCTGCTTCAGTTACACTCTAACTGGCTACCTGCAGGTTCAGTATGCAAATGAATGAGAAGTACCTGGGTCAGATCTGAGGCTTATGCCTTAACTAGGTCCTGACTTTTTTCTAAAGAAAAGGAAAATAAAAGGTGGGCAGAGTACTAGATAAAGGCAAAAGACAATTTCTTTTGCACAAAACCTTTCCTTAGACAAAACACCAATTATTTCTTAAGGGAAGGTTTTGATCTTCTGAGATGAACATGAAACAGGAGCTCTGTCTTGGGAGAAAAAACAAAAACCTAGTTTCCTTTTTGCGTGAGTCCTTTTGGAAGCTCCTTTCGTAGATGATCTCCTTCCTCTCTGTTTCTGCTTTGTTAGTATTTATCCAAGAGAGTTGTTGTCTGCAGTAAGTGTAAGAGGCACACCTGTGCATCTTTCTTTTTGCCAGATATCTCAGATTTTGCATTCCTGGGACATGGCTGATGACCTCTGAAAGGCTTTTGACTTGCTGCTCTACTTTGTCATCAATAAGTAGAATCACTGTAGGAAAGTGTTTTTCCAAGATACAAAATACATCTTAAACTAGTTAGCAGAACTTCAGGAATCCTTGGAATGAGGAGCACTACCTATTTTCTTAACATCTGTGGAAGACTCTCTTACTCGTCCTATGAACTGCTTAAGATAGATTTTACAGTACTAAAGAAACATTATTTTCCTCTCTAGGTATTAGTATCATCCTTGGAGTTGCTGAGGGTGAAGTTTTCATCCATGATGCCGAGATTCAGAAGTCAGCCCTTCAGATCATCATCAATTGCGTATGTGGCCCAGATAATCGGATCTCCAGTATTGGCAAGTTCATCTCTGGAACTCCTCGTCGAAAGCTTCCTCAGGCTCCCAAGAGCAGTGAGCACACGTTAGCCAAGATGTGGAATGTGGTACAGTCCAACAATGGCATCAAAGTGCTGCTGTCATTGCTGTCTATAAAGATGCCTATCACAGATGCTGATCAGATCCGAGCATTAGCCTGCAAAGCCTTGGTGGGGCTGTCACGCAGCAGTACAGTCCGGCAGATCATCAGCAAGCTCCCTCTCTTCAGCAGCTGCCAGATCCAGCAGCTGATGAAGGAGCCGGTGCTGCAGGACAAGCGCAGTGAGCACGTGAAGTTCTGCAAGTACGCAGCGGAGCTGATAGAGCGTGTCTCGGGGAAGCCGCTGCTGATCGGCACAGACGTCTCTCTGGCTCGGCTGCAGAAAGCGGATGTGGTGGCCCAGTCAAGGATCACATTTCCTGAGAAGGAGCTGCTGCTCCTGATTCGGAACCACCTCATCTCTAAGGGCTTAGGAGAAACTGCATCTGTCCTTACTAAAGAGGCTGACTTACCCATGACTGCAGCATCTCACTCATCTGCCTTCACACCAGTTGCTGCTGCTGCCTCTCCTGTTACCTTGCCTCGCACTCCCCGCATAGCTAATGGCATCTCAGCCCGTTTGACTAACCACACTTCTGTAGGTTCCACTGCCACCTCTGTCCATGCTCAGGCAAGGCCATCTCCATCCCAAGGTCCGCTTGCCCTTCCAGGCCCTTCATATGCCAGCAACTCTCCTCTGATTGGCAGGATTAGTTTTGTCAGGGAGAGGCCGTCTTCCTGCAACATCAGAAAAATCAGAGTGTTGCGACAAAAATCGGACCATGGTGCCTACAGCCAGAGCCCAGCTATCAAAAAGCAGCTGGACAGACACCTTCCTTCCCCACCCACACTGGACAGTATAATCACAGAGTACCTTAGGGAGCAGCATGCCCGCTGCAAGAACCCTGTTGCCACCTGTCCCCCTTTCTCTCTCTTTACACCCCACCAGTGTCCTGAGCCAAAACAAAGGCGCCAAGCGCCAACTAACTTTACCTCACGGCTGACCCGCAGGGCAGCCTTTCCGAAGTACGGAGGGGTGGATGGTGGCTGCTTTGATAGACACCTTATATTTAGCAGGTAAGGAAGAAAACTGTTTTTTTTTCCTGATCCCTCTCAGGATGTACCCTTTGCCAAAAAGCCTTGCCTGGATTCAGACTGTGCAGTCCTACAGTGGAGTATCCTTGGAGAGAAAAGTGTTTTAATTCAACAATGACAAGTGGGAGAGCCTTCAAAGGCATTTTTAGAAGACATTCTGTTTCTTTTGTCCTTAGTACTGACCTGTAGTAACTAAATCACACTTTATTTTCAACATCATGTTAATTCATTAGTAACGTTGACTAATGGATAGGTCTTTGTTCTCCTTTGGAATATAAGTATGTAATGTCAGTTTTGCATGAGAGCGTAGCGTGTCCTTGAGGATGGTTTGCTGATAGATGCAGGACAGCAGAATCCATATTTTGCCCTTGGAGTGCTGTGAATTCAACTACAAGTTGCTAGCCTTTTATGTGGCCTTTCTGTGCTGAGGTTAAATGGGAAGATGCCATAAAGTTTATAAAACTAGAGATAACACATAGATGTTATCTCTCTTCATGGCGAAAACAGTATCACCTTGGGAAATTTTGGTGACAGGTGGTTATTTGGCTGATGTGCCATGCCTTCTGTTGAGTGTTTAGAAGTTTGCTAGCTGTCTGTACTTAGGTGACAGCATTACAGGTTTGCCATTAATCCAGCTTTGCAGGTGAACTTCCAGGTGTTTCAGCTTAATGATGTGTTTTGTATAAGTACTTAATAGGGCAAAACAAACCCTGAAATGTTGCACAGTGGCAACATACTCACTTGAGTGCTACTATTACAATTGACATTTAGCTTGTCCTAGATGAGAGCTTTAACTTGTACCTACATGGTTTTTAAGGCCTAGATGTAATATCATCACAGCATTTCAGTTTTTCTTTTCTCTCTTTTGGGTGACTCTCGTATTTTTCTCTAGGTTCCGTCCCATTTCTGTGTTCAGGGAAGCAAATGAAGATGAGAGTGGCTTTACTTGTTGTGCATTTTCTGCAAGAGAACGATTTTTGATGCTGGGTACTTGCACAGGGCAGTTGAAACTCTATAATGTGTTCAGTGGACAGGAAGAGGCCAGTTATAACTGCCATAACTCTGCCATCACGCACCTTGAGCCATCGAGGGTAAGTAGTCAAAGACCTATTCAGAGTTCTAGAAGTGCTCCAAGTCTAAGCCCCGTTGTGTTAAAAGGCCCATCTGAATATACACATCTAAAATGCACCTACTGGCTGGCTTGCAATGCCTGTCATTAAACTACTTGTAGTAGTTAGAGTCCCTCTCTGTGAGTTCTTCAATTATGTTTTTCTTCTCAAGATAGTAGAGAAGATGCACAGTGGCTGTGTGCCTTCTTATGTAATAATATGTGTCTGAATGTGCAAAAATGCTTAAACTGATTCTTTAAGATAGATGTGAGATAAGATACCAGAGTTTATATACCCTCCCTTTGTTAGAGAGAAAAAGCTTCTTGGGGATGATTCTAGGAAGAAATAAAATGTGATTTGTAAGCTGAATGAACTCCACTCACAGGGCATCAGAATTCAGGCATGGATTGTCCTGATTTTATCTGCTGTTACTGCCCCATTGTTACCTGTAATGTTTTGCTTTGTCTGCCAAGGGCTCTTTATATTATACATAGTCAGGTACTTAGACATCATCCCCATGGGAGTAGTTAAGTACTGTATCTGCTATAGTTCCTAGGCTGATCTTGAAAGTATAAGTTGAAGTGTACAGGTAGAACGATAACCTCTGTTTTCTCTGGTATTTTCTTTTCCTCCCTCTCTACCATCCACCTGGAAATACAGGATGGATCTTTGTTGCTGACATCTGCTACGTGGAGCCAACCTCTGTCTGCATTGTGGGGAATGAAGTCTGTCTTTGATATGAAGTAGGTATATTCTGATCCAGCTGTGGGTTATATTGTAGTCAGAGGAACTATTCAGTATAGGCAGAAAACCTAAGAACAATCAATGAGAGGACAGTACAGAACAGCTCTTACAATGTCTCTTGTGAAAACATGAAACATGCTCCCTTTCTTACGGTTCGTATCTTCCTGGGACAGCTTAGCTAAGTTCTAACTACCTGAAGCCCTATTGTATGTGAGATAAATCAGTAAAGTCTCTGCTGTCTCTGTAAGCAAAGAAATTCTTTACAGTAAGGGTGGCGAGACACTGGGACAGGTTGCCCAGGGAACCTGCAAATGCCAGTGGAGCATTTCAGCACTGTACAATGCTACAGGCAGAGATGAAGGAAAGGCTTTTCTACATTTTTTTATTTCCTTCATTGTTGAAACCTCAGCTGGTGGTGTTGGGGTGGTGTTTGGTTCACTTGGGTGGTTTGAACCTGCAGTTTCTTGACTTCTTTACTTCATTTGTCTACAGGCATTCCTTCCCTGATGACCACTATGTGGAGTTCAGCAAGCACTCTCAGGACAGGGTCATTGGCACAAAAGGAGACATTGCCCATGTAAGTACCAGTAAAGGTCGTGGTTGTGAAGCTGTGACAAGAACGTAATCCTTCATGGGGTATTTATTAGCAGAGCTGGGTGCTGTGATGCTCTGTGTAACTGATGAGCTAAGAGCCTTTAGAGGAAAACTTTGTAAGTGTCAATCATTTGAAGCAAACTGAAGCATAAGCAACGTGCAGTGCATAGCCTCTGTCATTAATATTCTGGGCAACTGTAGAATTTACTTGTTCATTTGAGAGAGATCATGCAGGGCTGGCTTTTCTTTTTTTTTTTCTTTTCTCCCTTGAAGTTTCCTTCTTTGCCTTATTTTTCAGTAAGTTCCAGTGTAAACAGTAGCTCAGTCAACAGCTGTGGGAGGTGGCGTATTCAAGGGTTCTCTTGTGCTCTTAAATTTGCAGCATGCTTTTGGCTAATTTAATTTTACCAATATATTTTCAGAGAACATTGTGGTAATGTTTTGAGTGAATACCTGCAAATTTGACAGACTCAGGTGTTAGAGTGCTTCTGCTTCTTCTCAGTGTTAATTTGTGTTCATTATGGTCGCTGTCTCTTTTGAGAAGAATTTTGCATAAAAAACTGTCATAAAACAGCTTAGTCAAATTATTTATGGTTTTACTTATTTCTTTGATTTGTTTAAACAAACTATCCATCCCTGCCTGGTTTTTAACTCACATTTATCTGGAAGTCAGATCAGTTTGTGTATTGCATTTATCTGGTAAACAGGTTTGTTTTCCAATTCTAGAGAATTTTTTCCTCTCTAAATTCGAACGAGAGCTAGGCTCGGAGAGATGTTACAGACAGATTTATCTGAGAAGATGGTCATAAACCATTCATACCAGTTAAAAAGACCCATTTATCTCCCACTGGTTTGTTGGGACAAAGCTCAGAAAGTTGCCTTCCCCTGTAAATGCCAGGAATTTTAACTCATTTTCTGTAGTTTCTGGCTGCTTTTCCCCTTGATGTTTGCTTTGGAGATTTTATGTTTGTAAATACCATCTGCTTGGAAAGCAGTTCTGTTTCTGAAACAGTTTCTGGCTAAGTGGTACCTTGTGACAGCAGCTTCACAGCCCACTTTTCATAATGGGGTTGGTTTCTTTGGAGCTAATCCTGCTTGTACTGAAATATATCAGTGAACCTGCAATAAGCTAAGTATAGGCCAAAACATTTTGTGAGACTTGGTTCCAGCTGTGAAAAAGAGGCCTGGCAGAGGAAGGGTTATCTTTGGAATACTCTCACTTGAAATGGAAAAGTACAATGGGAGATGAGGTGTTTCTGGAAATAATCTGGAAGGGGGAACAAGGGATGATCTTAGACACAGATGCATTACAAATTGTGACTAATCTTTCTTTTTCTTTTTAATCTAAAAGATCTATGATATTCAGACTGGCAACAAGCTGTTGACTCTGTTTAACCCAGATCTTGCCAACAACTACAAGAAGAACTGTGCCACCTTTAACCCCACTGATGACCTTGTCCTAAATGATGGTGTCCTCTGGGATGTCAGATCGGCACAAGCCATCCACAAGTTTGACAAATTCAACATGACCATCAGTGGTGTTTTCCATCCCAATGGGCTAGAGGTCATAGTCAACACAGAGATTGTATCCTTTGGCCACTGTGATAACCGACGTGTTGGGACCTGAAGAATTCATGTAGCTGTTTCTAGAAGATGAATGACCATAACAACCTGTTCTACAGGTTGTACATGGTGACAAGTTTTTGTTTCTGAGTTAAATGAATAAGGACTGTCACACAGCTAGCTAGTTTAAATCTAGATTCTGTCTCTGTTAGAGTTTAGAGGAAATATGTAACACAGAGAGAGAGCAGGAGAGGTTTTCTTTTCTAGTATACTCTGTGGTACCTCTGCTCTCTTCCCGTCCCTTACCAAGATCAGCCTCGAGGCTACTGCAGTAACCTTTCATGACTAGGAATGCCATTTTTAGTAAGAACTTTTCCCTTTTGAATACATGATGCTTCACTTCTTCAAGAGAGAAGCACTGAGGTTTCTTGAACACAATCACCTTCATTTCCCACTGTGTTGAAAAGGGAATAAAAACTTCCAATTGTTTGTTGTTCCTTAGCCTGTATTTTTTCAGTGGGACCTCCGAACTTTCCATTTGTTACACACAGTACCTGCACTGGACCAGTGTCGTGTGGTCTTCAACTATACTGGCACAGTAATGTATGGAGGTAGGACTTCTCAGTCATATATTACTCTTCTTAGTTACCTTTGGTTTGAGATAAGTAGATGCTTGTTCAGTGAAATTGGAAGCTTCACAGAATCTGTCAAACTCTAGGCCTTGCTGGCATGCATCAACTGGAATTTTTTCAATATGTTTATGCTAGTGTCTTGCTGACAAAGACAGTTTTCTTTAACATCAGCAATATGAGGACTCATTTGTGAGATTAAAAATCAACCTGTTGAAAAAGAAAGTGTATATAACATTTTCTGATGATGCTTGAGAAAATAATTCTATCCTATGTATTAAGTTCCAGTGATCTGCAGTATTAATAAAGGCAGCTCTGGAAGGGGAGATATTAAATGGGTTTTGCCAAGTGATTAAATAAAGAGAATTCATGTCAGTCTGATTTGATCTTAAGTTGATTGATAATAGTGAGCAATGGAAGTTGGATTTGTGGAATAATTTTTCCTTGTATCAGCTATGTTGCAGGCAGATGATGAAGATGACCTTCTGGAGGAGAGAATGAGAAGTCCCTTTGGCTCTTCTTTCAGGACATTTAATGCAACTGATTATAAACCTATAGGTAAGAGAAATAGCTTGGTCTGGATGTTTAAAGGGTTTTTGAAAGCTCCGCTTAGTAACGTTCACTTCCTCTCCTTTGCATATGTGACAAAACAAATTCTGCACAAGTTGAGTTTAAGGCTAAAATGGGTTCAAGTATCATACATATCCTTCTCAGTGTGTAATTGCCTTCAGCAGTTCTGGCTTTATTTTCCTTTCCTCTTTCCAAGTAGGGCATAATCTGAAGACAGTAGGTCATTTGAGCAAGATATCATTGGTCTCACTTCTTTAAGGGCTTTGTTGTTGTTGTTTTCATTGTAGTTCTGTTTTCCTTTTCCCAGCAGCATTACCCTGTGCTGGTAGTTCAAAAGGCTGTCAGTTTGGCCTTCAGCTTGCAAAGCTCCCGGAGCTAAGCTAATTGCTGCCACAGATGTAAACAAATGTGGCTTTTGCTGTTTAAAGGAGACATGGCTCAGAGCTCTGTCCATTGGTTGCCACCTATCCTGGAAGGTTATCTGTTGTTTACTGCGTTTAGAGAAGCCAATAAATGTATTATCAAGGGAGAACACACTCTGCAAAGCAGGTTAAGAACTTACCTGGTTAATTTTTATGACAGTCTCCAAAATTTCTGTTCTTTATTACAGACTGAATTAGTTAGATGTTCGTTACGCTTTTATTTCAGCTGTTGTTTCTTGTCCTAACGTTTTTATCTGCTTTTAGCCATATATTGTTAGATCTTTGCTTTTAAGCAAGCATTAAGTAACAGACAGCTAACCACAAGGTTGGTTTTGTGCTCTTTTCCAGCTACCATAGATGTGAAGCGGAATATCTTTGACTTGTGCACAGACAGCAAGGACTGCTATCTGGCTGTCATTGAGGTAAGGGAGCTAAGAATAAGCTGTGGTCTCTCTAGCTGTGGTTTGGGTGTGATGCTTTTTTGTTTCTTTCTAAAACCTTCAGAAGAGATGATCCTGGGGTTCCTGCTGTTCAGCTCATGTCCTAAGCAGTGGTGGTGTTTTGATGATGGTAAAGATGCTGTTAGTTTTTTGTTGTCCACCCACAGCAGTCTTGATTTTTTGCCTCTGACTCCTCAAACTTCCAAACACCTTTGTCTCTCTTCAAACACTTTGAACTTTAAAATGCACAGAACTTTTCCTTCTTGTAAGCATAGAGATAAATGCATTTTTTCCTATTTATAGCAATAATTTGAAAGTTGCACTGTATTGAATAACTGGGAAAAGCAATCTTCCTAGGGCTTCCCATGGAGCTTTTCTGTGAATCACTCTTACTGATCCTTTTTCACTTATCTTCCTAGCAAAATCCCAGAAACTAAGGATTTGAAGTAAAACTTACTGAGTGAAACTTCTGGTTTGTTAAGGGGGAAGTAAAATTAAACTAATGAGTGCAGTTCTTTGCCCAATAATATGTTGTCAGTACTCAATTTCTTGAACCTGACTATGTGCTTGTAGTGATTGATTTAAAACCCTGTTGGCTTAATGCTCTGTGGACCACTGATCCTTGCAGACCAAAAAACGTGAGACAAGAATTGATAGTAGGGCAAGCTTCATGGTTAGCTGCTGAGGTTGGAATTGTCAAGGTTGTCAGTCCAGGATAAGACAATTTTATTTTCTAGGAGACTGGAAACATTACTTCTGGGCATGAGGCAGCAGTGGTTGCTGGGGTGTCACACTGCTGTCTTCTGGAACTCTTGATATATAAGAGAGATCCTGGCATTCCCTCAAGGCATGTGATTCAATTATAAGATAGGGAGGCAAATTCGAAGTGGTGTGTGGTTAGGTGAGAACTAACCAGAATCATGTGAGGGATCCAGTAGAGGTTTTGTTAAATCTAAATCTGAACAGTAGTAATCTACTGTTAGATCTACTGTAACTAGGGGATGTCAGAAGCAGAAAACAGCTATTTACATCACTCCTGGGATGGCCCTTGAAACCAAAAAGATTGGTTTCTTGCACTAATTGTGCTGCAGCTCATTAATTGAAGGGAAGGGGTTTGATAATGTTTCTGTGTTTAGGATGAAGTATAGCATTGAATATGGTTAATTCCTGGGGCTAAAGGCTTGTGGGCATCTCTTCTTCAGAACCAAGGGAGCATGGATGCCATGAACATGGATACAGTTTGTAGACTATATGAAGTGGGCAGGCAACGTTTGGCAGAAGATGAAGAGGATGAAGAAGAAGATCAGGTGAGAAGCATAGCAGTAACACGGTTGTTCAAGAATAGCAGTTAATCATCTATATGTGAGAGGCCAGAGGTGTTCATGTACTACCCATGCACTACGGGTGCCTCCTTTGGTCTCACCTCATGTTAAAAAGATCACTTTACTATCTGTGTAAATGGAAACTGTCAGTGCAGAACCTGTATGAACAGTAACAGTGTGCTGTAAACCCACATGATTTGTGGCTTACTTATTAATTACCTTAGGTGTTTCTTGTTCAGAAACTTTGCTGGTTTGTTCTGCTTGATTTTTAAAACCTATTTTGACGCCTAGAAGGGACAGTGTTTGAAGTGTTCCATTTTTCAATTCCAAGTCTCATCTTTGGGCAGAACTCATCACCAGTTTCTGAATGAGACACAACTTGTGGCTAATGCAGAGACACTGCACAGTACTTCTACGCAGCAGATTGTTTTAAGAATTTTAAAGAATCTGTAGGTTTGCATTGAGATGTGTTGCATTTCCTTCTTAGATAATCCATTTGAACTCTGGCAACTTGACAAAATTGCTAAAAGCTGCAGTAAGTGCTCCTCAGGGTGCAGTTGGTAGAATACACACAGTAGCACAAAATACTTGTTACTGTACAAGGAGAATTAAAGATAAATTTGTAGTGTTTTGGGTGCCAGGTGTTAGGTGTTTGTTTTGAACAGGCAAACACCTTGTGCTTCAGTTCCCTAAAGATTTTAAATGTTACCTGCTCTTTGGTGTCTGCATTCTAGTATACTGTTTTTTCATATCTCCTATGAGAAAAGCTGACTTCACCTTTTTCCTCAGAATACTAGAAGGTAGACTGTGTCTCTTAATTTTCTTGTTACTAAGTTAAAACTTTCTAGTTCAGACGGCTGGGTAGCAGATCTCAGGACAGAATAATTTTCTTTGCAGTTAGCTGTTTATTGCTTTTCACTGTAATGTTGAAGATAAAGCAGAAGCTCTGGTTTGTGTCCCCAGTTTGCTGTTGTATTGATTTAGCACAGTCTGCTAATAAACAAGACCCACTCTCGCCACTCAGAGTGAGGGGGGAAAAAAAAAAAGAAAACAAACAACAAAAACTGTTAGAGTTAGACTGAATCTCTGAACCGTTACTGCAACTTCTCCTCCGGGCTGGGACAAGGAGGAGGATCTGGGAGGCAGATAAGATAGCAGAAAACCCTTGTGAGTTGAGATAAGGGGAAAAAAACCCACAACAAATTTGACAAAATAATAATAATAATTAAAAACCAAACAAATTAAAATGGTGGTATATGTAGCAGGGAGGGGAAGTCAAATCACGAACCGCACCCCACGACTGAACTGAGGCAAAAGGGCAGCAGCTCCGCCTGGAAATGGGGAAAAAGCTCCAAAATACAAGCTATAGGACGAGCCAGCAGTCCTATAAATCCCTTTTGCCCCCGGCTGGCCCTTTTGCAGTGATCGTGGTGTCAGCATGGTATCGAATAACTCATTAACACTCCGCCCTCCCTCCCACTCCTCGGCTCGCTCCACTGCCAGGGTGGGGGTGGGGTAGTTACTCTGGGGAGACCGGCCAGCTAAAACCACTACAACTGCTCTGTTCCCTTAAATGTGCTACAAGGTTGCAGTCGAAGTATTGGTGTTCTTATGAAATCATCCCTAGATCAGATGGATTCAGTTTAGGAACTTTTAGCATGGGTGAAGAATAGAATTCCTTGGGAAGCAATGAAGTGGGGAGAATTTGCAGTTTCTTCCAAAGTGTTTTTGTTTTCTAGGCATACTGTGCTTGTCTGAGGCAGGAGTTTCTGTTTTTGTCTATGCTAACACTGATTTTATTCACATTCAGTGTATTCTAGTAACATTATTCACATTTTCTTTATAATATCTCAAAAGACAATTGGTAGGAGAAATTAATTTTGTATTGTACAATGATTTATAAGCAGCTATGAAGACCTTCTTTGCGTTATCATTGGTAAGTGTTGACTGAAGTGGAGATCTGCATTTGTGTAAGAGGACACAGTCTGAATGCTGTTGTTTCCAAGCTGTAACTTCAGGCACCAAGCAGAGATAAGATGTCTGTCATCCATCAGATGTGACTGGGGACACTTCCTGTCTTAAGGATGGAGGTGGCCCCAGGCAGAATTTAAGTGTGCAAAAAGCTTTCCTGTAAAGCTTATGGAGTATTCAAACAAAGCTGCTCTGAGATTGATTTGCAAGCTAAGAGTGATACTGTATATTTCCTGAATTTTCTGTTCTTTGTTTCTGAGGCATGTTTGCTAGACAGTAACTTCTAGGGATTTTTTAAATTTTCTTTAGTAAGGGAGGTTCAGTTTTAATATGAACAACACATAAGAAACCAAATTCCCTTAAATCCATATACATGTAGCAAGACACACTAAAGCCCTTGCTCTCTCCCCCATAGCTGTTCACTGCTGTTCCTCCAGGTTTGTTCTAGCTTAGGTTTCCAAATGTAGGTTTTGTCTCCATAGAGACATCCAGCGTTGAGCTAGAATGAGTAGAGGTTTTCCAGAGCAAACATGGAATCTCTCTGGCACGCTTGTCACAGAATCACAGAATCAATCAGATTAGAAAAGACCTTTGAGATCATCAAGTCCAACCTATCACCTAACATTACCTAATCAACTAAATCATAGCACGAACTGCCACATCCAGTCTCTTTTTGAACACTTCCAGGGACGAGGACTTCACCACTTCCTTGGGCAGCCCATGCCAATGGCCAATCACTCTTTCTGCAAGGGACTTCCTCCTAACATCCAATCTAAACCTTCCCTGGCACAACTTGAGACTGTGTCCCCTCATTCTGTCACTGGTTGCCTGAGAGAAGAGACCAACCCCCACCTGGCCACAATCTTCTTTCAGGTAGTTGTAGACAGGAATAAGGTCTCCCCTGAGCCTCCTCTTGTCCAGGCTGAACAACCCCAACTCTCTCAGCTGCTCCTCATAGGGCTTGTGCTCCAGCCCCCTCATCAGCATTGTTGCCTTTCTCTGGACATGTTTGAGCATCTCAACATATTTCTTAAGTTGAGGGGCCCAGAACTCGACACAGTACTCAAGATGTGGCCTAACCAATGCTGAGTATGGGGGCAGAATGACTTCCCTGGTCCTGCTGGCCACACTATTCCTGATACAAGCCAGGATGCCATTGGCCTTCTCGGCTACCTGGGCACACTTCTGGCTCATGTTCAGCTGGCTGTTGACCTGTACCCCCAGGTTCCCTTCTGCCTGGTTGCTCTTCAGCCACTCTGTCCCTAGCCTGTAACGCTGCATGGTGGTATTGTGGCCAAAGTGCAGAATCTGGCACTTAGGCATTAAATCTCATGCCTGGTAGTACACCGTCTGTTAAATCCATGTGAATCAACATTTAATATGTTATCTCTTTGATCAAGATTTTTAGACCAGATATGAATCTCTTTAGCCCCCAGCTTCATGCTTGTATATAGATTTGTATATGGTCTCCATGGGTCCACTCATAACAGTTTTCTGCCTGTACAGGAAGTAATAAGTACTCAAATAGAAACATGTTTCAGGGACAAGCCTTGCTCAGAAGTCACATGATGCAGAGTAAAAATACTTTTAAAATTGTGCTGGAGACAGCTGAAGAACTGTGGAGAAAAATATCTGTCTGACTTTTATACTTCTATGCCTCTGTTTTGATAAATGTCAGCTGACAGCTCTGCAACAGATTTTTGGAAAGCAAGAGTCCATAAAATAAACCTAGCGAGGGTACTCGGCCTAGGGATATTTCAATTCCTTCTCTCACTAAAGCAGCAAAACAACTGTATTGCTCCCCTTTTCTCAAAGAAAACCTTGTAAAATTGACTGATCTATTACACAAATCACCCTCAAATGAAATGATGAGGCTGACTTAGCTGGCTTGTGCCTGGTCTTGATGCAGTAAATATTTATGGTTTTGTTTGACGTACTTGAGAACAGCAGTCCTGTAGCAGGGTTCTTGGCTGCTATGCTGGCCTCTCATATGAAGTCTCTGGACAGCTGCCTTTTCCTAGTCATAGCCTGTAATCCAAAGTCATCAAGCCTTGTTAAACAGAACCAATGCTTCATGGATGTTGATACTCTGTGGTTGGTACTTAGTACAGTAACCAAGGGAAAGTGAAGATGTAATACAATTAGCAAGGGCTGGCTTACGAGCTTTATATTGTTGGATGCTTTACTCAAAAAATACCAGTCTTTCTGCCTTGAACTTCTTTTGTGTATTATTTCACTGATGAGTGAGTATCTAAACAGGTCCATCAGTGACTGACAGTCTCACTCACAAATATTTGCAAAACTCTGCTCACTCTTTGGGGAAGTAGGCAGAGTTTCCTATTCTTCAGTCCTGCAGCAAGACTTTCTTCCTTCTCTGTGTGTGTGTGTTTTGACACACTCCTTCAGAGTCAGACTTAGCAAAAGTAAGATGTGTATCCAAGCTAGTGGGACAGATGCTGGAGCAACTTTTGGTTATTAGCTTGCTTAGTTCTTGCTTGTTTCCCTTTCTTGGCTAATTAGTATCTATCCCCTGTTTCACTCAGTAATCTGCTTGCCTTCTGTAGTGAAGCAGAGCGGGAATTTAAGAGGAAATGGTGCAAAGCAAAGTGGATGTGCTGATCTAGTGTAGAAATGGCACATAGCAGGTGCTGTGGGCTAGAAAAGGAGACTTAGAGATACTCAGTGATCAGAGAAGCTAAACCCAAGGGAACTGGCTGACCACAGAGAAGACTCAAAACTCTGAAACTGGAGTCCGAATGATGTGATCTGCTGAGTGGATTGCAGGATTTTTGGTCTGTGCATTTTTGCCTCTTAGTTTTTCTTTCCGTATTAGTTCCTTAAAGCCTGTTTTTTCTCTCTCTGATACATGTGGATGATGTTGCATCTGTGAGGCTAAAGTAGACTTTTTGGTTATTGTCATATTTAGATAGATGTTTGGCTTTAGCAGCAGGTTGCTTCACCTGTGCTTCACAGCTGTGAAGGTCCCTATCCTATAAAGTGCGTTCTACTTCTTATGCCAGAACTGAAGAATTGTTAATTACCCTGCAGTGCTTCTGGGCTATGGAAGTGGTGATGGTAGGTGTGTAACTTGTCTTCTTGCGTTGGTTAGAAAGCTCTAGGTGACAGGAAGTGACAGCTTTGGAGATGAGGCAATAAGGACTTGAATACATTCACTATTGTCATGTGTGGTTTTGCCAGGGTGGGGAATGATTTTCCCCAGTGAAATTTCTTTGTGGTCTTTGTGTTCCCAGTTTCCACTTTTATTTCATGACTTTTCCCCTATCTGCCTGCAGCAGAAGTGTCACTGTACTTCTATTGCTGTTGTTTGATATACGTTTGTTTTCAGGCAGATACTCACTTGCTGGGGAAAAACCCCACAAACATTAATCTGTATTGGCATGTCTATTTGAGAGTCATCAGGCCATGGTGGTGCTTTGTCACTAGAAGCTGCCTAGAATGATTTATGTCTTCAGGGACCCTTAGCTTTTCAGGAGATGTTCCTGTAACATTTGAAGATAGGGTATATTTTGAAATCTTGCTTGAGATGAAATGTACTGGAGATGAAATGTACAGGATAATAGCTGGGAACAAGTTATTTTCAGACAGATGTCTCAGCTGATGATAATAATACGCATTTGTTTATTGCACATCTTAATAGAAATCTTTGAACTTAGTTGTAGCCAGGGAGGCTGAATAAAGAGTGGTTTCCATCAAAGACCTTTTTACATAAGACACAACTTTTGAACAGGCATTCTCCAAAACAGATGTTTTAAAAAATAAAAAGTTTTCCCAGTACCTGTACCATGTTTTGAGACTGTGCCAAATAACTGTGACTGCTTTAGCCTATGCTGCTGTTTGAGTAAAGTTTCATAGTTTAGTTTTAGTAGATGTCAGTGCAAACAGAGGAGGTTCTTGGAAAGGGAAAAATAATTGATCAGAAGACTAGATCTAGTGTGGGGTAAAACAACTTCATCAAGGACAAAAGCATGCTCTGCGTGTTCAGTGACAGAAATCAGAGGCTGATTCCTTCCTCTTACCTGAAACTTCTTTCTAGAATTCCCAGTGTAGTTGGGATCCAAGAAAATAGAAGTTGCCTTAGGTTTGATGAGAAATGTCAGAGAAGGAGAGAGAGAGAGAGAAAAAGATTCAAATTCTCATCCGTACAGGGAGAGTTCTTTTATCTGCTGAATTTTGAGTTGCACATGGCTCAAAGAGGGCAGTGAAAAGTAAAAACATTTCATAGACAAACCCAGCTGGTCAAGAGCCCCAGCTGAACATGCCAATCCAACAGAGGCCCAGTTGCTTTAAAGTTGTTGTTTATGTGTGTCATGGATCCTTTTTCATTCATCACAGGTAAGTAGTGATTGTTAGACAAGCTAAACCTACTTGCATAGACTAAAGGAATAACTGCTTTTTTATTTTTTCGCTTCATGTTTTGCCCCTGTGACATACTCTATGCCGTGCGCTGTTTCCTATATTAAATCTGCATGTGCTTACATCTGCATAAAAGCCTATGGTAAGATCCCTTGCTTGTTACAGAGTAAGTCTGCGCATTCCCAAGCTTCTAAGTTTTTTGGCTTTGTGACCTTACTAATGACTATAAAGAAGGAGAAATTCTAACACCAAAGTAGCTAAGAAGGTAAAAAGTAGGTGCAGCCTTGTAGTGTTGGAGGAGATGGGTACTTACAACGAGCTTAGTGGTATGATCATAGAAAGTGAGTTTGGGCTTGCTCACTTAAGGGAAGGATGGAGACTAAGTGATCTGGCATGTAAAATTCCTTATATGCTTGACCTGCAGTACTCTAGAAGTACTGTTGGGTATATTTAAGCTTTTTTCCACTGCCCATTGTTCAGTAAGTGTTAAGAAGTGGGGGGAAAGGAATTGGACAGAAACTTTTAAGTAACTGAAAACCAGATTTTGCCCCATTGTCACTCCTGAGAACTGCATAGCAAAGGATCAGAAAGTAACAATATGCTACACAGATGCTTTGGAAGCAAAGAGAACAAACCTCAGAAGATATGACAAGGGTATTGCATGTGGAGAAAAAGAAATCACTAAAACAAGAAGAAACTACTCCTCTGGAGTGAAACATTCTTAGTGAACTTGTACTTGAACAAGCACCATGTGTTCATTTTTATGAAAGCTAAGCCGTTTGCTGTGCTAGAAATAGGTAATTATTAAAATAACACTGATAAATTCAAAGAGCCCAGATGACTAACAATTAGTTTGCTTTTTTTCTAGGAGAAACTTGAGGGAGGAGGGTAAAAGAGAGGGATAAGTAAACTAGTAGGGTTTTTTTGCAACAACAAAAAAAAAAAAAATTGGCCAAAACAGTAAGACTTGGGGAGGCATTAATTTCTTTACCAAGAAAAAAAAAATCCACCCAGAGAAAATAAACAATTTATAGAAGCAGTTTAAATATGAGCTGAAAGACTTGAGAAAGTGGGAAAAGCTTCACTGACTTTTGGTGAACTGCTTGGTAGGCAGAGAAAAGGCAGCCTCCTAGATGAAAACAGAATAGTTGAGTGATGCTGTATGACATTATTCAAACTGAGAGGTGCAATAGAGATTGTATTTCCAGAGGAAGGGACTGTTGCTGGAAAGCACCTGCAGGTAAAAGGTGTTGACTGAGAAGTGATGATAGGAGGTGAACATGGGGCTGGAGAAAGAGTAGCTGTGATACGGTGACAGCTGAACAGTAACAGGGGAAGTTGGGCAGAGAGCTACTGATGTAAGTACTTGGTTTGGACTGTGAGTCAGCTCCTCTTGGACTCCCATTGAACTGCCCTGTTCTTGGCATCTATCAAGGTAAAGCTTCTGTAAATTAAACCTAGATTTAGGTATCTACAAGCAATTAATACACCTGAATCACTGTGTAACTAAAATGGTGGAGGTGTGACATCCTTAGTTCAAAGGCTGGGTTCTATCAAGTCCCTCTGAGTGTTGTTTACTGTTTTAAAGGGAGCATTCATTTTTTTTTTTTTCCCTCCATCATAGCCTAGATTGGGATTGTTGGCAATCATAGCTGAACTGCATGGGAAGGCAGGGGTTTGTCTGGCTGCATGGTAATAACAGTGCACCTAGCTCTAGAGTAGGCAGATAGAAATGCCAGGCACTGAGAGTGCTGATAGCGAGGTAAAATGTGTTACAGAGGGAAGGTTGTGAGATGGTCAGTTAGTAGTATAGAATCACAACCTTTGTGCCTTCTGTAAAGATAACTGGCAACTGTGAAGTGCCTTCTGTTAGGGAAGAGAATATTCTCTGAGGAAGCAGAGGGGGAATGTGAAGTCTCCATGGACAGTTCAAGTTCTTACCTAAGCAGCTATTACAGAGAAGAACCCAAATAAAAGCATATCTTTAGGCATCTAATGCAGTTAGTGATGGCTTTAAAGCTCTTTGATATTGTTTAAGTCATATGGAGTGTGCTGTTCTGTGAATCAGTTTACTGGAGTGAAGATAAGCCCAGGTAAATGCTTGTTTTCCATAGCTGCTGTACATGCTGGGTCTTTTTTTCTAGCAGCACCTGTGTCATTGCCCACAGCTCTTGGGAACTACTGATGAGAAAGCAGGAGGTTGCTTTTGCAGGTTTTTCTTTCACAAGTCCAGATATGGTCTGCAGTAACTCTTCTGCTTATCTTCCCATGGGGCATTGCACTGTGAACTTGGAAGTAAGAGTTTTCCTTTCCCAGTGTATACAATTAAAAAAGCAGCATTCATTTAATTGAGGAGTCCTTGCCTCAAAGTAAAGTTTGTAATTGTCTAAAAGAAGCATGGGTTTTAACATAGGGTAGTTTAATTTTATACTTAATATAAACTCTTTCAGAAAGAAAAGTCTGTGTAGCCAACCAATATTTCCATACACTGTAGTCTCCATTTAAATACAACAGCACTTCTAGTCAGTAGAGGAAACTTGGCTGCCTTTTACAGGTGAAGAGATGATAAAATTTGCTGAAGTTTTTTG
Organism: Ramphastos sulfuratus; assembly: GCA_013399055.1. Taxonomy (NCBI): domain Eukaryota; kingdom Metazoa; phylum Chordata; class Aves; order Piciformes; family Ramphastidae; genus Ramphastos; species Ramphastos sulfuratus. The sequence goes on from WBNM01004292.1 coordinate 588,811, forward strand.
TCATTCCTTGTTTCTTTTGCCTGCAACTGATGTTAGAGCTCTGTGGGTGTGGTGGATTTTTTTTTTGTAGTATTGACTGAAGAAAATGTAGTCTGGGGAGATGACAGTGAGGTCTTTTCCTCTGTCCTTGTGGTGAGCTTGAGAACCAAAGCAGCCCTTGAAGCAGTTAGATATCTAAACTGCTTCCTAACTTTGCACATTGTTTTCACTACTGAAACAAAGGGTCAGTTAAGACTGAATGACTGGAGAGCTGCTTTCCTGCCACATGAGAGCATTCTGTTAGAGAAAAATGGTGTGACTCTGAGGAGATGTGCAGGTATATTGAATCCTTCTTTTGAATCTTGGAGACCTTCTGGAGCTTGCCTCATGATGATACTTCTTGGCCTCTTGCTTGTCTGAAAGAATGATAGCATTGCAACAGCTACTTCTCACTCAAGACTTCTCACTCAGTTTTGTCTGCTAGACATGGATTTCAGGGTTTGATCTCTACAGTGAAGAATTCAGTTACTGTACTGAATGCACATTCTTAATTTGGTAGAGGCCTTCATCCACAGGTAGACACCAGAGATGAGGCTTCTGAGCTGCTTTAAACAGTTCTGTCACCTGAAGCTGAGTGTTTCAGGGATTGGTTTATGCTAATAGTATCTTTCACATTTTACACCTTGTCTAAATCAGGAGTGACTAAGAGGTTGAACATACAATGCTGCATGTTACTTGATGTGAAGGAGAGGATTTGGTCTGGTGGAAACTAAAGCAGTTTGTTCAAGACTACAAAGCAAGCCATGGATTAACAGGTCTTACTGTGTGTCCTTCTCAAAAGTTGTGGAGAGATGTTTATATGGGTGCTGGGAACGTGTCTATAATGTGTGATGTCTGGATATGGAGAGAAGTGAAAACTGTAGGTGTGTTTTCTTAAATTATTCCATTTTACATTTGCTTTAATGTCTGCAATGGACTACTTTTGCTATCTTTATAGGAGGAAGAAGAACAAGAGGAAGAAGATGATGATGAAGATGATGATGATACAGATGACCTTGATGAACTAGATACAGACCAGCTAATGGAGGCTGAGCTGGAGGAGGATGAGAACAATGAGAATGCTGGTGAGGATGGAGAAAATGACTTTTCTCCCTCCGATGATGAGGAGCTTGCCACCCTCCTGGAAGAGGGAGATGAGGGTGAAGATGAGGATTCTGATGCTGATGAGGAAGTTGAGCTGATTCTTGGAGATAGTAAGTGTGTGTGCCCAGTTTGGTGACCACAGGTGACATCCTGAAAAATAACATCTATCTAAGTTCTCCCTGAAATGATTTAGTTGACTTTCCCCCTCACTGGTATGAAAGGTACAAATGGTAGTACTTGATCACCTATGACGTCTCAAAGCAATATGTCAATAAAAACAGCTCTTACCTGAGAGGACTACTCTGAGGTGTAGAAAGGAAAGTATCTTCTTTCATCGAGTGCTCCCAGGTGCATGTGTGAGAACTTGGCGGGCCAAGAAACTCCATGTGAAGGAGCCTTGTCTGATTGCTTGCCTGTCTGTCCTCCAAGGGGACACTGGTTGAGCTGCTACCTCTACTGTCTGCTCTGCCTTATTTGTACCAGTAAGGACAGAGAAGCATTTTTTTGGTTCTTTGTGCTATTCTTTCTATTTTGTAATTGCTTAAAGTACAAAACCAATATGGCATTTTTGACTTCACTTTCCTTTTCCAAACTCTTCTGAAGCTAACATAAATTTTGGGATAAAATTTAAATTGTTGGTTTTGTGGCATTCTCTGGGTAGAGGGATTTGAAAAGTTAGTGAAGTGTGTGAATGAAAGGTGAGTAGGATAGCATCAGGCTTGGGATTTGTGACACCAGATTCTTTTCCCTTGCTTGCAGCACAATTTTTGAGTGTGCATGGCTAAGCCACTTAGTTCTTTTCAATTTCCAAGCAGTAAAATAGGGATAATGAAGTTACTCATCCATACCAACCTCTTAACTTCAGGTAATTGTAGTGTGCAAGGTGAGTCCTGCAGTGATAGGAGATGAATGTGAGAGCTGAGGTGGGAATCAATCTTTTCTGCTGATGCCCAGCCTCCGTTTTGGCAGTAATGTGGCTGGCAGACTCATTCATGTCCCTCTTTTCTGTTGGAGTACAGCACAGTTGTTTTTCTGGATGTGGCCACAGCTGGTTGCCACAGTTACTCTGTGGGGTCAGGCTGCTGTTTTCTTGAAGGTAATAGACACACGGTGCAGGACTATACAAGATGTTTACATAGCTCATGTTCACTAACAGCATATTGCAGTGCAACGTTTGGGGATTGCAGACAGCTTCTGGCTGTCCCAGCAGCTGGCAAGATCTTGACACAACTCCATTTCTGTTTCTTCGGGAGTGCAGGGCCAGAAGCTGTTAAGAGCACCCTGAGTGCTGTAATGTCCAAAGGGCAGCATGGAGGGGAAGTTCAGGCCATTTCAGTAATTGTTCTTGTGACAAAACCAGGTGCTACTTGACAGTTATCTGAAGTGTACTCTGCAGAGCACTGTGTATGAAAGGCTCACATCTGTGCATGGGCAGAGCCTCTTGATCAGACCTTTGATCTGCAGCCAGTCCAGCCCATGGCTGTTAGGTTGCTTAGCAGCATCTTTGGGAAATTACAGCAGAGTGTGCAGCTCTGCCAGGCTGATACATGCATGATCCCTGCACAGGGCTTGATGAGTGAGGGCTCTGTGGAGGCTTCTCTGTGACTTCATCTGGCTTGCTTTTGTTTCTCACCTAGCAAGATCAACTAAAATGTCTCTCACCTTTGCTTATGCTGTGTTCCAGAATTAAAACTCGTAAGGGCACTGATGCTGTTGCAAAGTCTGAGGCATAGAGCTGTATTTAGAGTGCTTGCTGCTGCAGATCCTTGCTGGAGTTTTGGGCAAAGCTCCATAAAATTTTGAATCATTTTGAACCACAGAACAGTTAAAGTAGGGGACTAAGTAGCTTTGGTTCTTCATGCTTTAGAAAAGGGTTTGTTTCCTTTTCAGGAATAATCCATGGAGAACTTTTTAAGTATAAATTTGTCTTCCTCCTTTGTCATTACCTCAGGGAGGGTAGATCTGTTTGTCTTGTCCAAAGCAGTTTATGCATTGTGCAGATCTTACACAAGGTTGTTCCTGGGCTAGTGGAACATCCTTTTTGAAACTTGCATATGATGTAGGATGGAAGGGAGAAAGGGAATTCTGACCAGCAGCATGGCTAACTCATGTTTCCTCTTTTCTTCTGTAATCAAAAATGGCAATTTCCAGACAGGTCTTTAAGCTTCTGCCAAGCATTTTAACTGCAGACAGGTTTACTTACAGACATGGAGCTCAAAATCGTGGTGGACCAGAGAATAAAGAGTTGGGAGATCCCTTTTCAGCATTTTCCTTTGGTGTCTATAAAACCCCCAGCAATCAAATCCAACAACTTTTTCAGCTTCTGTTCTTTCATGAAATTTCTGGATTGTGCTTCTTTCCTTCTTCCTAAGTGTAGCTGCTGCAGCACTGGCTGGTGTCTTCCAATTCTCCTTATGTGGCTGTAGTTCTGGGAGTGCCGATGACCCTTCTGCTTAGGCTCAGTGTCATGGGTGGTGAGAATGGAGCATCCCTTGCTGACCACAGCACAAGAGCAGCTGGCTGATCTTCAGGGAGGAGGGTCAGGGGAAGGGATTTGTCCCCTCTAATACTTGCCTGTAATTTGTTTTTTTTTTCTTAAGGATAGCATCTGAGAAGGGGCGAACCTTTCAGGAGGTCTTGCTTACTTTGACAGGCATTTTAGAGATCCAGTGTAACTGAGATGGCTAAGAGGAAATCTTGGTGTCTTTTTTTTTCCTTTTTTTTTTTTTTTTTTTTTTGTTTAAACTATTTTTAACACCTAGTTAACTGCAGCATCCAATGAATTCACATAAGAAAAAGAGCCAACGTCACTTCTAAGGTAAGGCAGGAGACTTCCTGCTGCCAGAGCTGCTACCACGTCCCTCTTGTACAGCTGAGGGAGGAGAGATATCATGTTTTAAGGTTAAAAAGTGTGTGTGTGACTGCTGCTGGCAAAGCCTTTCATGTCTTCATTCTGTACCACAGTGAAGAAAACCGGGAAGAGCACAACTTTTAGGTCACCTTTAGTGAGTGCTGTGTAGTTAAATTCATTACAGAAAGCTTTGGGTTGCTAGGGGAATGTATGGATTGGCTTTCCTCAGTGGAGAAATCTTCTATTGTGCTGTGCAGAGGGGAATGACAAGCCAAGAAGAACCTAGGACTGAGAAAGTCTGAGTTTAACCATGTAATGAGTTAGCCCCATGCATATTATACAGAGACCATGTTTCACCACATCAGGTTGGTGGAACTGTCAAGATTGCTTTCAGATAGCAGCTGTGAGGAATGACTACCACATCTGTCCAGCTCCCAGCATGAAGAGCCATTGCACTCAGACATGCACAGTAAGTTGTGCAGGCAGCTCATGTGCAGGTAACTTACTGCTGGTGTCTTTCTCCCATCTTGTCATGGGGGAAAAAAAACTGCCAGCTAATAAACTGCACTTGCCAAAGCTGCTGTCCTCTGGACCCTCTGTTTTAACCAGAGAAAGCAAGCTCAGGTGCAGATTTACTAACTGCTTTTAATTGATTAGAAATGCACTAATGGTGCTAACTGCCTCTCTCATTGCTGGGGAGCTGCTGGTCTCAAGCAGGTGGTGGCCATCTCTGGTAGCTATGAATGCATTGCCTTGCTTGGCAGCCCTGACAGCTGTGTTCTTCCACAAACCAAACATAACCTACGTGTTTCCTTTTCAGCTGACAGCTCAGATAACTCTGACTTGGAGGACGACATAATCCTGTCTCTGAATGAGTGAGGAGTGACTGCCAGGTGGGGTGTTGGCAGGAGGAGATGCTGCCTTCCCAGCAGAAGACTGGAGACCAAATTGGAAACCAATTCTGAGCACCCCAATTGTTTTTCTCCTGGGAAGACTTGAGGAACTCCAGCCTACTTGCTGTGTTGGTTTGAGTCAGTCTGAGGCTCTATAATAAAGAGACCTGGGGTTAGGCCTCTTTTCTCTCTGCCTTTTTTTTTTTTTTTTTAATTTTAGGCTGAGACAACTCTCCCAAGAAAACTTCTGAAGATATTTCACAATATATTTTCTTTGTATAAAGTTCTTTCCTAAAGAACAGAAATAGTTTTATATAAAAGAAAAAAAAAGGAAAAAAAAAAAACAAGCAGCAAACAAGGAGGAAAAAAAAAAGAAAAGAAAAAACCAAACAAATGAAAAAAGAGAGGTGTTCTAGTCAAGAGGGGATGAAACTTTGTATTCCTGTAGTACCTTGTTACCATGGGGTAGGATCTGGGGAGAAGAATTGTTTAAAATGAACAGAAGAGGCATTTTTATGCAACTACAAAGTGGAATAAGAGAAATGTTGTTTCTAATATTGTTGAAGATTTTATTTTTTAAAAGATAAAAGCAACACGTGTGAACACCTGCTAGTGCACCAGGGTGTTTCAGATGCTTCTGTCCTCCAGGGAAGAGCCCTGAAGGCATTTGGCAACTGAACACAGTTTAAAGGCTGTTGGAAGCAGAGATTCTTGCTGTGATCCCAACCATAGTGGGAGGCTGAAATATTGGCTTGGCCTAGCCAGAGCCTGGTATTCCTAAAGACATGGAGAACTGGGATTGAAGTTTGAGCCCTCTTCCTCCCCTCTGCCCTTTGTGGTTCAAGTTTTTTAATCTTTCTTTTTTTTTTTTTTTTTTTTAAAACCCCTCCCTCTTGCCCTGTGTGGAAACTGCAAATTGAAGGCCTTTTTCTTTAATGTAAAGTGTATTTATTAAAAAAGTAAATAAAACTCCTGTCTCTGTCTGTGGCTGTGAATTGTAGCCATGCAGTCCTCTGCCACCCATGCAGAAGCAAGTGCTCTGTGTGCCAGTGGCCTGACTAATAAAGAAGGGCAAAGTAAACAAGGCAGGGAGATTTGAGTGCAGGCTCTACCTGCTGCTGCTGTCTATGAGGACTCCCAGGGCTACACGATGGACATTGCATGCTGCCTGAGGGTTCTAATCTGCCTTGGTGATTAGCCTGGTAGCCTTGAATTCTTGGCAGGCTTGTGGGCAGTGGGGCACTGCATCTTCATGGTTTGGGAGATGGAAGGTGCTGCTGCAGCCACTGGGCTGTGACTGTAAAGATGCCCCAGCACAGCCGCTCTGTGGTTTGGCCACCTCACCACTGGCCGTGCAGGCAGGAGCAGCACTGGGCTTCACACCCATGGGTGCTGTGGCATTACATAGGCTGCCTTGTGGCTGTCCTGGCAGGAGGGAAATGAGGTGCTTCTGTTGGTACATGGCAAGAGGCTCCACCCATAGAAGGGGATGAAAAAAATGGCAGCTGTTTGATTTCACTGTATTGTGCACAACTGCACAGCTCAGGTCTGAGTCAGAACTGGAAGGTAAGTGCTCATTGCTTGCTTGGACAAGGCCACTAAATGTGCTATTTATTCCCAGGTATTCAGATAACATCCGCTCAAACTTTTTACCCTTTCTCTGTTTTCGCCACTTTTGAGGTAGGGTTTGAGGCAGAACAGGGAGCTGCAGGCTTCTTACTCTGACACTACAAGTTTCAACCAAGAACTGCTAACTTCAACTAAGCCTTAAGGTTTCATTGCTTGAAGAGGAAGGATTTTCTTTTTAACCAAGAGGAGTAGCTTTTTCCCTCCAGCACTGCATCTATTCAATTCACTTACGCAGGGCTGCTTGTTAATAATTAAAAAGAGAGGTTCTACTGCAACTTACAATGGATAATTGTACCCTGCAGAGTCAATAAAGATGAACGAGTTGTGATTACTACAGCATTTAAGAACAGCAATTGGAGCAGCATTCTGATTAAAGGAGGGGATTGAAAATCGGACATGCCATCCAACAGCTGTGGAAGCCAGCCTCTGCCTTATCGAAAAAATACCTTGTGCAGCTTTACCTTACAAAATGTGCTGCTGAGGAGGAAACAAAAAAATAAAGCATGTACTTGACTGCCACTAAAGGAGGGAGATGCTGTGCCAGATGTACCTATCTTCTTCTGGCATTACACCCCAGCTATAATTGGCTGCATCTGTTGCTGGTTTGGGCCTGGCTATCTCAGAAATTTACCAACTAGCATTGTGAGAAGAACCAGAACCCCTAGAATGGAGCTCCTGTTTACAAATTTGACTTGAAACCGAGCCATTAAGTACCTGTGCCATTCCTACCCTCCCCACCTATCCAAACTTTATTGAGTAGAGCCTAAGGGAGCATGCTGGGGCCAAGTAGGCAAGGCTGACTGCTGCAGCCTGCAGCTCACCCACCATTGCTTGCTTGAGCAGCTGGCCCTCATAGCAGAGCTGCACTTGTGGGGAGACTTTGCCCCCATGACCCCTCTTTGTTCTTGTGGGACATCATTTGAGGGTGCTAGGGAGTAGTGTGACTGATTGAGTGCAAGATGAGGATTCTTGAGGGCTGGCAGGGATTTTTACTTGTTTGTTTTAGTCAGGCTATAATTGTACAGCTAGCTGAGGGAAATCTTGGTGTTTGGAAAATCACCTCTTCCCCTGCCAATGTGATTTAATAAATTTAAAAGCATTGTGTTTGGAAAAAGTCCTGTAATCCTGAGTACACACAGCAGGTTGCTGATGTAATGCCATACAGCATGTCTTCTATGCAGGCAGGGCAGACCTTGGCTTAAGGGGTGGGAGGGGCATTTAAATGTCCTGCCAGCTGGTTAAGATACTTACCTACTCCCTGCAACCAAAGGGAGCCTTTGCAGGAAGGATATTGAGTGTCCTCTAACACTATCCCAGCCCTTATATCAGCATGGTCCTCTTCCCTCTGTGACTGGACTGAGAGTAAACACCTCAGGCTGCGTGGGACACTGCAGCTCCATGGAGTACAGGCTGTGTAACCATCCCTGTGGTGTGATGGGTCACAAATAAATGCCATATAGGCCATGGCTGGTAGAGGAGAGTAGAAACCTCAGGGCTGGTCAGCAGTTGAACCTGCATGTTAGCCAAGGGTGGTAATTAAGGTATTAGCAGCTCAGCACTGGCTGTCTGCACTGCTGGGCACCTGGGGACTGCCTTGGGCTAGCCCTCTTGGAAACTTTTCTGTGGTAGTAAAGATGGCCAAGAACTGATGCTAGAAAGAGGCTTTGTAAGGTAGAATGGTTTTGTAAGACAGAGGAGTTACTTGAATGGATGTCTTAAAAAAAAAAATAGTAACAGAGCAACTCCATCTAACCCTGACACCAACTCCTCCATCTCCCACCCTGATCCCACAGTTTCAGATAACCTTCAGAGAAACAGAGACCATTACTGTGTTGCAATTACCTTACTGCCACTGTTGTACTAGTTGAATGACACACACCACCCACTCCCAAACAACACCTTCCCTCCCCAGCACTGTTATACCGTGTCCCACATCACCAAGTGTCTTGGGTGTCCCAGCTAGGGCTATGGTGTTCCTTCCTCTCCACCATACATCTTCCTCCCAGAACTGCATCCAATCCTGGTTTCAGGGCCAGGCCTTGCAAGATGCAAGATACAGGTGCAGTGCTATCTTGCTCTAACTATCTCCCCTTTTCCAGGCCTGTTTCTCTCAGAACCAACCTGGATGCCTGTGTGAGAGGATGGGATGGCAGACAGGGTACATGAGGGGGTCCTTCCACCTAAGCATAGTCTGTCCCACCAGTGGCTAGTGCTCACTTGCAGGGAGAGCTGGGAAGACTCAGGTCATCAGGTTAGAAGGCTGATGCAGATTCTCTCTCAGGTGTTTTCCCCTTCATCTCTCTAACTTCTCCTTCACACCTGTTAATTTGTTTGTAGGAGGGAGATTTGTTGGTACTCTGTTCATGCACACATGCTCACAATTGTCAGCCATGTCACTGGCAACAGGAATCTCATCATTAACAATCTTTTCCAACCCGAAGCATGATATTTGTCTTCTGAAAACCCCTTACATTAACTATTTACTCGGCTCAAAAGGAACCGAGGATTTCTGGTGATTCTCTGGATTTGCCATCAGTGGTAGCTTTTCTCAATTATATTTTTCTTCCTGATTCCTCATGTTCACACAGACCACAGCACACGCATGTCACACACACACACACAGAGCCACTCCACAGCAGTAGGAGCTGTAGCTCCCTGCCAGCCAGAAGCCAGCCAGGCATTTGTTACCACCAGGCACTGTGCCTCAGACTGAAGGGGCAGCTCCGACACATAGGATACTCTGACAAAAAGCTCTAGTCACTCTATGACTCTGGCCATAAGGGGCATTTAATAGCACTTGGTTTCAGATAACACTTAACGGTTACAATTGTTGACATTTTGGCACTGTCTACATTACAACAGCATTGGGGACTGGGTCACAAGGTTAGAAGTCAGCATTGCTGTAACCGTGTAAAACCAGGGGCAGTCCAGCTACCCTACGCCATGCAGCTATGGTGCCCTGGAGGGTAGCTCTGTGCTGCCCAGTGCAACCCAGCATGGTGAGGCCAGAGATGTGGCTCAGCTGCTGGGAGCAGCAGTAGTGCTCCTCTTCTCCCACAGCCAGTTTAGCATTCCCAGAGCCCTGCTGCTGCTCCTAGCAGATGAGCCAGCTCTCTCACTGAACCATGCCCACCATGGACAAAACCCTCATGGCCTTGGAGCTGTACTCGGGCCCTTACGGACAGAATTCCATTTTCTGGGGTACAGAAGATGCGTCATCAAGTGAAATACTAACCCCCTCACTAACTCATTAGATTTAATATAATCACAGTATTAAATGTTAAAAAAACAACAACAAACCAACCCATACTTGTTGATATCAATACATTAAGCAACTGCTTGCACATCATCAGCTGATGATGTTCCCTACTGTGAAATGGCAGGGTTAAAAAATAAGAGAAAGGAGATGGGATCGTTTGACTGAGTTATGCTCCCTGCTATATAGGTTTTGAGACCAATCATACCTGAGAGCACAGTTTTAAAAAGGCCTTTGGCAGCCATCAGCAACTGAGTCTGCTCAGTCATGGAGACTGGTGCAAGACTCTGGTTCTCTCAGGACTTTGTTCACTTGCTTACCACTGGAACAACAACAAAAATAAACCCCTGAAAATTTTAAAGAAACTTTACAATTTAGTGTTTTTAATCTCATATGATTTTCTGTAAGCCTCCCAAAAACTACAGGCATAATTTCCCAAACTAAAAGTATCCCCAAACTGAGACATGTGGATTTTTAATTCAAATTGGAACTAGTTACCACATCCTTAACATTGCTGAACAATTAGAGGTGCAGATGTCCTGGCTGCTCTCCTGAACAACTGTCTCACACCACAGACAGAAAAGGTGACAGATCCAATCCCATCTTAAATTTCAAATTTTGAGCTCTGGAGTTTCCTATAGTCACAGACATGTGACAGGTATAGTAAAATAACACATTTCCCAGACAGCCAGATAGAAAAATGAAAAACAAAGAGAAACATTTTTTTTTTTTGTAAGCCTACAACTAAGTTTCAATTTTTGAAAAAAAAAAATGCAGTTTATTTTTCAATAATGGATTTCAGATTTCACATACTGCAACATGACTGACTATGCAGATGGGCACCAAAACCCTTTCTGCCCTTTACTTGCTTGTCTATATCTAATGCAGGCTCAAGAGGGTTTCCCCTTAAATTACTTTTCTTTTCCTCCTGCCTTCTTTTTTTCTTTTTATGAAAAGCAGGAATGTCAATCTTCATTGTTCTATCACTCAAAAACTGCTGACTGAGACATGTATCAGGTACTCTCCAAACCTCACAGAACTGACTACAGAATTGCCTTCCTTGTCTACTAATTTTTTTGTTGCACTTCCAACATGATTTTTTTCTCGGTAGCTGGTGTCCTAGGATGCTTCTCTTCTCAAATAGAGAATCAAATAGGAATGCATCCAGACTCAAATTTATGAAATAAAAAGCAAACAGGACAGAATAAAAAAAAAATTCAACCTTTCAACCTTCCAGTCCCTCATACAGCACCAAGAAGAACCCTCCCTTCCCCTCCCACCCTGCAGGACAGGTATAAAGAGATGGAGGAGGTGCAGGAGAGACTGAAGTGGATTGGGGCCATCACCTTCTAGCTCCTGACAGCACAGGGAACCAGCCCTTCCTGGACCAGAAAAACTAGGATACTGCACAAGTTTAGAAATCCATCAGTGAACAAGGCTTTACTGACAACTTTTCAAACAGTTAAAAAATAAAAATACAGAACAACAGCGGACAGTGTCACATATTAAAAACGAATAAAATGGGCTCTATTTAAATGGTATTAAAATTAATTAGAAACTAACAATCTTACCACTTTGATTGAGGTGTTTTGAGCCTCCACCAAAATGATCAGCCTTAAAAACAACTGGGTTGTGTGACACACAAAGAAAACATGGAATTTGAAAAGACAGTGTGGGCTAGGCAGTGTCTTTGACTATAACTATCACCATATGTTCTTCTTCTAACTTCCCCAATGTCCTTAGTGCTGACTGGAGGTACTGCTGAGAGAATTCACAAGGAGGAAAAGCGTAAAGCATGCCTGTGCTGTCTCTGCCCTTCGCCCCTCCCACGGGCAGGCTGATAACCCCAGCAGCCTGCTTCTGTTTCAAGTAGGAGACCAGATTCCTGAGAAGCCGTCGCTGCAGGCCAGGCTCTACAACAGGGAAGGTCCCCTCAGCCCCTGCCGGGGTGGACTGGGTTGCCAGGAGCACAGCGTAGCCGTTGGGGCTGCCTTGTTTGATTCGGCGAGTCACTTCATCCAGCTTAGGCTGGTCGAGCCGAAGTCTCTGAGCGATTTTGAGCTGCGTTAACTTCCCGCCAGATGAATGGTCTTTAAGGAGCCCGTTGATGACACCCAGGTCTCCCTCTAGGATGTGCATAGAGGTGGGGAAGCAGCTGTTTTTAAGCACAAGAAGCCCGTTCCAAGCAAGCTGCAGTGTCTGAGCATATTCTGATAAATTCTTTAGCTTTTTGGTCTCAGATTTTGGCTCCTCGTGAGTTTTTGATTCCGATTCACCAGTTCGATGATTGCGTTCGCTGTCCCTTTTTTTAGGCTGGGGAGTATCAGATGCCTCACGATGTGGTTTCTCCTCAGTCGCATGACGATTGTTCTGAAGGGAGTTACTCTGCTCTTTCTCAGCTCCAGATTCTGTAGTGTGATTCTCCTTGCGAGCCCTGTCTGGGCTGCGATCTAAAGCTGGCCCACTGGCCTTTGTCCTGCTTCTGTCCTCATAAGGCGAGTGAGTAGTCCTCCCACGGTCACTGGAAAGACTGCGGCGTTTCCGCCTCTCTTCCCATGGTTTGGGCACGCTGCGATCGCTGTCGCTGCCCCAGCGCTCTCCACTCCGGCTACGCACTGATCGGGTGTAGCTTTCCAAGTTGTTTCGGCGTTCGGCGTTCTTAGCAGGGCTGGCCCACTCTGCCTCTGCAAAGCTCCTCTCCCTGTCCGAGTACAGGAGGTGTGGAGGAGTCCTGTCTCGCACCCTCAAGTCTTGCTCTAGGCTTCTGTGTCTGCTGTACCCATCAGCTAGCAGTTCGTAGTGCACAGGGAGTGGTGCAGGCTGGTACTGCTGTGGGTATCTCGTCTCTTCTGCTTTGGCAAAATCCACTCGAAGTCTCCTCTCTGGTCCGCCCAGAGGAAAGCCCCTCATCTGTGCGCAGGCAGCCTGGGCAGCATCCAAGCTTTCATACTGGATATAAGCGAAGCTGTCTCCTTTCACATAGTCAATAGTCCTGATGCTGCCGAAGCGGTCAAACTCCCTTGCCAGGGCAGCCAGGGAAGTACTTGGACCGAGACCTCCCACCCACAGCCTGGTAGTTGGGTTGGCTTTCCCATAGCCAATTTTGATAGGGTTCCTGCCAACAACGCGGCCTGACATGGCAACCTTGGCCCGATGTGCCATGTCCAAGTTTTGGAACTTGAGGAAGGCGTAAGCCCCACCTTGGCCACGGGCAGGGCGCTTGATCACCACTTCTTCAATGATGCCATACTTCTCAAAGGCACGTCTCAGCTCCACCTCTGAGACGTTGTGGTCCAGGTTGCCGATGAAGAGGTTGCGGGTTGCTCTTTGATCATCCTCTGGCATCAGGTCTTCCTCAGCCACGATGGGGTAACTGTAAGGGCGGCCGCGCTCATCATACAGCCCATAGTAGTCCAGGGCCCTCTCCCTCTCCCGGGAGAGCCCTATGGCGGCGGCTTCTAAAGCAAAAGCTGCGGCTGCAGCGTGAGCGTGCCTGGGCCGTGGCTCCCGCAGCAAGGGGCTGGTGACAGGAGACAGCGATCTCTGCTTGTATTGGTAGGTGCTGTGGATGGGCGGCAGGTAGCCCAGGGGCTCCGGAGAGGGCGCCGGCGGTGGCGTGCGGCTCCTCCGGCCCCCGCGCAGATACACCGGCTCCACCTTGAGGGGCCGATCGTAGAGGAGCAGCTGTCGAGCTCGAGCATGCCGGCGGGCGTCGCGGGCGTCCCCGGGGTGTCGGAAGTTGACGTAGGCAACGCGGCCGAGCTCAGGCGTGTGGGAGAGTTTGACACTGATGTCCCCGGCGCCCCCCCCCGCGAAGCGCTGGAAGAGGCGGAACAGGCCGTCCTCCAGCAGCTGGTCGGGCAGGGCCGCGCTCAGCCCGCTCACCAGCAGCGTCTTGTACTCACAGGAGCCGGGCGGCTCCCCGGCCAGGCCCGCCGAGCCCCCGAGCGGCGCCAGCAGCAGCGAGGGCGCGGCGCCCGGCGGTGGCCCTGCCAGTAGCAGCGAGGGAGCCACCACAGCGCCCGGCAGGGCCTTGGCCTTGGGCACGCCGAGCGCCCGGGACGAGGAGGAGGAGGAGGAGGAAGAGGGGGCGGCCTGGCTGCCGCCGCGGGCGCCCGAGGCCGAGCCGCTCCCCGCCGGGCGGTGGTTGGAATCGCCGCCACCGCTGCCGCCTCCGGCGCGCTCATCGCCTCGATGGCTGCGAGAGCTGGAGCCGCCTCCGCCGCTGCTGCTGCCGCCGCTGGTGGTGCCGCCGCCTCCGCCGCTGCTGCCGCCACCGCCGCCGGCGGGCGTGGACTTGTCCCGGCTGCTGCGGGAGGCGCCCGAGCTCCGGTGCGGGCCGCGCCGGCTGCTGCTCTCACGTTCGCGTTCGCGGGGCCTCTTGGCGGCGGCGGCGCGACCTCCCCCAGCCCCGGGCGGGCTAGAGTCCCGTTCGCTGCCCCGCTTCATGGCGCCGGGGCCCACGGCTCAGGAGACGCCTCCGGCGGCCGCCGCCATCTTGGACAAAAGGGAACGAAGGCGGCTCCGGCAGCCGCGCCGCGCGGGCCCTACGTCATCGCCCTGCGTCCCGCCGCCGGGACGGCAGGCCGCCACGTGACGGGGAGAGACCAATCGCGAGGGGCAGATGGTGGCGCGCGCCCGCAGAGCCCCACCCCCTCCCTGCTGAGCGGAGGTGGCGCGCGCGGGGCCATTCCCGCCGGAGAGGAGCGCGGAGCGGGGGCGTCCTGCAATAACGTCACAAGTCACGTGTCCTCCCGGTGCACACCGTGGTACTTTAATGAACGTCCCGTACAGCGCGCGCCGCCGCCGGGGGCGCGCATTGCGGCCGCCCGAGGCCCGGGTCGAGCCCAGCCCAGCCGCGCCGCCGCCCCTCACAGGTCCGCTCGGGCGCCGGCAGCCCGCGGCGCGTACTTGGGCATCAGTTCGTGGATCCGGCGGATGAAGTCGGACTTCTCGGCGCAGCCCTTGCACGCCTCGCCCCAGTCGTCCAGGATCCTCCGCAGCTCCTTGACGCGCAGCTTGCGCAGGTCTGCGGTGCTCAGGTCGATCTGCTTGTCTGCGGGGAAAGCAGAGCCGCGCTCAGCAGGGGGATACTGGCCGCCGCCGCCGCCGCCCCCGGGGAGGGGGCCACCCTCCGCCCCCGGGGGGCCGGTGCGTTCGTATGTGGAGAGACAGCGAGGATGAGCCCGGCAGTGAGGGATCCGACGGCTACTGGTGCTGCGGAGAGCGGCGCAGGAGGCGAGGGAGCCAAAATGAAAGGGGGAGAAAGGTGCCAGGCTCCCAGGGGTGGACGTTAGGCTTTGGACAGGTTTTTAACGCTAAAAGTCGTTGTTAGAAGGCAGAAGTTTGGTTGCAGCTTAGATTGTAGGAGTTCCACAACAGCCCTGAAAGCCCCTTTATTATATGAGCAGTAATACTTCAATTCTGTGGTCCACTGGATAAATAAAAGGCATCAGAGTGATTTCAGAGGGAAGATAGCAAGTGACAACAACAAAAAGCTTTTTAGGAAGCAACAGGACATTAGTACAAGACATGAGAAGTAGAGAGACCCACAATCCAAGGAAACATAAGGGCAGAAACAGAGGGAAGCAGACCGAAGGAGGCATTTCCAAGACTGTTCTTCATCTTCTCAGGATGAGTACATCATCTAGGAATGTGGGAATTCAAGGAAGATGGTTAGAAACAGCTGAATGCTTGGAGCAGACATGAGAATGGTTGGAGCAACAGAGAAGCGTTAGGTCAACTAGCAAACAAGAGCAGCAAAGTAGCAAGAACTACAGAGCTCAGCTAAACAATGGCTTGAACCTTTTGTACTGAAGGCATCACCCCAGGGTGTAGGACACACCTGGCTGCTCCCAGGACAGGCCTTGCTGTGCACTTTCCTAAATACAATACACCAAATAGTGATACAGGCACAGTGATGCTGATATCCCCAGGAATGACTGACTATAAGGCAGCTCAGTGGCTGTGCAGCAACTTGGGTTAGCAGCCAACAATCTTACCAGAGAATCTCCATGAAACTCTAGGATGTTCATGGAGAGCAACCCATATTGTGCAACCTAATTAAGCTGGTGATCTTGCTACAGACCTTGGGACTGAGTAGTTTTAGGGCATTAAATGATCTATACCCGAGAAGTGCATGAGCATTTCCTCTTACGCTGGCAACTCACCGTATTTTAGTTCACAGATCTGACTGTCTTTCTTCTTTAGTTTCTCACAGATCTTTTCCACGGGGATGTGATGACTCATGGGCTTTGATACCTCATTAATGATTTTGGTGGCTGCATCACTTGTGGCCCCAATGTAGTAGCACTAGAGGGAAGAAAAAAATACAGTGGTGATATGTGGAAGTAATGCTTCTAGAAGACCGTTTTCCATCCATCTTCTCTTATGGCTTGATTTTGCAGCTGAGTGTTTGCTGTTACTGAACGTTTCCAAGTGACAGCTACAGGGGGCTGAGCTGTCCATCAGAGTTCTTTTAAAGCTGTTGATGCTAGTTGTCTTGTTTCTTAGCTTTAAAAAAAACAGATGGATTAAGGATCAAGTCTTCATTCAAGGAGAGAGGCTTTCTGAAGTGTTCCCCCTCTGCATTTCTCATAATGTCTCTGTATAGCTCTCTGAAGAGAGTTAAGAGCCTTTTCATTTGAGGATTTCCTTCTGGTAGTTAATTAGGGCAATTTAGTTTTTGTTTAGTTTTCAGCTAAACAGCCAAAGAGCATAAATATATTAACAGCTTATATAGCACCCCAAATACAGTGTAAGGGACAAGGAAGTCCTATAGCAAGTAAAAACTTTGTATCTCCAGTGCTTCAGTAAGATGTCTGTCAACAGGTTGAGGTTTTTTTGTTGTTGTTNCTCTCCCTGTCCGAGTACAGGAGGTGTGGAGGAGTCCTGTCTCGCACCCTCAAGTCTTGCTCTAGGCTTCTGTGTCTGCTGTACCCATCAGCTAGCAGTTCGTAGTGCACAGGGAGTGGTGCAGGCTGGTACTGCTGTGGGTATCTCGTCTCTTCTGCTTTGGCAAAATCCACTCGAAGTCTCCTCTCTGGTCCGCCCAGAGGAAAGCCCCTCATCTGTGCGCAGGCAGCCTGGGCAGCATCCAAGCTTTCATACTGGATATAAGCGAAGCTGTCTCCTTTCACATAGTCAATAGTCCTGATGCTGCCGAAGCGGTCAAACTCCCTTGCCAGGGCAGCCAGGGAAGTACTTGGACCGAGACCTCCCACCCACAGCCTGGTAGTTGGGTTGGCTTTCCCATAGCCAATTTTGATAGGGTTCCTGCCAACAACGCGGCCTGACATGGCAACCTTGGCCCGATGTGCCATGTCCAAGTTTTGGAACTTGAGGAAGGCGTAAGCCCCACCTTGGCCACGGGCAGGGCGCTTGATCACCACTTCTTCAATGATGCCATACTTCTCAAAGGCACGTCTCAGCTCCACCTCTGAGACGTTGTGGTCCAGGTTGCCGATGAAGAGGTTGCGGGTTGCTCTTTGATCATCCTCTGGCATCAGGTCTTCCTCAGCCACGATGGGGTAACTGTAAGGGCGGCCGCGCTCATCATACAGCCCATAGTAGTCCAGGGCCCTCTCCCTCTCCCGGGAGAGCCCTATGGCGGCGGCTTCTAAAGCAAAAGCTGCGGCTGCAGCGTGAGCGTGCCTGGGCCGTGGCTCCCGCAGCAAGGGGCTGGTGACAGGAGACAGCGATCTCTGCTTGTATTGGTAGGTGCTGTGGATGGGCGGCAGGTAGCCCAGGGGCTCCGGAGAGGGCGCCGGCGGTGGCGTGCGGCTCCTCCGGCCCCCGCGCAGATACACCGGCTCCACCTTGAGGGGCCGATCGTAGAGGAGCAGCTGTCGAGCTCGAGCATGCCGGCGGGCGTCGCGGGCGTCCCCGGGGTGTCGGAAGTTGACGTAGGCAACGCGGCCGAGCTCAGGCGTGTGGGAGAGTTTGACACTGATGTCCCCGGCGCCCCCCCCCGCGAAGCGCTGGAAGAGGCGGAACAGGCCGTCCTCCAGCAGCTGGTCGGGCAGGGCCGCGCTCAGCCCGCTCACCAGCAGCGTCTTGTACTCACAGGAGCCGGGCGGCTCCCCGGCCAGGCCCGCCGAGCCCCCGAGCGGCGCCAGCAGCAGCGAGGGCGCGGCGCCCGGCGGTGGCCCTGCCAGTAGCAGCGAGGGAGCCACCACAGCGCCCGGCAGGGCCTTGGCCTTGGGCACGCCGAGCGCCCGGGACGAGGAGGAGGAGGAGGAGGAAGAGGGGGCGGCCTGGCTGCCGCCGCGGGCGCCCGAGGCCGAGCCGCTCCCCGCCGGGCGGTGGTTGGAATCGCCGCCACCGCTGCCGCCTCCGGCGCGCTCATCGCCTCGATGGCTGCGAGAGCTGGAGCCGCCTCCGCCGCTGCTGCTGCCGCCGCTGGTGGTGCCGCCGCCTCCGCCGCTGCTGCCGCCACCGCCGCCGGCGGGCGTGGACTTGTCCCGGCTGCTGCGGGAGGCGCCCGAGCTCCGGTGCGGGCCGCGCCGGCTGCTGCTCTCACGTTCGCGTTCGCGGGGCCTCTTGGCGGCGGCGGCGCGACCTCCCCCAGCCCCGGGCGGGCTAGAGTCCCGTTCGCTGCCCCGCTTCATGGCGCCGGGGCCCACGGCTCAGGAGACGCCTCCGGCGGCCGCCGCCATCTTGGACAAAAGGGAACGAAGGCGGCTCCGGCAGCCGCGCCGCGCGGGCCCT
>WBNM01004292.1:608742-764640 GCA_013399055.1 Ramphastos sulfuratus
TTTTTAAGGTGAAGATGTTGAACTCTTTAAGCACTCTTATGAAAAGCAGAGAAGTTGTGGCCATAGAGCTAGGAAGACCAGCCTCTGGGAACCATATCAAGCAAACTCAGAAGCACTAGTCTCCCCATTTGCTAAGTATTCTACAACTTGGTCTCTCCAAAGGCAAGTGCCATTAATTTGTGCTACTTACCAGGCGGTTCTCTTTGCCTTTTGCTTCTTTGCAGGATTTCAAGAGCTCCTTTTCAATACTGGCAGGTGTGAATTCAATGTCGTTGTCCTTTAAACTCTGATAGAACCTTCCCAGGAACGTGACACACACTGGAAGGGAAAATAGATGGAGTTATATGCCACTGCAGTAATCTTGCAGTGGCTTTTAGAGGACACTTGTAGGTAAAGAGAACAAGGGGTTTGCAGAAAAGGACTTCCAGAGCTGCATTAGCAGTTAATGACTTCACACATTTCAGTCAGTCTTTCAGCACACACATGACTCAACAACATGCCCTGGTGGTTTTGCTGGGTTTTTGACAATCTGAGAACTCAGATCCATGGGAAGTGTCCACTGTCCTGAGTAAGCAGCAAGATTCAGTTGAGAGCTACAACACAGAACACCATGCCTGCAAGAAATGTAAACTTATTTTTCTGTCCTTGCTGCTTTGGGAAGACTTGTCAGACCACAAACTCCAAAAACAGTTCTGATTGAAACCCAACTCTACATAATCCTGTTACTGACTCCACACATGCTGTTTTTAGTAATACAGCTGACAGTGATTATCAAGTTGTTTCAATTCACAAGTACATTATTTCCAAGAGAAAAAGAAATTGTGTGGTCACATGATATGTCCACTTCATGTGTTTTTCCTCTCTTTGTTACTCCCACAAGTTTCTGAAGCAGGCTCAGATGAGAAAGAGGGAAGAGTCTTAACAAAACTCCCACAAGTGTACCAGTAGTTGCAAGGAGAGATCCAAGTTCCTGCTGGTGGGAAGGGCATGTACTGCTTAGTCACTGTGCTTTCCCTTTGGCAGCAGTCACTCCACTTACTCTCCACCGTGGGCACAGCATGCCTGTCTGTGGCTGGGAGGAGGACGCAGCTCCGGCTATTGCAGCATGCAAGGGCTGTGCCACAGGGTGACGGAGAGGGGCACTGCAAGAGTCAGATTCTCTTCGTGCTGCTGCTCACACAACTTGCCTGTGGAACACTGGCATTGCTTGGACCCACCAATTTCTGCAGCAGGACCCATGGATTCTCCCAACTTCCAGGTGAGAGACAAGTGCCAGGCATTGGCTTGCCTCTAGAGGAAAGGCACAAATGATGTCTTTTATGTTTTTTTTCACCCCAGCAGAAGGGATTGGTAAATACTGCTGTCATTAGCAACTCGTGTTCAAGTCTGACACAAGCCATAGCACAGGAGATGGGCAGATATAGAAAATGTAGCATGGCCATCATGAAGCCAAGTAGAAATTTACTGTCAATGTTTTAAAACTAGAAATAATTATAAGATGGGCCATTTAGGATCATGATTTATCTCACAGTCTTTTCCTTGTCACAGACACACACTGATGTCCACTGCACTGTTTGGAAGTGAAAATCTTTAGAAAGAATAAAGATGCTGCAGCCGTAAGTGAGTTCAGTACTGGTAAGTACAGCACAGCAGAAACAAGTTTCCAGCTTAGTGCTAGGACTGCAGCTGAAAGTTTTGATTTACTTTGCTCCCTCCCCATCCTGCTGTGTTACTGTTTGCCTATAAAGAGGAAGGGGTGAGCATTAGTACCACGAGCCCCTAACCAGTTGCTGTAGCTGCATCTCAGTTTTTTGTTGTTTCACCTGAGGAATTTGTTCTGTCCCACCATGCCAGAGCAGTTTCATGTGCTGTGCAGCTCCACAGCTTCTACCCCAGAGGCTCTGGCATTTCGGTGATACGTAAAGCACCCAGTTTGATTTAGATCAGCTGAACACTGCTCCTGGCTTTGCACGTTAAAGAGGGGACACCCAATACTCCAGCAGTCATGGACGAAGCCGAGGTAAACGTTAACACTATGAGGAGTAAGGTGTGAGTCCAGGTGAGTGCGCTCACTTCCTACTGCTCCGATGCTCCGGCATCCGGCTGGGGAGGAGGCAGATGGAGCAGAACGCTGCCCCGTTCGCACACATCGAGCTGTGACAGGAGACGACCCGGTCTCCCGGGCTTTCCTTTCCCACGGGAGTTCTGCGATACTGCTAACCGGGTGGAGAACAGATTTGGCAACTCCTCGATAGGGATGCAGCATCGCCGGAAGGGCGGTCCCAACCCTGGCCCCGGGGGAGAGGGTACCGCCGCCCTACTCGCCCCACAGAGGCAATGCTGCTGCTTCGCGGGCCGCCAACTATCCCAGCCGCTCAGCCGCCGTCGGGACATGGCTACCTCCCAGCACTGCTCCCGGCCCAGCGGCACTTGAGCAGACTTCGAAGACTTTTCTTGCTTTGGGTGGCACCGTTCCGCCGGCCCAGTCCGCTCCAGCCAAGGCGGCGCACAGCTGTCATTGCTCTTTGTCGACGGGGCACAGGGCACACAGTCCAGCCCCGAGGCCCGCCGCGGTGCTGCTCCGCGATCCAGCCCCTCACACCAACGGTCGGGCCGGGCTGCGGAAGGCGGCGGTAAGGAGCGGCCTTACCTCTCTCTCGCCGGGCCCGGGGCCCGCCCCCCCTCCGGCCCGGCCCCACTCACCCTCGCACTCCCCGTCGCGCAGTGCCCGGCTGCCGGCCGGCAGCAGGAGCAGGGCCAGCGCCGCCCAGAGCCCGTGGGCCGCCTGCATCCCGCCTCGCTCGGCAGCCCGCGCTTACTGCGCTCGCCGCACCGGCACCGGTACCGCCACCCCCGCGCCGGTTCCCCCCGTGTCGCTGCAGCCCCATTGGTTTGCTCCCCTCCCGGCTTCCACGCTGCCCCCTCTCATTGGCCGCGTTGCGGCCACCACGGGAGAGCTGGCGGCCGCTGATTGGGAGAGGCGGTGGAACTTCGGCGCGCGGCGAGTTTCCCCGCCTCCCGTGACCGCCATTTTTGTTAAGGGAAAACTGGCCTCGTGCTCTTCCTCACGATCGCCGGCGGGCGCCATCTTGCAAAGGGGCAGATTATCACACCTGCGGCACATGGTGTGGAGCGGCGCGGCGGCTGTGGGATGGTGGTTGCTGGCGGTTGTACTGACCCTGAGGCCGCGCCGATCGGCACCCGTGGGCTGTCGCTGCCCAGGGTGGGTGCCGGGAGCAGGCGGGGCAACATGGAGTGTCCGTTCGTCTGCTGGCAATGTCGAGGCGTCTGTTTGGAGAGAGGTGAGACTGAGGGGACTGCCCCAGGATGGCTGCCCGAAGGCCTGGAGCAGCACAGCGTTTGGTAGCTTGCTGGGGGTTCTGTTTTCCTGGGTTTTCGTGTGGGCTTAGTGTGTGTGGCAGGAGGCTGAGGGTGGCGGCTCAGCAGGATGGAGGAGGAGCCGTCCTCTTCGGCGGCCACTGAGTGGGCTCTGCCTCCTGAGAGGGACTGGCAGCGGCTGGGGCAGGGACAACTTCTCCTTTGCCTTAGCGTCAGTACTGGTAAATCCCTGTACGTGTGGCTCTGGGTTACGTCCGTACAGCCTGTGGCTTGTAAGGGCCGCGCGCTTTGAGGTGCAGGGACACCTGAAAGCTGAGCGGTTAAAATAACCCATGTGCATTTCGTTTTTTAATTCTGGCTTCTTGGGTGGCCGTTTCTGCAGAGTTAGGGAAACAAAGAGAGATTTTTATTTTGGTTTTAATTCCTGCTTACTACTGCAGTCGCCTATAACCTTTTGGTCCCAAAGCCCTCACAGGATGTGCTGGGAACTGCCTTCAATGATCACTGACCTTATGGATTTTGCACTTAAGAATCAGAATCCTTACAGTTGGAAAAGACCTCTAAGGTCATCAAGTCCACAGATCCCTTTGAAGGTGTAGGCTGGTTGATAGTGCTGTGTCTTGTGGGGCTGTATGTGTCCTGGGATATCAAGGCAGTAAAACAATGCAGGAGCAAAGTTGTGTACCCCACAGCAAAGGAGGGCACAGTTTAGCTTGGTGGCTTCTCTTGGAACAGGAAGACTAATGAGGCAGCCTGCCCCAAGCAAAGCCATGGTAAGAGCTGTGAGGATTTTTTCGTGCCTAAGTCTGAATTTTCTTGCATGTCATCAGCTGCAAATCATAAGCCTGATGATGTAAGACAGGCAGGATGGGGATAAGGAGCAGCCTGATTCAAACAAAGTGGTAGCAGGTGAGTAGTAATTAGGATGCTATCTTGGTGTGAATACAACACCTGTTTGTCAGATAGAAGTGGTGGCTGTTCACCTTTCTAGATCTTACTATCTCTCAGAGAGTGTTTATTAAGATTTATAATGGTATTTTTGTTTGGTTTTTTTTTTAAATCAATCTATAATGATTCCCAGAATTACTCAGTAGCAATATACTGTAGGAGGATCATTGACTTTTCTAAGCTTGTGCTGATTGTTCACTAAAGTCAGTTTTGTAGAGAAGCAGTTACTAAAACTGCTCTTGTTTCTTGTCAGGACAGTGGCCAAAAGAGCTGTAAGAAGTGGCTTATTAATTAATTGTGAGTAGGAATTCAGAACTAGGTCGATTTAGGAGCTTCACAATAGGGAGGAAATACACCTATAAAGAGAGTGCAGTAATGAACTTGATCTTCAAATAAAGTAGGAATTTTATAAATTTTGATAGCACAGTGACAGGGTAGGGGTGATTTTACTTGCTTTTG
The DNA here is from genome assembly GCA_013399055.1 of Ramphastos sulfuratus. NCBI lineage: Eukaryota > Metazoa > Chordata > Aves > Piciformes > Ramphastidae > Ramphastos > Ramphastos sulfuratus. Next base: position 613,489 of record WBNM01004292.1, read on the forward strand.
GACTGGGCCTCTATATATCTTTCAATATAGGATCCTCAAATAGTTCAAAGGAAGAACAAAAACTCCTTTTGATATTTTTTTTCCCCTTTTGTTTTATTTATAGTTTTTTCCCCAGTGCCCCAGCAGCTAGAAAGGGCTGCCTTCTCTTTACCTTCATCTATGCTTCTTTTTTGACCCATGGAGATGTTTCTGGGGTTCTCCATCCCACTACTCTCCAGTTACTGTCTCTCTGAAGCATTAGGGATTTGTCATGTCTGAAATCTGGGTAATGGGCAGCTTGTGCTGGTCCTCAGTGGTGTTGGGACATTCTGTTACCAGTCTAAACTGGGTGTTGAAAAAGCAAGAACCTTTTTATTTTTCTTAAACATAGTCCTTAATTTCCATATGTCTATAGGCAGTAAGCAGTAATATTCAGAAGACAGGCTGAGCCTCAGAGATCTTCCTGCACTGGCATGTGCTGAGGGTAGTTTGAGTTGCCTCAAGGTTTATAGTTCCTAGTGGCTGTCTTTCAAAAGTGATTGGGCTGAGGAGTTAGTTCTGAATATAAAAGTTGTTTGTTTGTATTGTTTAAACTCTCCTCAGTTGTTAAGGAACTTATGTTTCACTGTATTGTAGTTTGAGGCCATGAGCTACCCCAGACTGGATGACAGAGGTGACTCTTACTCCTTTTCGGGAGTAAGAATGAAAATACTGCACACTGATTGGAAGTTTAAAAAAAGATTTATTTACAAGTGCATATATGCAAAAGGCAATCGGGTATAATGAACATCCTCAAGCTAAGCCAAGTCTTATCAGGCTAAATCCATCTGGAATCCTCCACCTGTTGCACCTTCCGCAGGCCTGAGAGTAGGCCATAACTGCCCCCTGCCCCATCTTGGGTCTACAAGGCCTCAGTAGGCTGCATGACACAGCTCAAAATTCCTGGCCAACCAGTCGCCATCTCCCCCACACAAACCATGAGCTAAGGAATGCATGCTCTTCCCAGAGAGAGATGTGAAGGGATGGAGAGAAGAAGAGAAAGAGTGGTATCAGCCAGGCACTGGCTTAATAAGCTGTGATACCAGAAAATGGAATAGAATAACAATATTACAATATCTTGGGACACCCAGATCTGTCCCCTGGGATGGGTCTTGGTCCATGTCATTTTCTTAGGGGAACCTCAAACTATGACACACCGTCACATGTTAATGTTTGAGTTAAAACTGTATCTGCAGGAGAATATTTATCAGTTAGTTGCCTCTTTGGTATAAAGAGGAATCTGACAAGGAGGGAGATGTAATCTTGTATGTGAGAACCTGAGGAAGGCAAAATGTGGGAGGAGTTTACATTATTACTGGGAAGATGCAAAGGACATAGGAGCCAGCAATGTGGGTTTCTAGTCCTGTCCTAAGTTGTGCAGTTAGACTGATGTGATGGACAATAGGAGGAGGTCTAGAGAACAAATCTTACGAGGAACAGCTGAGAGAACTAGGGTTGTTTAGCCTAGAGAAAATGAGGCTGGGGAGAGATCTTATTGCTCACTACAACTACCTGAAAGTTGTTGGTGTGTTCAACCAAGTAACAAATGACAGAACCAGAGGAAATTACTTTAAGTTGAGACAAGGGAAATTTGGATATTAGGAAGAACGTCTTTCTCGAAAGGGTTATCAGGCATTGGAACAGCTTGCTCAGGGTAGTGGTGGAGATTTGAGTAGACATAGTAATTAGAGATATGGTTTAGTCAAGGAATTGTCAGTGTTAGGCTGATGGTTTGAAGGAGTGATCTTAGGTCTTTTCCAATCTGGGATATTTTGTGATTCTGAGGTTGTTTAGTGATACATCCATTACAGTTGCTGTACCCTGCAGGAGGCTGTGAGGGACAGAGGTGGTTGTGTTTGTTCCTCATGCTCTTGGAAGTGTTTGGCTGTGGGTTTGGTTGTAGTATCAGCTAAGCCAAACAGTACTAAAGAGGTGAGGTACTGGGGGTTAGGAGAGGTACTATGCTAGTAAATAACCACAGATCTAGGGCTGAAGCATGTGGCAAGTGACAAGTAAACCTCTAGTGACTTCTGGCCAGCTTTTTGCAAGCTTCAGGAACTACTTATGATGATGCTACAGAACACTGTGATTATGGATAGGTAGTCTGCTAGGAATTCAGTTTTGCATGTGACTGCATAGAATATAGAGCACAAGCACATTCTGTTCTCCAGGTTTGCCAGTGAAGGCTAGGCTTATCCTGTTGTATCTTGGCATGGATGCACCTGTGAAAGGTGAGTGATTTAAAGAATGCCTAACTAGAACACTCCTCAATTTTGCATGTGGAAAATGGCGATGATTAGAGAGAGGGAGCTACTGAGGAGAAGCAGAAATTGAATCCAGCATTTAAGTAGTTGGCATGTTTTCTCCAAGACCTGGGACCGAGGGTGTTTCTTACCAGACAATTTATGTAGCTGAAAATGTTCTACATGGGGCAAAGTTTAAAAAAAAAAAAAAGGTAAAGCAGGTAGCTATAAATGTTTGGCTTTGTGCTGGGGGCTCCTGCAGCAATATGCTTTTGGTAGGCTAATAGTACAAAGAAAAGGTATGAGCAGCATGGGGCTAATGGGGAAGTTCAGACATGATCAGCTCTTAAATAGTGATCAAGTCATAGATTCATAGAATGGTTTGGGCTGGAAGGGATGTAGTTCCAACCCCCCTGCCATGGTCATGGACACCTTCCACTAGACCAGGTTGCTCGGAGTCCCATCCAGCTCGACTTTGAATATTTGGCAGGGAACAGCTTCTCTGGGCGACCTGTGCCAGTGCCTCACCACCCTGCAGTGAAGTTTTTCCTTACATCTGATCTAGTTCTCCCCTCTTTCAGTTGGAAACCATCATCCATTATTAGGGGGTGCAGTTACAGGACAAAGTTTCTCCCTATCTCAGTCTTTTTTATATGCTCTGTTTTAGTACTGGATCTCCCGAAGGCCTGCTCTGCTCCAGACTGAACAATCAATCACTAGAGGCTAACAGGGCAATAGTGGCTTGTTCTGAGCAAGCAGAGTTCATTGGGCTGCAGGGGTGAGCATTGTTGGAGGTTTATTTCAGTGGCAGAAGTTGTATGTCCTAAGGCAAGACTGCTGTATGGGGCAGACCTTTGCTGGCACTGTGGGCTTAGGATGCAAACCTGGTTTGCTGCTGTTGGAGTGAGCTCAGCTTTGGTGTTAGTCTGCAAGGTCAATGATGTGTTCTGTCAGGGTGGAGGTGAAACCAGGTTAGTTTGGTGGAAAAATGTCATGCAGTTACCCCTGTGAATGAATGCCGAATAGAAGCTGATGTGTAACAGAACTACAATTCCAAACCTGGTTTTAATTTATGTGGGATTAATAGTAAAGCTTGTAGAAAGGGAGAAGCAATACACAAGTAATCTCATAATCATAAAGAGAAGACCTGATGTTCAGACCTCTTGGCAGTGGGCTCTGGAGCGTGTGTGTATGTCCTGGTGAAGTCTTTGTCTCTGTGCCCATCAGTTGTTAAGTGCAGTCCACAAATAGATGCCTGTTTTTATATGGAGGTGTGGAGGGCTGAATTTTTGCCACCTAGGTTATAGTCCTTTCTAGAAATTTAATTTCTCCTCTCAGCTTTATAATGAAATCCATACTGAGTCACACAGCAATCTTGAAACTTTCATCTTATTTAAAACAGAGGTATTTGAATGAGGTATTTAGATGGCAACCTGATAAGTGTTAAATAAAGTACTGGACCTGCACTGAAAAAAAAAAATTGTTCAGTTGAACAGAAAATGGATTTTTTTTCCCCTTCTTATTTAAAGCTGAAGACTCAACACATCTTTTTGTAGTCATGCTAGGTGTTGGAAGGGACCTCCAGGGATTGACTACAACTCACACCCCCCCCCGCCTCAAAGCAAAGCAGGACCACTTAGGGCAGGTCACAAAGGAATGTGTCCATGTTTTGAACATCTTTATACAGGGAGACTCTACAGCCTCTCTGGACATCCCGTTCCAGTACTCTGTTACCCTCACAGTAAAAAAGTTGTTTCTTATGTTGAGATGGAATTTCCTGATTGTCTCTTGCCCCTAGTCAGATGTGCCAAATGCAGTTTTGCTTTACACAGTTATTTTTTAATGTGTCAGAACACTTCAGCTAAGCCACAGTTTGATAGATGCTCTTTGAAATAACACTCTGCTCAGTTTCTCTTTTCTCAATATGTGGTATGTAGCTAATGAAAAGGGTGGTTTGGAGGTACACCCCCAGTCAGCTTCTTAGATGTACTACACTTCACTGCTAAACAGCTTCCAGGACAAGTTGCATGCATGTTTTTTGATGATTTGTCATGACAGGTTGGGAGACTTTTTCTGTCTCCTGCCCCTTGACCTTATTTATTACCACTCATAAATGGAAGAAAGTATCTTGGATGTTACTTGCAAGTAGAAGTCAGGACAGCTCTTAATTTCAAAATCCTGTCTTCCTACATGTCTCAATTAGTCTTATATCCTGTTTAAGTATTTAAATACCAGTATTTTTTAAGTTGGGAGATGAAATAGCTGCTGAACTGTCTTGCTGTTGCCATTAAAAAATGTAAAGTGTCACTCATCTACTAGCAGTGAGATCCATCTTTGAGAACTAGTCACTGATCTCTGAAAGTGTTACCTCAAGACTGTGTCATGCCAGTCTGCCTGACCAACCAGCCTAGCTGGTGGCTGTGCCTGATGCTCACTTGAAGTTGACAGTAAATAAACCAGTGTACTGTCAGCAAAGAGAACAATGTAGAAGCTGTTCCCTCGTGACAAGGTCCTTTTGGTTGCCCCCCCATTTTTCTCATTCACCCTCAAGTGGAAAGTGAGGGCTGTTCCCTCATATCTTGCAAAGGTTTGGACCAGCCTGAGAAGGACTCTGGCTAGAGGACAGCAATGACCATACAGCTGCACTGTTTTAATATCAGGTATTAATCTTTAATTCCACATCACAGCAGTCGAGTGAATGGGTCAGGGAAAGAACCTCAAACAAACGGCAGATATTTACATCTAAAATTCACACCACTTATTTGTTGGTTCTGGAAACATGCTATCACAATATATACAATGAAGTACCTTTAGGACACTTGTACAAATTTTTTTTTTCCTTTTAAATTTGATTTCCATTATAGATAAGATAGCTGTTTTTGTTTTATTTTAAACATGAATACACAAAAGAGAAGTGGTTAGAGGTTTTTGCCTTTTTTTTTTTTTTTTTTTTTTTTTTTTTAAATAAGCACAGAATGCTAGAGGTTAAAAACACATTTACAGGGCAGAATACCAGTCAGACATCACAATCTATACATTTTTTGCTCAATTTCCTGTACAAATACACAGCATTCAAATGGGGATATTTACAAAGAAGCATGATCAGAGGAAATTTTAAATTATCACATAATTTGTTTCCCAAAGGCTCTTGCTCTCTCCAGCCTCCCCAGTTTTGGCTGATTCTCCCACAGAAGGGATATGCAATATCCCTTACCTATAAAAGGGTAAAGTGAGCTGAAAACCAAATAGAGGAGAAGATGGTAAAGTATCTTAGTTTTGCACACAGTAATAAAACCAATCCAATAATTTACAACAAAAATTGTAAGTTTGAGATAAAGAGTTTTAATTGCTTTTCTTCTACTAGAGTAGCTCTTCAATTTTGTTTCAGATGGGGCCAGCAGGTGCACTGACAATGGAGAGACTTGTAGCGGAATCCCACTGATTCCCTCAGGAATGCACATGCTATTTTGTTACACAAAGAAAACCCAATGAAGGCAAGTACACGTTAAGGTTGAGTTAGAGTTAAGTATAGATTGATGAGGTCCTGTTCAAAACCTCCTTTTGCTGTGGTTTATACAAGGAATCTTCAACTCCTGCTGGGCAAGTGCAATGACTGCTGTTGCTTCCACCTGCTCCACCACTGATCTTGATGTTGGAGCTGTACTATGCTGTAAGACACCTCACCTACAGAGAATAATTAGTTCCAGCATTCACAAAATCTTAATCAGTCTTTCTGTCTTCTGCCCTCTTTAAGGCAAGCACTGGAAATGGAGACAGAATACTTGGTAGATGCCAGAACAGTAACAGAATTTTAATTTGAGAGAGGCTTACATTTGGTAAATGTATTCTGCCATTCTCTGTGTGGACCTGCCATGAACTGGGTATTTGTATTCATCATCTGATCAATCTTCAAACCTGTACAAATACAGAGTAATGTCAGGCTCCCAAAATAGGCTCACTGTCGTTGTACAGTGTTTCAGACATTGTGCACTGTACCAGAGCAGGATGATACCTTTTGAGAGACTGAGCAGAGCTCTAGTAGGCAGGCTTTACAGCTGACAGGGTTTTGCAAAGTTTTACTTGTAATACCTGCTGTGTCTTTACACTAAGGAAGCCAAGTAAATCTCTACATTTATTAATCTTCCCGGCCAGAATAAAACCAAAACAGGGGGTAGGGGAGATGGAATTGAATACTTTGTTCTCTTAAAATCTTCACTTGAGGAGTCTGAGTCAGATTGGAGAATAGCATGTGTGAAAACATTTCACTCTCTTCTGAGGAATTACCTTGACTTACCTTTACCAAAGTCATCATTTTGAGTTGAGTTTTTATACTTGTGTTCTATAGCACATAATCCATACTGGTTCATTAACGTTTAGGACTGTCCTAGCATTGGATAACTCTCCTTCCTGCTAGACATGAAACATCTCCTATAGGCCAGGTTTTATTTTCAATGTCTTAATCGTGAAGGATATAATGATTACAAGCAGCCCGTGTTAGTAACAAAATAGAGGAAGCAAGAGAGACTTTGTTCCAGCCAAATAGGCCATTTAAGAAACAAATTCATAACTTAAGAGTTTTGCATGGGCTAGAGCTTGAGAAAGAACTAAACAAATCCTCTTAAAATCCCCTTCATACAACCACTGAGTCCAGGCTTTGTACAGATAGACCATCTTTAGGAGAGTTCAGAAGCAATGTACTCTGCCCAGTCTCTGTATTTAGAGGTAGTGCTAAAGGTGACCTGTAAAAGTTAGAATGTCCTTTTTTGCTTCTTTATGCTGTTTGTAGCATGAGAAACTTTGTGGTTAGGGCAAGAATTCAATATGAAAGTTGAGTGCTAGTCCTATTTCTGACACTAATTTATATGGTGGAGGTAAGTCTCACTTGAATGTGCTTCACATTTTCAGTGGTAAGGAGGAGGGGAGAGTGTTTCTGTCCCCTGGAGTGTGCTTTGCAGCTTGCAGGCATAGAGGGTTCTAAGGAAGGCTAAAATGTGTATGGGCATGGTAGGGGGAAGGAACTTGTTTATCTAAAAATGGTAAATATTTCATACTTTCCTCATGGAAAATTTCTTGAAAATTATGAAAAGAGGAACAAAAGGATTTTTTACTGTTCTTTCCAAGGAACAGATCTTGTGTCTCTGTTAACCACGGATTTTTTTTTTCCTGGTTTGTCACGTACTGAACTAAGCAAATACTGATTAAAAGGCTTATTTTGTGTTCAGAGACTTGTACTGTCTTCAGTCCTGCACTGTTCTCTTTCTTGGGTTTGTTTGTTTCTTTCTTTTTTTTTTTTTTTTTTAACATCCTTCAGCCTTTTCTGGAGCCTGTCAATAAAAGAGACTTGGGGGTAGGAGTGGGGTGGGGAGAAGGCTGTATTGCTGCCTGAGAAGAAAAGAAATCAACCTTCCAAGAGAGAAGCAGTAGCTCTTTTAAAGCTTCTTTATATACTCTAAAGAAGCAAAAGAGGAAACAAAACATTTCTTCTTTACAGGTTGCCTTTAAGATCCCTGACTCTAGGGTATACACTATAGACTGGGCATTTCTTGAATCGTGTTGTTTTCTGTCTGCTGTGAGAAACGGAGACTCCTCCTGCACACCAGCTGCAGTGAGTGTTTGGGAGGGACTGAGGATGTTCATGGGAAATGAATCTCAGCTCCTGGGGGATGGAAGGTGGAGAGAATTACGATGTTCAGCCCTGAGGCAAGGATTCTTGAATATGATGCATTTAAGCCACCTTTTCTTTACTGGCTGGGTCACCAACCAGCTATAGCAGGAGAAACTCAATTTGGTTGTTTATGTGTGTTGTTTGTTCTTTTAAACTGGAATAGAAATGCTGGTGTCAACAGCCTGCCCAAAGCTGGGCATGGGAAAGGCCTACGATTAGGTTGTAGCTCCAACAGCTACTAACCCCCTCTCATTCTGTAGCGCAGATGACTAGCGGATGATTCCAATGAGAAAGCAGGTTGGTTTAGCCAGTGAAAGCAAAATTTAAGAAATTAAACAGTACATAAAAAACAAAGGAGGCAGAGTTGTTTGGAAATGATATCTTGGAAATCAGTGCATCAGCACTGGTTAGATTGCCTCAGCACCTGTGAACCAATGCAGGGAGATCACTGCACAGATATGTACAATCCTGCTCTCAAAAGAGCCAATTTCTTCTTAGAATTGCCATCTTTCCACTGCCTGCAGCTCATACGCCTTCCAGCCTGACAGTTCATAGAATCCCTGATTTCAGCAATGAGCTTTCACTTCTGTACAACAAAGAAATATGTCCCTAGTGCAACTGCTTCTACTCATGTGCGTCTCAGAACAGGGAGGAAAGCAGTTTCAAAATCAACTTGCCACATTTCCCCCTTCTTCCTCTCTCCGCTTAAAATGGTATTTTTCAGCTTCTGCAGGTCTCTAGGGCTTGTGTGCCATATGATGTGGTTAAACTGCAGAAGGAATAAACTGTCCACTGCACAGAAAGTTAAAAAACATAACAGAAAGGTGTAAAAAGAAATTAAAAAGGAAAGCAGCAACCTCCCATGCTGGCCCAGTTGCTTTTGTGGGCTCCAGACATACACTTGCGGCAGTAGAAAATCGGTTTGCTGTTCTCCGAGTCCTCATCTCTCTCCTCTGCAGTCAGACCTGGCATGATGATGCAAGCTGCTTACCAGGAGCTGTCCCTACTGCTCGCTGATGCCATGCTCCCATGCTACCCTGGCCTGCTCTTCCTTTCCACCACTCACTGGTTGGGACACTTTACGATGCAATGGGCGGTGTTTGTCATCATCTTCAATTATCATTCCCTCCTCATTCTCCATGTTTGGCAGCCGGGAGTGGTAAGGTTTGGGGGGTAGAGCAGGAGGGTCCATGGTGTCCTGAGGAATGACTCCAGATGGAGCAGAGTGGCTTCGGCATGGCTGGGATTTGAGTGACTCTAGGACATCAGGCTCAGAGAGACTGTACCTGACAGGGAGGTAGGGTGTCTCTAGATCTTCATCAGTGTTCCAGGCCTGGCTGGGGACAGAATCCATGGTGTCTGTGCGAGGAGGTGGCTCAGAAGAATGTCCAAAATTGCTTTCACTCAAGGAAGAGACACCACTGCTTGCACTGCCAGATAAAGTGGAGTTGCTTCCATCTAGACCAGACTGCGGACTGGTGGGTGAGGCAGGGATAGGATGAAGAGGGGACTGTTGGGAAAAAAAATAAGACCAGGTTAAGATGACAAAGGAAGCAACACTGCTGCACCTGGTGAGCTGTTCCACATTTCAGCTTTTGACCGCGATGTTAACAGCAGTGCAGTTCTGTCAGTGTCATTGGTTTGTATGTGCCCTCCCTGACTTAGGTGGAAGCATCTCTCCTGGGCAGACAAGTGCACTTAACACCATCACTGTTAAAGAAGCAGTGCTCATTGAGGTGATACTCTAAGTGCCTGAGACCACAGCATGTGATGTGGAGGAAAGTGGAAGGGCCTACCACACACCTAAGTTATTTCTATGTAATTCAGCTGTGGAAGAGGTAATGAGCTTTCAGTAGATTTTCTCATGCAACTGTATTAGGATGGTAAAAATCGTATTTCTGTATTCAGGAGCTGCTTGGTGGGAGAGGAGGAGGGGGATTCCTTCAAGAGCCTATTCTTCTCCATCTCTCTCTGCTCTCCTGCCACTTCCTCTTTACCTTGCGCAACGTTCGTGCAGGCAGTGCTGGAGGAGCATCACTGAGCTGGTGATGGAAGGCATCAAAGTGCAGGGAGTAGTGTCCTGGAATGAGACAAGGATCAGAAATGCAGACTTGTGCTGCCTCACTGCAGCAAAAGAGCTGGGCTTTTAGACCCCCATAATGCCAGGTAGCAGCTCCAAATGATGGTAACTCCACTGCAGCCTAGGGCTTCCTTTCTGATAGATACTGCCGAGTGCATCTGTCACATACACAATGTTAAAGAGAACTAAAGTGCAGTCATAGATTTCCACCCACCCATGTTATCAAGGAGCTCATGGCAAGGCAGCAGGCTCATAAACAATGAGTATCTGAAGTTTCATTTAATAGCTTTGTAATCTTAAATTACTGAAAGACTTCAACCCTCACACACCTAATTCTAGTCCCAAAATACACACAAGGCCATATATGGACTGCAAAAAAATGGAAGGGGGGGGGGGGGGAAAAAAACCAAGACCTTTGTCCAGTGCTAACCTAGAAGACCAGGAAAGACTGGGGTTTTGTTCCTGATTGTTTTTATGGGGGGGGGGGGGAAGGGCTAAACTCAGCTTTCAGGTGGTTGAGACTTATCTGTGCATGACTGACTGCAGGCATGATGCAGCAGGCCTACTGGGCATTTCCTTACCATGGGGCAGGCTTCGGGGAGGCACTGGTGGGGCCAAGATGCTCCCAACGTGAGCAGACAGGAATGGCAGGGCCTCTCTGGTTCCGCTGTCTAGGCTCCAGCTACTGGGTGCTGCTGGCACAGCTGAAGGATTGAAACAGATTTAACTTGGGTAACAGAACAGGGCAGGTGTGGGGCCAGATGCACTGGCTTTCTGGTGTGCTCTTCAGCAGTGAAGGGATAGTCTAGGGACCTGGTGAATGGTGGGATTGAAGGGAAGGAAAAAGACATCATCTAGTCTACAGCGTTAAGCTTATAGGTTGCTTTGTTAAAGAAGCAAGAGAGTTAGGTGATCACGATGTTAGTCTGCCCATCTCCCCTCCATGACCCTTTTTTAGGAAATCTGAAGAGCAGCAGAACTCCGTGAGGCTTGTTTTTTGCAAATCGGTGAGTAAGGCAGTTGTTGCGAGCTGTTCTGCTTGGCTACCACCAAGTGACATGGTGATGGGAGAAGGGAATGTGTAGCACACAGCCACAGCAGTGAAGCAAGAGGCCTTCCTAAGTGAAGACAGGAGGAAAATTACACCTCAATCTCTTACAGGACAAATCATGACTGTAAAGCTCTGACTTACAGAGTTGATAAAAGTATTTTGATCAGAAAATACGTAAAGACAGCAGTTTGGACTCCTTGTATTACTGAGTCACCTGAAGAGATCAAGTCTGTTCCTCACATGACAGATACTCCATCTGTATGATCATCCTGAAGTTTTTATAGAAGTAAAAGCTGCTTCTTTCAAATATGAGTATTTTTCATGATTTTGAGAATTCTGCAACCTCCAATGTTACTAAAGTGCGCCTTTGTTTCTTCCACTTAAACACACTGCAAGACTTGATTTATTCTGAGAAGCTAGACATGCAATAATTATTTAAAAACAAATAAGCTATTTCTTCAGATTGGCAAAGAAAAGGAAAACAAAGTAATTCAGTGAGCCTACCAAAGAAAAACAAGATAAAACCAGATTTTTCCATCTTCATTTTGGAAAATGGAAGCCTGGAGAAATAAATATGAAATTTTGACATCTGAAGAGTATTTCTCCTTAATTAAAATGCCTGCAGCCATTGCTGGTGCTTTTTCTTTTTTAAAATGACTTAGAAAGATTTCTTTGGGCTTTTTTTTTTCTCCTTCATTCTTGAGTTAGCATGAACAGAGGTTCCCCAAGACCTAAAATTCTCTAGAGAGATATCACAAAGTGACAGCTTCAGAAGACAGAACAAAGCCCCTAAAACTAAGAAAGTAAACATTTTTGAAGAGAGACCCTCAAACTGAGAAAGGCAAACAAAGAAGCCAGTAAGAATCTTGGCAGAGAACTGGTTCAAACCAAGGGCTACATCTCAGCACGTGCAATGTGGCTTCAAGTGCATTTTCTGAGCACTTCTGTGCATGTGTCAGAATGCTTTAATTTGCACTACTGCAGTGGGTGTCAAGCTAAACCAGAGGGAGAAGATGCAGAACAATGCCAGCCATGCTAGTCTTCTGCAGTATACCAGCATCGAGTGGAAATGACAGAACAAGATTGTATCTGCTTGACCTGTAAAATGATTGCTGTGCATCACTGAGATGCAGTTAGAAGAATGTGAAGAGGAGAACTTGGTACCTTACTGCATAATCTGCTTCTCTTTTCTGGTATTTAGGAGTGCTGGAAATGATCCTCAGGTCAGATGATTTTGGAGAGTGGCTGCTGCCTGTTAAAACCAGTGTTTTATCCAAAACGCTTCAGGGAGAGACCTAAGCAGGGATCTCCCAGAGCTCTGGCCTAGTGCATCTCTCCATTATAGCAGTGTTCAGTGGCTCTGTGGCCAAGTTTAATTAGCAGGGAAGCTGTATTTGAACCATTGTGCTCTGGGCAACTGATGTCACCCTGCTGTCAATGAGAATTACCAAGCTGAGCTGACAGGGCAAGGAAGGGGCTGGGTAAATTCATGGGGCATGACTGTTAACAAAAAACAAGGGAGATGACATCCTGACTTAAAAAGAATGATGAAGGTTCAAGAGCAGCAAAAAATGTCTCTAATTGTTTATGCCACCAACATGGCTGAAGAGCTGTCACACCATCCCCTAAGGAAAATTAGTGAACATGACCTATGACTTCTGTGGCTTCCTTGGGCCTTTGGAAGGGATTCTGTCTTTGATCTCCTTCTCTTTGTGCTGTATACTACATGCTTATGTAGTATCACCCACAAATATGAATTCAAGTATTCTTCCTAGACAGGTAATAAATACTTATTTACCTTCCCTGTCCAGATCTTTCTCCTGTCCAGTGTAAAGACCTTACCACCTCTGTTGTATGTTCAGTTCAAACTAAAATGGCTAAGATGGAGCTCTTGTTCCCTCATTCCCTAGTCTTAACTTTGTTGGTGACAGTAATGAATGATGGTAAGTCATTATTCTGCTATTTCTTCAGAACTGTACCTTGGCTTTAGGTTTCAAACTGGACTGCTCTGGAAGGCTGTCACATTGGTAAAGTGGTGGACTCTGATGTATTAGAAACTCTAAGGTAGAACTGGGATTTTTTTTTTCCCAGAAGATAGTTTAGTTCAAGCACAGCTACTGAAACAAAAACACTGATAAAAGTAATGGAGTGCAGTATGGAGATGAGACTAGAGAGTTGTGATGGTCTTTCTTGGCCTTAAAAAAATCTTTCAGGATACCATTTTTCCACATGACTGTTCCTTGCTCAGGCAACCTCCTCGTCTCACATTTTGACTCATTAATTTTACCCTCTTCTGCTTTTTCAGTATGCTGCCTTTCAGATAATTTTTGAGCCCATTGCTTTGTCCATGGCACCATTTTTGCAAACTCCTTTTCTGTTACACCAAACTCCCTCTTCTTTCATATTTCTGTATGGGCTCTGCTTGTTTTTCCCAAAGCAGTGAGTTTGAAAAAAGATACATTCATAATAAATATAAATAGTTACTTGAGAGAGGGATCACAAGAAATGTTAGTATTTTGAACAAGAAATGCATATTAATACAAGTATTAAATCTCCTAATTTTAAAATACAGTCCAAATCTGTCACTCTTCTTTCAGGTAACTTCACATTTACTGCTCTGGAAGTTTTTCTTGATAAAGACTGCAGGATTTGTTTCAATAACAAAATGTTCAACTCAAAAAACTCTTCTGAAATAAAGAGGTTTGTGCAACTCTGCCCTTTTGAGAATGATCAAAAGTGGCTATAGGTTGGCAGAAGGCCCAGTTAATTAAACTGTTAATTAAAAAAATGTGAGAGAATGCACTCTGCAAGGAAATGTAGAAGCCCATTTGTTACTTGCTGCAGTGTGACCAGAGTAGTTCAGAAAGCATGCATGCTGACCAGGAGAAGGGGTACCTTTCTCAGCCACAGACAGGTTGGGATCGCTGCAAGGTTTGCATGGTCCGATCATTTGCTGGATCAAAGCGCGCTGGAAATTTGGAGGCTAAAGGAGAAGCAAGTTAGCAAAGAGAAATGGGGGGAAAAAGAAAAAAAAGGAAGTTAGGAGGCAGCTGGTGCAGAATCCTGGAGCTTTCTTTTCAGCAAGGAAACTTTTTAACTAAAAAAATTATGGGAGCCTTAGGCTGTCTCTACATTAGCAAGTACTGTGGTACCAGCAGATTGCTAAGGACCCACAATTATATGCTGCATGTGGAGTCGTTACTTCAGACTGTCTGTAGCCTGGTCTTACTTGTTCCTGTTATCAGCAAAAATGCATTGTGTGCTGTGCTGGACCTTACTTTTGTTTTTGATTAATTTGAAAGAATTGAGTTTGTGTGCTCGGAGACAGTTCTCTGATGTGAGCTGAAGTGCAGTAAGCAGGCATGATCAGGAGATTTCCTTCAAAAGTGCATGCCAGGGCCACATTAAAATGCTTATGTGTAAGCACACTCTGAATTGTTTAACTTGTCTGGGGAAGGCAGTAGATGCAGACAGAGATTGTTTGGAAACTGTATCAGTGTATTATTTCAGCCTCTCATGGTTTTTAATACCTCTGGACATCAACATAAAAAGCTACTTAGAATCAGCTTTGAGGCCAGACTGCAGGATGGCTGTGCTTCTAGAAAAATGAGTTAAGAAAAATGGTAAGACTATTTGTAGTAGACCAAGACTTATAGGATAAAGTTGGGAAGTGAGAAGAGTCCATTTCCGCAGGGCTTACCTGCAGTTTTAGAAGTCATTACAAATTGTATCACCTCCAGCAGGGTGATTAATACAAAAAGCTCTGTATCGCCTCTGAAATGATCTTAAGTAAATGGTTTTGCTTTCCAAAAGTAAATTGGGAACCTTTCAGGTGGTCAATAGTAAACAGGTCAATAGTAAACAAAGTCACAGTAATAAAGGAAATTAGATGTGCTACCTGTCCATTTTCCATGATAGCTGTGGGATACATGGCGCTGCTGGGTCGGTCCCGGTGGGCTGGTAGCAGCATCATCATCTCCCGAGAGTGGCGGTACTTATCTGGTAGAGAGGGAGAGCCTGTAAACAAGTGAGAGCAATCACGTACACGTGACAAACAACAGCCATGTCTCTGCATGCCCAGTCACCTAGGCCTCCTCTGCCATTTGTTCAGACAGATGGGCTTACAGGACTTCAGAAAACATGGTGCTGAGCCCACTAAGCAGCTAAGTATTGGTGGGGTGCACAGCACAAAGATGAAATAAGAACTGTCTGCTTGTATATAATTAAGGACATACCACAGAAGCTGTATAAGGTGTATGTGTACCTAGTTGTATGCTGAAAAGTGCTTCCTCTTAAAACAAGTGGGCACCTGTGTGGAATCAGTTGCAGCTGTGCTGTACAGTGTCTAATGCTCCTTTGGCCCTTAATGTGCTGTAGAGTTACAGAAATGCCATCAAACTGTGCATTTTAGGACTGAATGTGGAAGAAGGCCATTCAGTTACAGCAGGAAGATATGGGAAGCTACGGGAAGCTACTTCATTCCTCAGTTTTGGTAGATCTAGTCTGAGGTGTTGCCATTTAGCTGGTGATACCTTGATGAGCTTCCTTTTTGTTAAAGCAAAATAAAAGCCAATAATCAAGAGAATTTTCTATAGGTGTGGTGGCACTTTGCTTACAATGCCACAGGGCATACATCCCTGCTGAGTGCGCTGGGTTGCTGAGCCATTGTATGACAACAGGATATTTACCAATGCTTAGAGTTATGTAGCAGGAACATGTCTGACTTCACTATTGGTTATCATTTATAGCTTGCCACTATAGCTTGACTATCAGTTATCATTTAAGACACTGGGCTATTTAATGTAATCAGCTTCCTGGCAGGTGGAAGTATTTGGGACTCAGGTCCTTCAAGATGACTGCAATATAACGTGTCTTCTGATATGCAACAGCTGACAAAGGACTTGCCAGAAGAATGGTTCTCATTAGTGACTTTCTCAAGTCTGATACTACTGATACACGTATCCCTTGGGATGCACAATATTAGGCAGGAACTGAGGTTCAGAAGCTGCTGGAGTGAGCTTGAAATTGGACTGATTATTTCATTGTGTCACAAACACGCACTTAACAGATGGCAGCACACAGCGCATCGCAGAGCCATGCCGGCTTGTGGGGAATACATGCCCCCTCTGGCAGACTGTCCACAACCACACACAGGACCTGAGCAGCACTCCAACGTATGAGCAAAGGCATTGGTGCTGGTTAATGCAGCTTCCACCCCAGCAAAAGCAAACATGCAGTTTTGGGGACTGATACTCAGCAGACAGTGGAAGGAACAATGTGTCCAGCAGAATGCAGGATAAGGTCCTACAATTGCAACAATTCCATCAGGGGTGGCAGATCCCAGATTAAGCTACACCCCCACCCCGACATTAACAGCTGCAGAGTATCTGCATTCTAGTTCTGAACTCATTTTCTCCCCAGACATGAAACAGAAACGTAATTAAGACAACATTATTTGGTCGTATACACAACATTGGCTTGGAAAACAGTGTTAACACTTTATGCTGAGTCTCTTTTACTCACACATCACAGATAGTCCTGTTTCTGCAGGACAAGTCTAAGGACGCCGAACTTTTTGGTGTGCCTAGAACTACATCACAGCACAATCTACACTAAATATTTCTCTCTTATTTATGTTGTCATTCTTTTATGTCCAAGATGCAAACCACCTCTGTGCCAGCAGTTTATATGGGATTATGGTTTCCATACACCTTACACTGCACGACCTGAAAAATCCCACAGATGTGCTAAATATGGTGGCAGAGTCTCAGTTACGAAGTAGCTCTGCAGTTTGGTACCCTACAATTTGTAAATAACTGTAGCTATAAAAGCTGTAACAGGTTATGCCAAGAATCCAGTCTGCAAACAAGACTAAGGAGGAGTGGCTATAACTGAAGCTTTTATATCAGCTCTGCTTCTTTGGACGGATAGAGAGCACAATCACTATAGCTCCTTGCAGGGACTGGCAAAACTTAAAAAGCAAAGTCAAACCAAGCTTTTAAAAGCGTCCAGAGCAGCCAGTAGCCATATAAAACGCTGCAGCTTGTATCAAGATTTAGTTTGGTGCACTTCATGTGTGCAGCACTGGTGCACACACTGGACATGAGAAAGGAAAGGCTGTGCTGAAGCCAGAACTGTTTTTTTCTTGTGTCAAGTACTAGTTTTAACAAATTAAACTTGAGCATTAACGTAGTTAAACTCCAAATCAAATGGCTCCTTTATCCTGATTCATCATTTTCATTACTAAGAAAACAGTTCACTCCTGCACCAAATTGTAACATTTTTTCATTCTTGTAGAGTGCTAAATAAGACATCAGGCCTCATTTTCTACACCTTAGAAGGGGTCTGTGTTGAGGAAGCAGCAGAGATGCCTTCAGAGGAGAGTCACGTGTCAAGTGGAAGTTGCTTTTAGAGTGCATTGGAAGAGTCCCACCAATATTTTAAATTAAATTCCTGAAAAAAATCCTAACCCAACTGCTAGCTTTTTTCTAGGCCTCTCGGCATTACAATTTTTGCTTAACAAACATCAGCTTACATAATCTTTTAACTCCAGTAAGGTTGGAGCAGTGCCTCATGAGTCACCTCAAATGAAGCCAAATCAAAGCGAGTTTCTTACTGATCCTCCATACAACACCAGTGTTGCTTTCTTGATAGGGAAGACCTAGACGAGGGTCAAGCCAGGTGAAAACATAAAGATACGTATTTGATAATCTGAAAAATCAAGTAACTACTATTGTTCTTTATTGTTAGCACCAATTAGAAAACCCTTACTGTATTCCCAATTCTATTTAAGACTTTGGCTCTAACTGGTGTATATCACAACTGGTCTGAGGTGTGCTGCCTTAGATTGCTGTTCAGTAGTACAATCAAATCAATCTACTGTCTTGAGGGCTACCCTTTAAAAGAGATTTTGGGTTAATGGCTTCATTATTTTCTTTGGACAAGCCATATAGTCTGCTTTTGTTGCTGTTTTAAACAGCAATGAAATGGTAATTTTTTTGTTGTGGAGAATTGGGAGTACAATTTAAATTCCTTCTGGGTCCTTAATACAGATGGCCATAGCTTCTTTTAGGCACTAATTACAAAGATCCTCATCTGCTTAGACCAGTGCTAGCAGCTGAGTTCCGGAAAGGACTCTGCAGTTAAACAGAGAAGGAGCTATGTGGCTGGAGGGACAATGTTTTTTCATCTCTACATTAGTGTTCGAATCAACGAGAGCAGCATTTAAACAGACCCTAGGAATCCTAGATCACCATGCTCAGGTGACAAAGATGCTAAGTTAATAAATTTAGGTGGCCTGTATACAGTGAACTGTTGGCCTTTGTATACTTCCCATCTGAGAAGTGGTTAACTGCAGCATTGTGACTATTGTAGCTTTGGTGGCAGTCTCAGCAGAAAGGCCAAGGATTGGATGGGTCATGGTGACTGAACTATCCTCTCACCTCTAGAGGTGGTCCCTCCAGGACAGAGATGAGGCACATTGGTGGGGGCAGCGTGAGGAAGCTTGCACAGCTGCCGCCCATGGTGTATCTGTTCTGTGGATAAATAGAGGGCTTCAGCCTCCAGTGTTGTCAATCCAGCACCTTTCATCAGCACTAAATTAAAAAGAATATAAATAAATAAAAAAAAAGGAAAAAAAAAAAAAAAAAAGAAAAAGGATAGAGGTGCATTGGCAGAGCTGCACATGGAATGTTCATGAAGTACCTTGCTCCAGCCAGTGATATTGGTCTCTCATTTTCACAAGCATCAAATTCACCCAATTAAAAAACAAAACAAAAGGAAAAATCACCAAGGAGAAAAGCAAAGCTGTATTAGCACAGTGGAACTTAAGTGTAAGGCCTTTTCCTTGTTACAAACAACTCCATTCCGAACAGCGGTGTCGTGATAACCAGAACAGTGACTTGCACACTGTGAAACACAGGAGAGCCCCGTGGACTTTACTAGAAGTGAAATCCCATCATTAGTGGGTAATGTGTGAATGCTGCGCTCACCTAACTTAAACGTGAACAAAACTAGCAGAGAAGAAACACTGTATCATAGGCTATCAAAACACGTTAGTAAGAGTGAAGGATAGAACATATAAATATAGTCAAGTATTTTTCAAAACCATGACTTCTCTTATTCCTCATCTGTGGTCTTTTACACTGTCTATTTCTCATCTCTGGGAGGTGCTGTTGTCTCATCCATCAGCGCCATACCAAAATGATGAATGCTCCTAAAGGGTTTCTAAGCAACAGCAGAGAATAAAGAGGGAAGCTGGTGATGCTGTGAAGTCATCCAGCCCAGAAAGACTGTCACAGCCTGACACTGTGAGCACTGGACTTTTAAAGTGGAAAGTAGCCTGAAACACTATGAGCACCAAACTCCCTCAGACCCTCCAGAAGATTCAGATCTCACATATCAGCTGAGGCACATCTGTCACACCAGTTTCATCTGGTTACTTCACTATCTGAATTGGCATTATCTTCCTCCCAGCCTTTAGGAATTAGTGAAGCCTATCTGCCTTTAGCTGAAGTTGTCTGCTTCTCACCTTCCTACTCCATCTGATCCTTCAACTAAATTACTTTGATGCATCTGTGTTCTCATGGTCAGTCAAATTTTACTGCAAGTCTGAGCAAAAAAGCCCCAAGATGGCTCAGGAGAAAGGGCCCTTCTCTCTATTCTCTGTCCATAGGAGACATACAGTTCCCCTGTATGGGAAAAAGGAGTAAGATTTAAATAGCAGCCTCTATCCTGGATATCTTCTTCGGATGCCTGTGGAAAGAGGTGTAAAAAAATTGTGAATCTGCAACTGAGACTCTAAAATGAGAGGAAAAAAATCCTGGAATAGAAGTTACTGAAGTCAGTAGATTGCAGGGAGTGGTATTTTACTTCGGCTCTGAGGCTTGGAAAGAAAATGATTAGTGATATCAAGTCCAGCTGCTGCAACAGCAAAGGCAATATAAGTACCCTAGAGCTTACTTTTTCATCTTTTCTTTATTCAAGAATTTCCTGGCAGAGAAGCCCTTTTTTAAGTCCCATACTTAAAATTCCTCTCTTTCAAACATCCATCGCACACATATGCTTTTGTATACATCTCTGCTAGACTGCCTCGGGTTGGGTTTTGTACCATAATTTCGTTAAATGTGTACAACAGTTTTTTTGCCTTTGTTTTCACGATCTCTCTTTTAAGTATTGTACTGAAGACTACTCTTGTGTTTCTCTAGATGCCTGCCACAATTTTGTGGCAGAACAATGGAAACCACTGTGAAATTCAACTGCCTGAAACCAGCCTGTAACACTCTAAACACAGCTGAAAAGAAATTACTGAATCCATTTTTGGAGAATGAAAAACATTTTAAAGAAATTATTTTTGAAGAGGCTTTTAGAGCTCCAGAAGAGGAAGAGTGCATATTTCATTGTAGGTGGTCTTTCTCCAGTAAGTCAGTGAGGTTGCCGGGTTTAGGGGGTACCTGTAGGTCCAGTTAACCTTTCATTTGGGCCCATCCATTCTTACCTCGAGCACTGGAAGGGGCAGAGTTAATCATCTGAGATGGTGCCGAGTGAGTAGAGCTCAGGCTTGAGGTGGAAGGGCTAGCCTAGGATGAGGATAAAACAGACGTTGGTGACTGAGCCTTGGTACCTGGAGTTAGGGTAGACAAACTGCAGCAACAGAGAAATCACCAAGACAGAACTGAGTGGATTGGTGCATTAAGTATTTACCTGTCTCAGGTCACACAGTGTAGCCACAGGCTAGGAAATAGCTTCAGTGCAGGCCACTGTAAATTGGCAGTCAGGGCTGCAGGATTCCTTTCACCCTCCCACAAACCAAGAGCAATACCAACTGCATGTGTTGAACAGGCCAGGTAAGTAACACGCTGACTCAAACCTCACTTGCTGAAAGCAACGGTGTGATCATGGACCAGCCTGTACACATGCAGAAGATTTCTTCCCAAAGTGAACCTAGATTAATTACTGTCTCCTTTCCTGAACAACATTCAGGTCTACCTGGTCAGCTCTTTGAACAAACACACAGCTGAAGGCAAGTGCCTAGGTGCTGTGCGCTCCTCTGACGCACAACCCTGCAGAACACCTTCAGTGCTGTTTTCAGCGTCTGCCGCTGGCTGTGTAGAGCTGTACCTGCATGTGGTACATGTCCTCAGCGGTCTCCCCCACAGAACTGTCTGTTAGGATAACCAGGTTTCCTGTTTCACTGGAGGTGTGGGATGACAGAGAGGATGAGGAGTGTCGGACTGAACCAAGCATGTTCAGTGGGCTAGAACAAAAAGGCAGAAGGAGGGCATAATTATTTTCTGGACCTGTGTTTTAATTTGTGAAGCATGAATTTTTTTCCAAGCTGGTAAGTGCCTTGAGTTACCTACTGATTTAGATCACCTTTAAATACCAAACACTAGTGAAAAATCAGGCTGCTTAAACAAACTCAAAAATGTAAATACGAAAAAAGTGATGACCATAAGGTTACATGTAAGACATCATAGTAAGCAGGATGTAGAATTTCAGACTCCAAAGCCAGGTTAACATCACCTCATAATGTTGGATACATATTTGTTTTGCTTATAACAACATTGAAAACACTCATTTTTAATGCTGAAGTACGATGAGTGGGAGCAGCTTTTAAAAAAACATTCCAAAGGAAGCCAAGCAGGAGACACACAGGTCAAAATACAGTTTTCCTTACTGCATCTGTTGGGCCTCAGCGTTACAGTTAAAGGCAGCTTTGTAGCTGACAGTAAATTAATGCAGCCCAGCTGGCGTGCAGGCTGCACCCTCATCTCCCTCATGGAATGAAATTTTTCTTTGTCACTCCAAATCACATCCACAAATGTACACTACAGAATCTCCCTAGATTGCCTAGAAGGCTTTGTACAAAGTGAAAGATTGTGAGGGAAACACAATTAGGGTGTCACCCAGACACCAATTGTTAACTGCCAAGCCACTAAACTAATATAAAAGCTACTCAATTTTAACAGTAAAAAAAAAAAGAAAAAAAAGAAAAAAAAAGCTGTGTAGACTCACCAAGAGAAACAAACACAGAACAGTTAAAATTTCGTAACTTCAGTGACGTTCCTGTCACTTGTTTCTCCTGCTGACATGAGTTTGTCCATTTGAAAGTAGGCAGTTTTGGCTGGATACAAAGTCATTGTTTTGAACTGAAAATCCCAATTTTTATCCTCATCTTTGTCTTTATAGTTTGAATAAGCATCCATATTTTTTGATGTTTCTGTGAAGGCTGAGCCAAGTTTTTGGTGTTCTGATCAAAACCCCTGTCATTTTTTTTCCTATATTTGGGTTCTGATTTGATCAGAATTATAAAAACCAACGTTTGGAACATTTTTTGATAATTTAAAATAGGTACGTCTGGAGTTTACGGTAGCTAAGGACCCACTGATTCGCTGTTTGTGTAACAGAAGATCTCCAGATGCAATCTGACTGGGAGGGTCCTAGTGGCAGACTGCTTACTGTAGAGGCAGCAACACACAAGTGATGGGAGTAACAGCTGGAGGTGTTCAGCATTTGCTGCAAATTGGATTTCTCAACTTTTTTTACTCCAATCTTCAGATTTTTATAATTAGCACTGAGTAAGGACAAAAGACACTTCCGCCAAACACACCCTGCTCCTCTTGCAGTACTGTTAACCACTTTTTAGATCCTTGAATTTTAATACAACAGTATGCATAGATCCTGGGTATTTTGGTAGAACAAACAAACAGCATACCTGTGTCGATGCATCAGCTTCATGCTCTCTGGACTCATAGGTCCATGTGAAACCAAAACATTGCTGCGTGGTGTACTAGTGCCAGAACAGGCTGGACTCAGCTTATCCAAGCCAGGTAACTCCTGCAAAGGAAATGTACTTCAGCTAAGTTTTTCTTCTCAGGAAAATCCTAATCTGTTTCCATGTTCTCTGTAGCTATCCCCAGTCATCCTGCGTTTCCACAGGACAAATTGTTCAGTGCTTTATAACCCCATTCTCTCTTTCTAGCCGCTATTTCAGGAATTTGGGAAGGAAAACAGAAGCCTAGTGTGGCCCAAATTACAGCTACCTACAGTTAAAAAAATATAAAAAATACAGATCTCATCCAGACTCTTTAGGGAGGTAGTGAACTAAGATCGGCAACTGCAACCTCCCTGCTTTGAAAGAAAGGGAACATGTTAAAATTCTGTCACTGTTACCTAGTTTGGCTGTGATAACATTCAAGATAGTGCCTGGGTATCCATAAAGCTTTCACCATACCAGAAAGAGAGGAACGCACTGCAGATTTCTGAGACCGCCTGGCAAAGCAGTCTCAGAGTACTAACATACAGCAGAGCACACACAGAAAAAGTCGCATTCCTGAACGATGCCGTTTGTACTTCTGGTACCTAACAGGTGATGTGAACCATCCTCTGGAGGCAGTTGTGTTGACTGTATGAGAACAACAGACCCATAATAGCGCATGTCTTGAGCACCAGAGTTTGATGCCTCATGTAACCAACAGGAATTTGTCTGCATTAGAACACTTCTGGAGAGCCTAACCCATGTCATGCTACTCCAAATTATGGCAGTTCTTTCTCAGCACCTAACACTTCCTGTTAATCTTCCTCTTTTTCCAATTATTTTCTGCTACACAAGACAGTAACTGAAAATTAATCTTTACAATTTTGTGACACAATAAAGAACATAAAAATACGAGACCAGTTTAAATTAAAAGCTAAGCTAAGATACTTACTAGCACTTCTTTCTTGCACAAAAATCCAGACTTTTTTTATTATCTGGCAGTCCAGTAGGTTCAATCAATCAGCTCTGTTCTACCATGAACCGTACTGCAACTGACAGGGGTTTAATTGTAACTCTGTGTAATTCAGAACAGGACGAGGGTCAGCTTACGTGGTACAGACTGGATCGCATCATCTGGAACTGGTCTATCAGTTTCTTATGCAGGGGACGCATTTCTGGGTGTACAAATTTTTCATGGACTGCCAGACCCACTCCTAAGACATGTACCTGTTGAAAGAACAACTAACATCACAATCCCAAATAAATTGTGGCTGAGAGAACAGAAACCTGTCCTGTGGTTCTGCCAATGTGCAAGAAAGTCCTGTAAAATATGCCACTGCTCATTCACTGACTGATGATAATTAAGCAAGCCGTGGAGACCTGGCAAGTTCCTATTACTTCAACAAGTACTTTAAGTGTGAGACAAGTACATTTATGTCATGTTGGATTACTTTTGTTAAGAGATAACTGTAAAAAATTACCAGATTGATTCTCTCTCCAGCGTGAATGGCATTAAGTCCTCAAAAAGATAATATATTGCGACAAATTCCTTCCACCCAGTGTCAGGGATGGGGTCAAAGTTGCCAGCAGAGATTTCTAAAAGAAGTTTGTGCTAATTGTGCTGAGCAGTGGCAGTGTGGCATGCACGCTCATTCCTGCTGCTGCTCATTATTTATTGTTAAAGGTCACTTTTTCAAAAGTCAAACATACAGTATTAGTGACTGAATGACATTATATAAGCGTTCTGATGAAAGAAAACAGTAATGATAGAAGGCTTAAGATGTATAAAACTCTCTACATGATCCAAAGTCTGTACAAACAATAACTAATTAATCTTCAAACACACTCTTGAGGACTGGAGAGAGATAAGTATTATCTTTGTTTTACAGATGGGAAATCTGAAATGCAGTTAAGTGCTTTGTTGAAGAAACAGTCCTGGTAGCTCTGTTCGGACTTGGAGACATTGTTTAATGGGGTGTATCTTGCCAAAGTTGCAGTTAAGAGGGATGTGATTTTCTGGTTTCACTCCCACCAAAGCATCCAGCTAGCTTTATCTACCAAGATGTTTCATGGGGACACTAAGGAAAAAAGCAACTGCAGATAATAGGCAGTAAGTCTTCCCATGTAGCTCTGCCAGTTTAATCTCAAGCCTGACTTGTCCTGTCTCTGATTATCTTTGAAATTTACTGGGAAGACATAATTCAAAATATCCAAAATAAATGGCAGGCTTGAAATGTGGCACAACATCTATTGGATAATTGGAGAAACAAAAGTAATGTCCTGGAATCACAGAATTGTCAGGGTTGGAAGGGATTCCAAGGATCATCTAGTTTCAACCCCCCTGCTGTGAGCAAGGACACTTTCCACTAGATCAGATTGCTCAGAACCACATCCAGCCTGGTCTTAAAAATTTCCAGGGATGGGGCTTCCACCACCTCCCTGGGCAACCTGCTCCAGTGTCTCACCACCCTCATGGTGAAGAACTTCTTCCTAACATCTAATCTAAATCTACCCTCCTTTAGCTTGGATCCATTCCCCCCCAATCCTATCACTACCTGAAACCCTAAAAAGTCCCTCACCAGCTTTCTTGTGGGCCCCTTTCAGATAATAGAAGGCCCCAATGGGGGCTCCTCAGAACCTTTTCTTGAAACTGAACCCCACTTCTCTCATGGCCTTTTAGCTGAGCTTCACCTCAGGCTTGTTCACAAACTCCTTGGCAATCTCTGTGTTTTGTTTAAATGCATTTTAGTTCTCCTGCACCAAAATTCTTTGCTTCTGAGTGAATTGGTTGGACATGGTATGTTTTAGACTGCTGATGAATCCAGACACTGCAGCCATGTTCTTTTGCATTGGGAAAACAATACCTGTTCCTGCATGAGTTCCTTGAGCTGTGTAATCTTCTCTGCGTCTCCAGGGTGCTTTGTGATATAATCTTTATCAAAAAAGGCCTGTAATAGAAGAAAAAAAACCAAAAGCCTTCTGCTTACTGGAGGATGTTTCCTCATAACTTAGTGTCAAATGACTGGAGAAGAAAGTCCAAAAGTCTTAGGAAAGTTAAATATATTTAAGCTAACAGCAGCAGCTAAGTCAATCCTCCCCCCCCCCCCCCGCTTTTAGCACTCTGGGATCCAGCTAAAGCCACAGAATGGTTTTAGCAATCTGGATGACTCTGCTCAATCATAATTCTGACCATGTTTTCCCATGTGATGGTAACAATCAATACCACTATAGGCCTTGTATCATCCAGTACTCTGCATTGTATATAGTTTCCTTTGCATAACTGCCTAGACTTAAAGCCATTAAGTGAGTAAAGTGGTATCTAATGTAAAGCATCAAGAACACCCTCTTCATGGCTCTGTAGGGAAGACAAATCCCACAGCTCTGGGCTGCTGCTGACATTTCTCAGTATTTCACCCTAGATTTACCTTTTGCAAAGTGAAGTTTAAGAAACAGCTGCAAGTAAGATCAATTCAGGGTTACAGCAGAGTCTGACATTAGCCTAGCAAAGACAGTGGTTGAGTGGTGTGAATTAGTGCCAAATCAGTCTCAATTGTCCCGAGTCCCACTGTCTCTATAGCAGAATGGATTTATCATGGAAGAAGGATAAAAGAACCTGCTTCACTCTTTCACCTACCAGGTGAGGATTTCCAAGTAAACCAAGTTTCATCCTTGAGAAACCCCTGAGTCAACCACACCTACTTCAGTGTGATATGCCAACTCCACCTTTGCATCCTCCTGTTGATATGTGCTATGTGAGCACTGATGCAGAATAACTATGCACAAGAATACCATGCACATGAAATTATCTTAGGAAGTCATGTTCTCTTTGAAACGGAAAGAAGATGGAAGAAAAGTGACAATGAATTTGGAAGCAGAGCTTGGCTTACCTCCTGGTATCGTGCAATTCCCCCATTAACAGCTGCATCAATCACTCCATTCAGACACATGCTGAGAAGATTAATGTTGCCATGCATTTGTTTATGCTGGTACTGGCTTATCAGCGTTCTCAGCTCCTGGTTTTTGTTCTCAACCACTTGAATGGCATTTTCCAAAGGACTTACTTCAACCTCAAAGGCAATAAAACATGCTTTAATTCCATGCAATCCTCACTGAGATTTTTTATCTTCCATGTAATGAAATGATACTCTAGGATCATTCAGTCATCTCTCTTAGTTTTTACTGCTTTGTAGAAAATTAGCTACATTAACAAACTTCACTGTTGAAAATGCTGTATTTCAGGTCACTCAGTTGTGATAACTTCTTTCTGTAGGCTGAAGACATGGCGACAATGCAATTATTCAATCTTTTTGGTGCTGTCTCCATTATACTGCCACGTTCCCTTACACAATCCCCCTGGTTACATTCAGCAATTATTTAGACTAGGTGGTAGAAAAAGGACATACTCAATCATTGGTAATTGTCGTAGTTTTAAACTGAAACATTTCAGCCAAAGGAGTTTTAAGTTGCCTATCCCATGCTCTCACTAATTCATCATTTCAAACGATAATTACAGCAACAAGGAATGTTACCAGTTCTCTTCTCTCCACTTCAAACCAACGAGAGATCCCAGGCAAACTGTGAGTCAAGGTAAGAGTGGTACGTTCAATCCACAAGCTCTGTGAAGAGTAATTGAGGATGTGAAGTACACAGCAAATCACAATCACATTGTCTGTACTCTTACTACAGTTGCTAAGATGGTAAACTTCAGAAAAGAATGTATTAACCTCCTGAGTATTACCTTGCTTTGTAGAATGTCATGCTGAAAGTCACTTCAACAACAAACCCAGAATTCTGTATGCTCTAAAGCAACACTTTCAACATTTGTATTAATTGTTAAAGGTTAACAACAAATGCTGTCATGGGAACCAAGCAGACATTGTGTACATGTATAGCACTAAGAATTCCAGAAATTCAGAATTACAAAATACAGAATTACACAATTCCAGTCAAACACCAAAAAACAAACCCACCAAACCAAAACTATCCTTGGTTCAAAAAGCATTTCTCTTGGCACTGAAATAACTCACCTTCAAACTGGAGAGTGCTTCGCCCAGGTCAGGTATGTAACCATTGGACCCTAAGGCTACTTGTTATTTCAGTTACTGTAGTATCTTTGGATATCAAGTCAGGGTTACTTAAAAAGCTGCATCATCATAAAGTGACAAGACAGTCTTTGCCTTGAAGAGAGTAACATTTAAACACTGCTTATTCACAACTTGTACCTTGAATTCATTCTCCTTGTCCTTTGGGCCTTTGTGGAAGGGCCTGTCGTAGCGGAACTTGCGGATGTTGTTGACTCTGTAAAAGCTCTTTATGCGGTCAGGGACACGGTCCATTTGCAGCACATCAATATTGTCTGGGATGGGAGTTACTGCATAGATCTGTAAATCTGTGAATTATGTGGTCAAAGAAAGCTATGGGACATCAAACAGGAAAGCTAGCTCTGCTGTGCAAAGAACCAGGATGGTGAATTCAGCCATGCCCTTCTGTTTTCCAACATTTTTCTTTTGCAAGTGAAACAAGAGGACACTAGACTAGATCTACCAGGAGAGTCTACAGAGTTAGAGGGCTTCATGGGCAGAATAACCAAAGAAAAAAATACATGAGGATGCAGAAAGCATGTAGTAAAATATGCAAAACATCCACAGCAGGCAAACTAACCGTTTCCTATTAGTTTTAATTAGAGCTAGGTGCCTCATTTGTGCAGGAACTTCAGGGGATCTTGATAGATTCAGGAACCCAAATATCTAGAATTTCCCTTCAGTAAATGTCACCATAGATATTCAAGCTTTATCTAGAAATCGAAGTTGTCCTAATTTAATAAATTTACAGTCCTGTTTAAGTAGTCTAACCTTAGCATTACGAACAGGATCTCTGCACACACAGCCAAACCAACCAGAACACACAAAGCCAACCCATCTGTCTATGCAAGTGTCAGCGTTACACAGCAAAGGGCATGCGTTACAAAAGACAAGTGGGAAGCTGCAACTTCTAAGGAGACTCCACTGCAGGCAGCAGGTCCTGCACAATTGTTGTTCTTGTCACAAGCCAGACAGTGGTGTTGCGATGACTAACAGCTCCTGAAGTCTCTGCAGATGCATTGAATGTTACATACGTGAGTCTTTAAATGCATATACCAGTGCCTTGGATGCAGAGAATTACAGTACAGATTTACAACAGCAGGAATGAGATTCAAAGCCTTAGTATAAAAGGATTCAGCAGTTAAAAAAAAGAAAAAGGAGATGCAAAACTGAAACAATACTGCTGTGAAAAATAAACAGTGGAAAATGACACTTTGGAATTAATAGCTGTTCCCAACAAAATATTCTCCAAGGGAAGGTATTGGGACTACTTTTAATGACTCAAACTGTGCATTATGGTAGTGCTGTTGGTCAAGGTTAAAACACTGATGTGACTAAGCACAGCTATTTCCCTTACACATTGACTATGACTTGTATTACTCCCTGAGTAACAACTCACCATTCTCTCCAACAAGACACAGCACAATGAGCCAGTTAATGTCTACTGGAGACAGGTGTATAGTTTTGTCCATACCCAGCTCTATGTAAGACACTTAGGAACTAAGGTATCCAAGCGATTTTTTCATTTTCACTATGTTCCTACTTGTTTTTCTACTATGGTTCTTCTCATGAGAGTTTGCCCTTTCACTGAAGGATACACTGGGCATCACACTGCAATATAGAGTCATCTGGGTGGTTTGGATGCTGCATTGCAATGGCTTGTGGGAACTCGCTTAGCATCCTCTGCTGGAAGGCTTCCAGCCTCTCATAGTCATGGCCCCGACATACATATTCTTTGTTCTGCAAGAAGGACAAAAATAAATCAGTCTCCTTCAAAGTAAGTTGAGTTCTATTGGCTTTTATCTGACTTTAAAATTTACTGCTTCAAAACCAAAGACAAATGGCAGTGTCCATATGCTAATTTGAGAGTAAAATGTGCATTTAATGCAGCTGATATATTGTATTCCTTCCTTGTTCTTTACAATGCATTTAATCAAGAAGTGATGAATAAGTAGACTGTTCCACTGATCTCTCAACAGAAAGGTGCCTCTGATCCATACACACATAGCACTCAACCCTACTGTCTTGCCTTATTTCCTTTTGAGACAGCTGAAAGGGACTGTTTTTTAATTGGACTACATGGAAACAGATTAACCAAAACTTAAGACTACGTCACCAGCTTGGCTGGTCTGCACTGAGAAGGCTGCTGTCAAATAGAATTTACACTAGATGGATAAAAGTCCTGTGAGTTTCATAGAACAGAGGGAGATCTATGTTTATCTATTTATCAGTTATGCCTATAGAGAATCTGTAATGAACTGTTCACAAAAATTATTGTTTAATCATTGCTGTACTGTCATAGCCATACAATCCACCTCTAATCCTGATCAACAAAACATCCTCAGGAACTCTCCTATCTGCGGCA
This sequence comes from Ramphastos sulfuratus, assembly GCA_013399055.1. Taxonomy (NCBI): domain Eukaryota; kingdom Metazoa; phylum Chordata; class Aves; order Piciformes; family Ramphastidae; genus Ramphastos; species Ramphastos sulfuratus. The sequence continues at coordinate 643,750 of WBNM01004292.1, forward strand.
GAGCTTTACAAAGAATTCTCAATGTCTGCTTAGCAAATTCCCCTTCAGCCTTTAAAGTACTTTCCTCTCAATGCACAAAATCTCCTTTCTGCTAGTAATGGAAAGCTTTCATTTAGATGTGCCTCTGGAGGCAGTCAACCACTTGTGCAGAGATCTTGGATGCTTTTTGAGCCATCTCAGATTTTGAGTAGAAAGATAAGGATTTCTAAAGTCCTGTGCCATAAAGATTGTATTCTTGTCTTACCCCTATTACCACAAACCGCAGTTGTGACTGGTGTGCCTGTCTTCTGATGCAGCTGAACTAGGCATAGTCTCTAATTCAGTTTTAACTCTCATACACATAACAGTAACTGGAAGCGCAGGGAAAATTTTCACCTTCATAAACCACAGACTCCTAGAAAATGAAGAACATTTCCCCCCTCTCTACTACTTGCATTTAGAAGTTGTGGTAATCGCACCAATATTTTGTTAATTGCTCCAGAAAAGGGTTCTGGCCTTGCAATTGTTTGACCTTGTCATGAAATCAAAGAGAGAGAAGCAAAACCCTATCATCAAACAGGGCCAAGGAGTGCAGTTATCTTTGGCTTTGCATTTCAGCTTTATAGGACAGATCTCCTGTTCCAGCTGTGACATGTGTCACTTTGTATGCATCAGTCACGGCAACCAGTGAACTGGGAGAAAAGGTGCACGATCAATCTTGACAGTTCAGTCTGTAATGCCCAAACTTTGCAGCTATTATTACATTTGGAGTGAGTCCACGTTTGAAGGTGAATCTCTTCATGATACTTACTGCATTCTCCATTTTAGCTTTTGAATGCAGCAATCCAGAAAACTGTAAGCCTATAAATAAAGTTATTGTGATTCTAAAAATAATGCCCTGAAAACACCTCAAAGATAAATTTAATAGACTTTTCAGGCAGATGCCAACACAAGATCTCAAAATGTGGCTTGCCAGCCCTCACTTGAACTTCTGGTAGGTGGAAGACATGGACGGTCTTAATTTACTTATGTAGGAAGGCCAGAAATAGATGCAGAATTCATAGAAACACGAACAATGCCTTTTCTAGACAAAGGGCCCTCAAAATCAAAGATGCAGAAAGAAGTGGTTATCTTCTGTCTTAAGCTGTACAGCAGTAGAAAACGAAATGAGAAAAGGGTGTGGAGGTATGTGATCACTTTAAATCACTTACATATCCGTTTGAAAAATTATAAATCCATGTAAATCTTTTTCTCTCTAGAATAGCTGCTTCCAGTCTCTTTACAGTGTGATCCATGCTGATGTGATTGTTAATGGGCTTAGCCTGTGCTTTGCAATGTGTATGCTGTATGGATCATTAGAGAGAGAAAGAAGGAGTATGACTTTTAATGAGATTGCTGCATTAGTAATCTGCTATCAGAGGTACTGCTACCAAATATAATGGCAGAATTAACAAGGATTATAATTATGTATGCTCATGTTCGTTCTCAACGTCTCCAGCCAAGCATCTGCAAAGAGTAAGTGCTGTGCACTGACAACTTGTGCAGGGTCCCAGATAAACCACAGGATCCATTGTATAGTAAGCTAGATTCACTGATGTCACTTCAAACGTAGGAACACTGATGTGCCATGATGACTTTGTTGCCATTCGTTTTCTGAAACATCTGTTGTCAGTTTTGTCTGAAGATCACAGAATCACAGAGTGTTAGAGCTTGGAAGGGTCCTCCAGAGATCATCGCCCCTAACCTCCTGCCAAAAGCAGGATCACCTAGGGTAGTCTGCACAGGAATGCATCCAGGTGGAATTTCAAAGCCTCCAGAGAAGGAGACTCCACAACTCCCCTGGACAGCCTGTTCCAGTGCTGTCACCCTCACTGTAAAGAAGTTTCTCCTCACATTGAGGTGAAACCTTCTATGTTCAAGTTTGCATCCACTGTTCCTTGTCTTATTACCGTGCACCATCAAAAAGAGATTGGCCCCATCCACTTGACACCCACCCCTCAAGTATTTATAGGCATTGGTTATATTCTATCTCATTCTTCTCTTCTCCAGACTAATCAGCCCCAGGTCTCTCAGCTTCTCTTCACAACGGAGATGCTCAAGTCCCCTAATCCTCATGGCTCTCCATGGAAGGGTAGCTACTGCTTTATACTGCAGCACTTTTCATGTCCTCCGATTCCTCTGCAGGTGGGATCCACACACTGCCTCAGGATACTACACAACAGCACCGTTCAACTTCACCTTTGAATAACATGAACCCATGCTTTATCCACTGGTATTTTCAACCTTGATTAACTCAAACTTCCCTTTACTTTCCCCATCCACGTTTCCATTAAAAGGCTGTAAATAAACATGAATGTTTAAATCCTAGTTAAAAGCCAACAACTTATTAATTAGAAGGAAATTGAAGACTGCAGTTTTCAAAACAGTAGTTTGGCTGTGTGTAGCTTCTTACTGCATAACTCCAAAGTGGTGCCATCTCTTGTCAAACCACTTCTTTAAAGGGAACACAAACTGTGCACCTCCAGTCCTTGAAAGCGTGCTTCAAGTTAGCTTGTCCTGTCAAGCTGGATGGCACATACCATCAAGCAGTTGTCAGATTGCATTCCTTCCTTGTTTTTAGCTAGCAATGAGACATCGTATGAACAAATACCCATTTAAAGTTTGATTCCTCATTAGGAAAAGAAGGTTAGGAGGTTATTCCACTTTTTAAATGAATTGCGCATCCAGCTGATCCTGTATACACCAGCAGCTTGTCAGCTCAAAGTGAGGATGTGTCCAGGGAAGCTGCTGGGCTCTCTGTTCAAGAGGGCAAATTTTTGCTTGTAGATAGCATGAGACAGTCATCGGTCTGGTTTTAGAAGCATTCTATCATGTGAGACTTTTTAAAGCATGATGATTTCAAATGATGAAAATTAGTTGAGTAATGACCCAACATTGATGCAATACAGCATTTTGCTTAATATAGAGGCAATTTGTGCTGCATCTGCAGATTGTCAAAAATACACACAGGCATGAGTCAAATTCCTGATCTGTGTTCCTAACAACATTCCCAATGGACCACATCCTTCAGTTCAGCTGGAACACTGTTTCTATTTGTGCTGGTGTAAAAAAAAAACCAAACCAAAACTCAGCTGAATGGCAGACATATCTCCGTGACAAAAATGCAAAGCCTTAGCTGCTAACTGTGAGCCTGTCCCTCTGTGCAGTTTTGTGTAAGTCTGGCTTACCCGCAGGAAGAATGGGAATTTCCGGCCATAAAACCCAACTCTGAAAAACTCAGGTTCTAAGCGCTGCTGTTCCATGATGTTATCATAATAGGTAGCTTCCATTTTCTGTGGAGGAAAAGGAGAGCTGCCATCAGACCCTTAAAGCTGTACTGAAAACACCAGTTCCTCCAGCCAATATTTTCTGAAGAGACCAAAGTATTTGTAAAGATACATATGATTAATGGAGCAGTCTACATAGAACCACAGAATCATAACAGACTACAGCATCGGCATACTCATTTTGACTTTTTGCAGATGACATATGGAAGTTTTTCTGTTGTATCTCATTTTAAATTCAACAGGTCTTGCATGTAATTTTCTTTGCATGGCAGAGTTAACGGCAAAGCTGAGATTAAGATCTATGTTGCCTGGCTCACAGTGTCCTGTTCCCTCCCACAGCTCAAAATCTATAGCACTGTCTGGAAAATTGTATCAGTTCAGTTAGGTTTGGCTTAATTGAGTTGTGGGGCACAAAAAAGGATCAAACAAAATTAAATCTTCTACAGCTGTGTGCACCAGTAGGTTTAGCATGGGGGAAAAAAAAAAAAGCTGGGGCATAAGTTTTGGAAAAAAGTAAAAGGACTTTTCTCTAGTTCCAGTTACCAGTTTTGTAGCTCCATGATAGCATTTATATCAAGAGGGGGATTTCAAGACTCCTTGCCAAACTGAATCTCACTTGAAAGGCCCAAAGGAATTTCACTTTAGAAAAAAAGATAGCTCAGAGTATTGCATCAACTGGAGAAGGTCCCAAAGTCATTGCAGAATGTGCTGATTTGAGGTTAACTGGAATATTTCAATGAGAAAAAATAGATTATAGGCTGTGAAAAGAAAACAATTGTGATGTCTACTTCAGTCATAGGTTTGCTGAGATGTATAAAAGTCTGTCGGTGTCTGTGCTTTTTCTCCCTGGGCTTCTGCCATTCTGCTTGGATCTATGTAACCCAACTAATCATTCTGCTTCTAACCTGCCTTGCTGATCCTCCCAACTCACCTTGCACATAAGGGAGATTCTGGGATAAGAGAGGGAGGTGGAAAGAAGGTGGAAGGGTGGCTGGGAGCCCCTCCTGTGGACTCTGACTTCTGGGAGGGGTATTGTGTTTCTCAATTACCTTTAACTTACATGTAACTGTAAATATTTGTAATATATTGTAAATATCTGCTTGTATATTGTGCTAAGCTGTGAATATAAAGCTTCATTCCTTAACTTCCAGCTGGCTGAGTCTAGTCTGGGTGATTTCATTGTGTGTGGGGGTGGGTAACTCCCAAACCATCACGCAGGAAAAATAAATGAGCATGGTTAATGGCACAGAGAGAAACTCTAAAGGGGAGGAGAAATTCAGGTCAGTTCAGGTCAACGCAGATTTAAGAAACTTGAACAGAAAACACACAGGTGAGTGCAAGGATGAGGTCAGTGGTTATACTGAGCAGCTGAGATGCCCTTCACCTGCCATCAGAGTAACTCCAAGTAATACAAAGGCAGCAGTAACATCTGATGTAGTGATGGTCTAGGAAACAAAGTCTTAAAGCACAACTTGATTAAGGCTTTAAGAAGTTTGTTTGTTCATTGTTCATGATCACTTTACTGATACAGTATTTTCTCTGCACCAGGATACATTTTCACACTGCTGCGTTTGAGATGTCTACAGTGAACAAGTATACAGCCAAGATGGTCACTTGTGCTCTAGAAAAACCAAGTTCTTCAGACATGCACTTCCTGAGACCCAGTTAGACAGGTATCTTCAAATGAGAATAAATTTGACTATAAAAGTGAATTTAAACCACTTTGTGTAAGAATACATTCACATAGTGTAAATCTTTCAATTAGGATATGTGCAAGGTACCCCAGGGGACAAAGCAAATGAGCTATTTCCACATTCATAAAGCTTTTAAATAACAACCAGAACTTAAGACTTTTTCTGATGAAAGCAGGATGCTGCAAATGTGCCCTGATTTCATCACGTTTGGTTTTACCAGAGGACCAGATTCTCCTACATTAACAAGGATGCCATAAACATTTGCCTTCTCCAGTCTTTCCCTTTGGTTTCACTCATGTTAGCTGAGGCACAAGCTGTCCTTGATATTTTTGGAATTAAAATGAAGTAACTTTTTTTTTTTTTTAAAGGGGGAAAAAGATACTTTATGCAAAAATAGATATAAGTATGCAATAGCAAGCCCACTCCTCTGTGTGTGCTGTTTCCATACGCTCATGGGAGTTTACTGCTGAATTACTTCAGTGGAACTACAAAGTCATCAAAATTAATCAGTGGCAAAGAAGTCACTGGAAATACATGGAGCTGTACAGTGAATATCATTATTTTTTAAATTCAAAATGTTCTGAGAGGAGTGCAAGATTCCTTGGGGAATGACACAAGAGTCTGTGTGAAGAGGAACTGCTGCTACTTACCCGAATCCAGCTAAGGCTCTGGTAATCATAGAGACTCTCATACTGTAGGGCCAGTTCTCTGCACAGTGGGATTCCAAACTCCCAGCTCTGTGAAACCAAAGCAAATCACACTCACAGCAAACAATGTCATTGCCAGCCCAGCTGAGAGGAATATGGAAACTCGATTTGGGGAACTCCTTTGGTATGAAATGCCAGGGATTAGGTGTGAGAATGGAATGTGATGAAACAGTTTCCATTAAGTATCAGCTTAATTCCTTCTTCAGGATGGTAACAGAGGCATACATTCCATTGAACTCACACACACACTGCTCCTTTCTGACAGTTGACTTATGAGACTGGGAACTTAATATGGAGAAAGACAATAGAACTAACAATTTTTCTTCTTGTTGGACACATCAACATCCCCCACCTCCAACAGCTCATTTGCTTTCTGCACTAATGCTCCCTGCAGTAAAGAGTTAAGGCTTAGCTCCCCGGCAAAGCATTCCTTTCCCAGAGCTGCTGCTTCCTGCTGAATGCATAAACCTGGCAAGCAATAGGAAACACTTGAAACATCCTCAGAACTGCTGTGCACTACTGCAATGAGAAAATATCCACATCCAGAACTGAAAACAAAACTCATTTGTTCATCTTACAGCCTGTGTACATTACATCTTTCCTAGCAAACTATACGAATCACCAGTCTGAATTTGGGCACACCCAGGTTGACAGAAAGACTCCACTGTTACCTCACTTAAGTTTTGAGAGAGCTCATTTTACACCCCTGAACTGAAATCTCCTTTCTCATCATCTTGTACTTACACAGACTGGAAGCCTTTTGTGGGGATAAATGTTTCTTACCATACTCAGGTAAAGGATCTAGAATACCAAGGTCTTACCTGAACCTTCGTTGGATTAACTTCTGTGCATTACTGGGCTAACTTGCCCAATAATAACATTAATGCATGAGTTGGACTATCAATATTTAAGAATATTAATAGCAATACTGTAAATTACTGGATGCAGTAATTAATTTTGTAAAATATTAGCACTTAATATGGAAATACTTTTTCTAGTTACATGTATCTTCATTTTCAGAAGTCACTTTCTACACTCGTTTAGTGGACTAGGTACCTCACAATGCTTGTCTTCATGACACCAGCAAAGGTTTTTTTTCTTCTGAACAGAAAAAAATAGAACTTTTTATTAAAAGGAGGGATAGTTGTAGGAATTAAAAAGGCAAAAATAATCATCCTATATCTCTTTAGCTTTGGTCAATTTCAAAAATTTAAATGGAAACTTGCTAAATCAAAGATGCTTTCAGAATCCATTTGGATAATTTGACAGTGTTAGTAGTTCATAATGATGGGAAGCCTGATAAATACAAATATGTGCAACAGGAAATGAACTGAGAGACTGTTACTGTACTACTTGGAATATAACTTAAGTGAAGGTACACGTAACCAGATAATCTGTGTCCGTATTTGTGCTCTGAGTTGCCAAAGTCACAGAATTACAGAATGCTAGGGGTTGGAAAGGACCTCGACAGATCATCCAGTCCAACCTCCCTGCCAGAGCAGGATCTCCTATACCAGACCACACAGGAATGCATCTAGGCAGGTCTTGAGTATCTCCAGAGAGGAAGACTCCACAGTCCCCCATGGCAGAAAAAAAAATTTTCCTCATGTTTACATGGAACCTTATATGCCTCAACTTCCACCCACTGTCCCTTGGTCCTTGACATACAAACTCATAAACTGAACTAGGATCAACATCAACCAGTCGAGTGTTTGCAAACACAAACCAGTCTGCTGCACCACTGCATTTTCTAATATGGCTTTTGTAACAAAGGGTGTGAGCAAAGTCTCATCTCCAAATCCAGATCCTGGCCTGCATCAGGAGAAGTGTGGCCAGCAGGTGAAGGGAGGTGATTCTCCTCCTCTACTCTGCTCTGGTGAGACCTCACCTGGAGTACTGCATCCAGTTCTGGAGCCCCTATTACAAGAGGAATATGGATGTGCTAGAACATGTCCAGAGAAGGGCCACAAGGATGCTCAGAGGGCTGGAGCACCTCTCCTATGAGGACAGACTGAAAGAGTTGGGGCTGTTCAGTCTGGAGAAGAACAGGCTCCGAGATGACCTTATTGTGGCCTACCAGTATCTGAAGGGGGCCTACAAAAAAGCTGGGGAGGAACTTTTTAGGCTATCAGGTAGTGACAGGACTAGGGGGAATGGAGCAAAGCTGGAGGTGGGGAGATTCAGACTGGATGTGAGGAGGAAGTTCTTCAGCATGAGAGTGGTGAGACCCTGGAATGGGTTGCCCAGGGAGGTGGTTGAGGCCCCCTCCCTGGAGGTGTTTAAGGCCAGGCTGGATGAGGCTCTAGCCAGCCTGATCTAGGGTAGGGTGTCCTTGCCCATGGCAGGGGGGTTGGAACTAGATGATTCTTGTGGTATCTTCCAACCCTGACTGATTCTACGATTCTAGGGATGCTGTGGCTAAAGTCTAGATAATTCTTTAACGTGCCTTTCAGATAGAAGCAGAGAGCAAGGTGGCTGTCTTCCCTTCAAGTGGTCCTAAAGATGTAACCTTTTCATGCTTCTTGTCTGATGTGAATTAAATTAACATGTAATGACATCTCATTTCTCTTTATACCAGCTCTTCTACACATACCCTGATTCTACTCCTGTCATCCTAACTCAGGCCTTCTCTCTCTGTTTCTATTAAATTTCCACCGTGCTAGCTGAATATTCTGTAGATACAAGATGAGAGACAGAACTGAGGAAATATGACATACAGGTAACTTCTTAAGAGGTTTGCAGAGATCTGAAAGGAAAACAATGAATGGATATCTGATTCACAGGGATCTTTACTTTTTAAATCTGTGACATTAATGAGTACATCCTCACAGTGTGCAATATGTAATTCCATGTGATGTGCTAGTGTCATTTCCCTCTAAAACATCATTCTTCCTCCCTTCAAATAATTTCCTGATGTCTCCAATATTAATTTCCCTCATTACTGTTTTCTGTTTTGCTGACATCTGATCTGTTTCCATGTTCTGGATTATGTCCTTCACTTGAAGAGGATGTTCATGTGACATTTATTGCAGCTTTTTCCTACGGCGCCAGCAGCTCTCAGCTGAGCACTACTGACTGCACACAAGGTGGCACAGATAGACAATCCGTGTTGCTGGATGGCAGCCTTGATTTACCCACACCTCAATGTGCAGATTTCTTTTGGAAAGAAGATTCACATGAGGTTACACAAGAGAAATGAGTTCAAATGTTGTGTCTGGAGCACACAACTGAAAACTAACTGCTTTGGAAAGAGCTTTGGGTCTCTCAGCATTTTCCTAGCACTACAGGGAATACACACTGTGATGGGAGATTGTCAGAACTTCAAATTAATAAAATCTATCAGTGAACTGGACAGAAAAAGGTTGTCGAGTTTTCAAGCTATTGCTATCCAGAAGGATGATCCATCAGGTTCAAACTATTCCATTCACAGTTGTCTTCCAACCAGAAAACCTTGAATTTTAACAGACAAAATCATAAGTGTAAGTTTAAAAAAAAAGTATCTTCGTTTAAAGTTATGCACCGGCTGACTGGCCCATAAACTATCTCACAGCAGAGCAGGCATCAGTAGGGAGGAGCACACAACTAGAGCAATGGTTAAAAGGGCTTTGGAACACCTTGTTCCTTCACAGCACAGTGCTGCTACTGGCAATTGTGAGAATGGAAGTTATTCCATTCTATACCCCTCTGCAGCGCCACAGGCCATGCCACCACTCCTTGTCATCTGCTGGCATGCCCTATACATCAAACTCACAACAGTCTCGTGTACATAGGGCTTCCCCTGTTCCTGTGCCGAGAACATTTTTCCATTAACAAATGTGGAACTTTAACAGCCTTTTCATGATGTGTTGACCCCTTACTGAGTGGAAGGTGCCGGGCCTTGTAATGTAATGCAATGTAAAGGACATGGAACAAAAATTTGCACTCCTCAAGACCTGAGGAGGGACCATCTTAGGGTAGTAGGGAAAGAAATACCAGACAGAAGTTGAGAGAAGCAAGTTTCTCCCATTCCCTGAGCTGTTTCTGTTATGCAGCAACAGAAAAAGTGCTGAAAAGCAGCAAGAAGATTTGGCTTCTCAGTGTCTTTCCCTGGCAGTCTGAGTGACATACACACTGCTTAAGTGGATTATTTAGTAATTCAGCTACCATTTCTAATAAAGGAGGATTAAAACACAAAGTCAAGGAACTCCAAAAACACCAGCAGGGAAAAAACCTCGAGAGGTTCACACTGTGTAATCTGTTAGGAGATTTATAGGAAAATTACGTCCATCAGGTATTTGCTTTCCTTCAGTGCACATATGGATTGCCTGTTGGCGTCAAAAACACAGATTCACTTGCTTTGCAAAGTCTCTACATCATCTTTGTCTAGTCAGACAATGCAGTACTGCAGTATTGGCACAAGTCAGTAATTTTATTTAAGTGCAGTCTGAAAAACCCTGAAAATTTCTGACACTGAAAAGGGAACCATGTGCAGTATTATTAGAAACTAATAAAAATAATAATTTCTTAATGAATCACTTCCTCATAACTATGCCACTTCTTCCTACACACAGGAATGTGACTTCATTTTGCAGGTTTTGTAGAGAATGCCTCTGCCTTGTGCAACTTTCTATTCTCAGGGCCAGGAAAGAGTTACCTGGAATGGCAACCCCAGATGAACCAAATCACATTTGTGTTTAATGGCACTGTCACTGCCATCACAGGCAAAACCAACCCCGAGGCGCATATATGTACCTTATCTTCCAATAATATATGCTGCAGGGATTTTTATAGAGAAGGGAAAAGTATGAAAATATTCTGACAGATGACATTGCTTTTAAGGTTTGCCTGTGAAACGTTCTCAAAATGCCATGACACAAGAGACTAGAACACCTACAGTAATTTAAAAACTCCCATACTTATTATAGGAAAACCACACTGAATTATGTGAAATTGAAATGTATTGATTTGCTTCTTGTGCAGTGGTTGGAACTGCACTTTAATTGAAAGCTGCTTTAAAATAACAGTGACACTGAGAGACCTAAATCTTTTTTTTAATAAAGGGCCTCCTGCAATGGATTGCCTGCCACTGCCTTCTTTAGGTTAGAAACAAAACAAGTCCTAAAGTGAGTCATACCACAGCAATTTGCAGAGACAGCTATAAAATGCAATCCTGCCCCTGAAAGCTAAGGAACTGGCATTCATAGAACTTTCTACCATATCAAGGTGATCCAGAGTTTGGTTTGAAGGTATGAAAATGTTTTGGTGTTTTTCCTGTTAGCCCACCCAAACTAGTTCCAAATGTTATGCATGATGAAATATCCATATCCATTTTCTCATCTGTTTTCTCATCCAGAGAGCCAAAAAGCAATTTGTCAAGTTATAAAAACCTTTTGCCACAAATTTACTTCCAGACTACTGAACTGAGATGATAGGCTTGCAAGCCCTAAGAAAGTCAGGAAAAGGGAAGGAAGCTGCTGGAAGAGAGAAGAAGTTGGCATACCTTCCCTTTGTTGAAGTAATGGATAATCTTACGGCACAGACCTTCCTTACGTTGCCACTCTGACTGAGATGGATAATGCAGGAACTCTCTCAGAGGTCTGTCCTCCCACTGAAGCAACTCACAGTACAAAAGCAAAGTAAAAGCAGCCTCTGTTGGAAATGCAGTTATTGAACACTGAATCAATGACAACAAATAAATACAGCCAAAAGACTCAAAGGTCACCTGACTTGCTTCTCAAACAGTCTGGAATTTCTGATGTACAATTTGAGAAAACATTCTGCAGTCTTAAATGATCATAAGGTTATCCATTTACTTAAAAGAGCTGATTATTGGGTGCAAATCTGTCAACTTTGTACTTGGTTTGAATGCACAGGCAGATAGTCAGAGAGGTAACTCAATTTGAGGGCTGCAGCTATAAGCAGAGCTTGGACAGCAGAGAATTAGGGACTATGCACTTTCTAGCTGGTCCCTAAATGCTACAATGCAAGGAAATAGGTTAAATGCTAATAAACTGGTCACTTAATGATTTTCATCTTCCTCTAATTTTAATTCCACTGTTGTGATTTTTTTGAGCAGTGTTCCTCAGAGGACACATTAATGTAAAATTTGGAGTGTGATGAAATAGTTGGATGGCTGTGTGGGCACAGACATAGATTATTTCACTTGAAAGCATGGGTTGAACCTCATTTTCTTATCTTCCCAACTGCCATAACTGGGTCATACCATTTTTTCCAAAAGAATGAATCAAAATGCTAGAGTACAACTGTGAGAGAGCCAAAAGCTTTCAGCGGGACTTGAGGCAGCCCCCATACAACGCCTTACTAACCTGTGTAGTTCTCAGCCTGTAAGTGCATATCACACAGCTTGTGGATATAGCGGATGTACATCTCTTCCTTGTTGATCTCAGATTTGTAGAAATTCTGTGAAACCAGAAAGAGGTGACACTGAGACTCTTCATTCAAGACAACCAGCACCATCTGTGTATGCGTAAAGGTACTGAAAAGAGAATACATTACTGGTCTGAAAGAAAAGGCCTTGTTCTTTTCACATTCACACTGATTTAACGCAAGCATTTTATTGTGTCATCAATTTTTTTTTCAAAACTAAGGTTGTCAAAAACAAAGAAAAGGCAAGAGAGGTTGTAGAGCCTCTGCCACAAGGACACTCAGAACTCAGCCAGAGGAACCTGACCTATTTGGCTCTGCTTTAAGCAGAGCTGGACAAGAGACCTTTTGAGGGTTCTTACAACTCCTCTTGTTCTGTCACCCCAGTGCTCAGATTTTGAAGCTGTGCTTGCCTGACAGAGATTCCTGTCCCAGTCTTTCCCATTCCAGTTCCAGCAACACTGCACAGCATCACAAAGAGATAAAAGAAACATCTTTACCATAAGGTTAACAGTGCAGCCAATTTTCTTGTTTTCTGTCTCATCTCCTTTCATGCAGTCCCTAAGAAAGCAGAACAGTGCTGAAACATACATCTGCAAAAAAAAGTTCCTTTAAAATAAAGCTGAAGCCATTTCTTCTTTGGTTTCCTTGGATCAAACAACAGTTAATCATATTAAGCTCCTCTACGAAAAATGTCTGTATTATGATTTTTAGACTAGATATTAGGAGGAAGTTCTTTACAGTGAGGGTGGTGAGGCACTGGAACAGGTTGCCCAGGGAGGTTGTGGCTGCTCCCTCCCTGGAGGTGTTCAAGGCCAGGTTGGACGAGGCCTTGAGTAACCTGTGCTAGCGGGAGGTGTCCCTGCCTATGGCAGGGGGTTGGAACTATATGATCCTTGAGGTCTCCTTCCAACCTTACCATTCTATGATTCTATGATTTAAATGCTATGAGAATTGAGTGTGTCACATTTTACATGTCTGCATCAGAGAACAGGCACTTGAAATGACTGCTACTTCACTTCTCACAGGAGTCTGAACAAAAACAAGGTAATGGCTTTCACGAATTCAGCTCTCCAGCATAGTGTTGGCACACTGAGAGACACAACATGAGTCATTTAGACTAACATCTGCACATGTAAGTTAACCATAAAATTTATCTATAGTTTCTGGTCTGTTTTACAAATGACATCTACTCAAACAGTACAAAAAGTTATAGGCTTCAGAAATTACTGATCTTGACTTGAAAAAGTCACATTCAGTTGTGAAAGAGACACCAAATTTTTAAAGCAGTGACAGCAAACTGTCTGGAGACCTGCTGTGTCAGCTAGCTGGCAGCTGGACTCCAGGAGATGCCTGTGTATTCCAAATGCTGATGCAGTTCTCTGTTCTATTCAGCTCTGGGAACAAAAAAAATCTGCTGTGTATTAAAAAAATCAATTAAGACAGGTATCTGTTCCTCAATTAAGCATGAAAATGTCTGTCTGTGTATCTAAGTTGTATTGTTAGCAAATTTAATTTAAAAACAATACATCAGTTCCCTTTAAATGTGTCTCAGATACCTGGTCTTGCACAGCAGTTGCACAGCCACTGCTGCCAGGAAACGAGTAGGAGATTGGATCAAGCTGGTGAGGATAACAACAAACTAAAAAGCACAGAAGAGGATTTGGGATTGTAGAATACCCAGCCTAGTCACAGGTCTTCACCTATAATGAGCAGCAGCAGAAGGAAAAAATCATTTGAACTCCTGTTAGTAGGCTAAAGATAGAAATATCTGGGGCAGTTCTATGTGGTTTCAGATTGTCTAACACCATGAAAAGCTCTGTGTGCGTGTGTATCTGAAGTTATATTTTCTTGTAATTGAGTTTAAGCTCAGCTTTACTGACACAATAGTCCTGCAAACTTCTGTCTAAAACCAAACAAAGGATGCCTTATTTAGAGCGGAGTCTTGCACACGAGTCACCAGCTGGCATGTCAGACTTTGTTCAGATGAAAAGTTTTCCGGCCCTGCATGTCTCGATGAGGCATTCAGCACATCTTGGTTCAGCAAGCCATTGGAGATCATTCTTGCATTTGGCATGTTGCTGAATTATGTGAGATCATTTCACCGATAGAAGGACATTAATCATTCAGCAACCTTATTAAGCCTTAGTACAAAACTACATACTCAAACATTTCTTTATCTTTGCTATTATCAGGAACGAGAGCGCAAGAATGAGAATGAGGGCTCCAGGGCTTTTGCTCAGAACCCTGCAGCGGTGGGCTAGGCTTGCTTATTTACCATCAGCTTGTGAAACAAGAAAAATGTTCCCTCTAGAAAAGAGATTTGGTAGTACTACATCTGCACAAACTTCTTATACTTTGAATAGATGGCTGTTGTCAGATACCTGTAGTCAAGCAGGCGCTCCATGAGACGGGTAACTGATGTGACAAAAGAGATTCCGGTCTCCCGCCATGTTTCCTGCTCAATCTTCTCCAGCAGGCTGTTTGGAGATGCAAAGACAGAAGGTGAGGCTTTCAGGGAAACGGTACAGTGGATGCCGACAGCTGCAGACAACTTGGTTACTCCTTCATTAAACAAATCCATAGAATTACTGTCTTACCTGGGATAAGGCCCAAAGAGCTGGGTTCTACTCCAGGCAGCATGAAGCAAAGACAGGGAAATTACAGAATTGAAAGGAGAAGGAAAAATAAGTAACAGGCTGCAGTCCCTGAATTCTTAACATTGCACATCATAAACGTCTTTAGCTGGAGCAAAGGAAATGCCCAATATTCCTCTTGCTAGGGGAATAATAATAATAATTTTTAAAAGGTTATTTTCTTTCCTTTATCCCTGAAATGGACTTATATAACTTATCTGTACACGTGAAGTACCAGACTTGCCAAGGCTGAACATGCAGAAATCAGAACTGAATACATTTCCATACTTCCTAAGGATAAGCACACAGGATGGGCAGGCTTACCTATCCTGAAAATGAGTGAATGCTCCATTGTGAATTCAGAAATACAAGTACTGGCTCTAGCAAAATAAAGCTTTATGCCTCAAACTGACAGCATGCTACTGTGGGCCACATAAAATTGTCTGGAATAGAGGGCTAAAATTCTCCTAAGGATTGCCATGGCTTGCTGGAATATTGAAAGAGCTAGGGGTGACTGCTCTGAACTCTCAAGAGTTCAAAATAAAGTCCTTTGGAAATAAACTAGGATCATTGGAAAAGAAATTTGGAGACAGATCAGTAATCAACAACAACAAAGTGGAAAGTCAGATGTAAAGTCTGCCTTTTTCTTTCTTATCCTTAGGAGCTACTGGATTTTTGGTGTGAAAGGGAATGGAAATAGTGTCACAATGGACTATGGAGGAAGCAACTTGCAACTGCTGAGCCAACCAAAACGTGACCTTCAAAACATGTAAGGATCCAAAGAAAATGCTGAGCAAAATATCTTTTGCTCTAACAAGGTCTGAGTTGCCAGCTAGTACACTGTTTAGAGAAACAATCCTAAGGCCAGGATTTCACTTATTGCTATTATTATTCTCAAAAGAAAGGCCACTGGCTCCTCTAGCAAATCAGTTTTTGATAGGAAGATGATTACTTATCTGTGCAGCCTTGTATTTGATTTCACAGAAATATGACAAAGAATAATTTACATTTTTATATTCTCTTCAGAATTAGAGTGATTTATTTCTATTTCAGTGAGCCATATCATGAAACCCTGCCAGAAAGCCCTGTCCTGCTTTCTCTGAAGATTAGCACTGCAGCAGCAGCTGCACAGATCTCTAGCCTGACTCTTTCAGTGACCCTGCACAACAGAGTGAGCAGAAACTGGCATAGCTTACAGCAGGCTGAAGAGCTCCCTGTAGTTCTCATCACCTTTTCCTTCTGACACCAGGCTGTCCAGCTTATCGATCAGCTCGGCTTCCACCTGGATGAAGAAGCAACAGGTTATGAATTAGCTGTTCATGTAGAAGACGAGCTTCAAACACTAGGAAGACGAAAGAATACTTTATTTCGCATGCCCTAGGGCTGCCCACTTCTGTGTGCAAGTGATGGGTTTCTCTGCAGCTCAGGGAACACATTTTCTCATTTTTCAGTGAAATAGGAGGACTAAAATTAAATTCTCCTTTTGCTTATCAGGGTCTAAATGAACATCCATTGGGAGATAATGCTGCTGCTCAGCTTCTGGAGTTTATTCTCTTATCAAATAAATCACTCAGACACACTTTCTGTGAACCAGTCTATCAGATACACTATATCCCTGTACTGCAGCCAAACAGCCACACAGAGAAGCAGTTCATGGTGACGTTGCTAGTGGTCTGCTGGGATGGTTCTGTTGGTAGGTAGCTGATTTCCAATCAGCCAGGCATCATTACACAAGAAGATTGTCTGTTCATTAAAATCAGTTTTGTCAAGGCTCTCTACATGATGAATTTTCTTTCCACACTTACATAAAGGACCACAACAGTTTTGAATAGGTATTAATTTCTCCCTCAGCCTAATATGTCCTGTTACCAAGTTTGGTATCAGACATTCCCATAAAATCGATTCAAGTGCAGAAATCAATGTCTGTAGCATTAAGCAAAACTATTCCATGTAGTCCTGAAAGTAGTAGTCTTTGTTATCTTCATTAATACTACATGACTACAAGAAGACAGAGGTTTCTAAAGGCTGAACCTGTTTGTAGAAATATGTCTTGTTTTTATTTAAAGACAAACATAGTTTGAGTTTCTCTCTGTTTTTCAGCTGCCAAACGGCAAAGGAGATAAAAAGGAGAAGGCAAAGTAAATCATCCAGTGGCACACAAGTGGAGCTAGTGCTTTTGTTACTGAAATTATTCAAGGGAGATCTGATCTAGTCCATGAATCACTGCCTCATTATGCAGCAACACTGAAGAAACTGCCTTTTTAAAACATAGACTACTGAAGAAATTTTAAATGGGATTCAAAATTTAATTTTCAGTATTCTTCTATTTTCTGAGAGCCAATTTAGTATTCAAATAGTAAAAAGAAACTCAAAATTAACAAAAACTACCATGTCTTTGCTTGTGATCTAGAGTGACTGGACAGAGACCAGCATGCATCTGCCCAGCTGTCTGGCATCGCACTGGGCACAGATAAGTTCCTGGTTCCAGCAGCTAATGGTAGTCAGGCCTAATCCATCTTGTGCTTTGGAACCATTTATTTCATTCTCACTAATACAGATGATTATTCCATCTCTAATCTTAGAAAGCTACAATATATGCTTCATTAAACAGCATGGAAATTTGCTCCACAGGTAATGTAAGAAATGTTCTTGGGAGCTTGAGTTGAGAATACATTAGTGAATATAGAAATTAAATGAGGATTATGAAGAGTTCATCTTGATACAGAAATGTAAACAAGTCCAGAAACTTGTAGTACTTATATCTGTAACTGCCAGAGCAGGAACTTTGCTACTGTTATGCTGAAACAAGCAAAATGAGGACAATGGTCAAATGCTACTGTAATAATAGCAGTGAATAACAGTAATAGTAATAATCAAGGTTGAAGAGGGAGGAAAATACAAGGCTTTTCCACAAAGCCTTTAGTGGGTCAGCTTATGAAAAAGGTCTGTTATTCTCCTGGAATGATAGAGTAGATCTGGCATTTTAGTGAGTGTGTGGAAACTAAACAATCACATGAATTATGCTTGTTGGAATACAAGTATTTACTACTTGAGAGCACTGATCTGCAGATACTTGCCCCCACTACCGCCCCCAAACACAACAGCAGTGAAGCATCGTCATTGGAGGATCCAGTCCAAACTGATCCTTTAAGACTCTGAATTCCAAAGATCTTTTTTGCACTGGAAAATGTAAAGAATTCTCTGACTATGACTGGGCAACAAAATGCCAAAGATGTCTCTCTGTGTTTTGCAACGTGAGCTTGTGTCAGGTGCAAACTACAGACCTGTTGTTGGGCACAACTGTTCCTGGAGAACTGCTAGAGTTTGTTTAAAAAGTGTACACAGAGTCCATTTCAAAGCATGGTAGAGTTATTTGATTATGCAGTAACACTTTTTAGCTGGACCCTGAAGACAGAGGCAGATCACTGCTTTCACAAGTGCTCCCTAAATCCTTACATCTCCAATTTTGGCTCTTAAGCTGATCCATTAAATGGCTGACTGAGAGCCCAGCACTTACAAAATCCATGTGACAGCAGATTGCTCCTCCTCTCTATGTTCATGAGAAACGTAGCTTGCTGTGAAGTGCACTGTTTAAATTATCCTGAGACTCTGCTAATAGTTCTGTGAGTTACGCTTCCAATTTTCTATTTTTACATATTTACATGACAGCATCTTCTTCACAATCAGAAACAATCAACAGGTACAAAGTCCTTGCCTCCAGCTGGGCATCACAGATAGAGCAAGAAAAGGGATACTGCAAATGCTTGGGAGGTGACTTCACCTGTTTGAAGTTGCCATTCTTCCTCTGCTCCCAGTCCATCATGTCATGGAAGATAGGGATCATGATATTCCGGACTTCTGGTTGCGGAACAAGAGTAACACCAAGGAAGGGTCCAATCATTCCAGGAATAAAATGAATCTTGTGCTCACCTGTAGAACACAAAGCAACTGTAATTAAATAAAAAGCCTTCATTATCTGCCACTAGGAAAATAGGGAACCCCTGCAGTAATGACATGTGGAAAGTAGTAAGCATGGGTATTAGAAAAGCAAACACATTCTTTTCCTGAAAGGACTGGAAAAGCAGTATTTGCTTTACATCACTTCTTGCTAAGTCTCTAAGAGCATTTCTAATTCCACTGTGGTAGCCTTCAGCAAAAACTGTCAGTGCATTTTACTTGCAAAGGAATTCAAACTGTCAAAAATAACCAAAGTAAACCATACTAACTAGGGAGAAAAAAGGCCACAGATACTGCTAATTCTTTTGAAAAAAAATTATTCTGAAAGGGCTGGTGAGAGCAATATCAATAGAGCATATTTAGATTTCAAAGAGCTATATAACTCTTCAAACTCAGTGCTACAGAAGTCTCAAATTCATAGCTGACCTTAACTTAGGACCAAATTGCATTGTTTCTCAGCACAGAAACTCAAGGCACTTCACTAAGTTTCTTCTGTGGCACAATTACTGTGCAGTCACGGAGAACAAATTCAAATGGCTGCATTTGGAACAACATTCAGTGATAAATATCTGCATCTACATATCTAAAATGAGCTTCTCACTTCTCGGCTGAATTTTTCTAGCATAATTTTCTGGTTATTTGTATCTCTTACACTGGAGAGCCTTCTCCACACGGGTGCTTAGAAACGGTGATGAA
Source organism: Ramphastos sulfuratus (assembly GCA_013399055.1). Taxonomy (NCBI): domain Eukaryota; kingdom Metazoa; phylum Chordata; class Aves; order Piciformes; family Ramphastidae; genus Ramphastos; species Ramphastos sulfuratus. Next base: position 663,108 of record WBNM01004292.1, read on the forward strand.
GGCTGGCTGTGTCATCTAAGTTGTTCAAGACAGGTCAGTCTTACTCAGTATTTTATAGTAAGACATTTTCTTAATTCCTTACTGAACTCTGAACTCTGTCCAACTTGTCTCTGGGTTTTGTTTTTCTTTTTTTAGCTGTAGAAAGCAAAATCAGGTGAACTACTCTAGAATCAAGTGCACTTATGAAAAACCTGTGGCAGTAATATCATCTCTCTTCTGTGCAAAACTCAAGAGGTTTTTTTCCAAAGATGACAGAATCTTTTACTCATAGCATTTCACAGGTAGCTCCCATTCAGCTCATTGAGAGCTCATGACATATATGTAGTTTCCTGTTTTCCTGAACAGCACTTCCTACAAAGAAAATGTTTGTATTTGCCCTGTGGCCACGCTATCAAGTAAACCAATCAGATTTGTACCATTCCTTTACCCCATTTAATGATTTCCCTGTTCTAAGAACCTTGCATTATTTGTGATGTCTATCAACAGACTTTATTTTCCTCTAGAATACAATATGCTTCCTTCATCCCAAATGTTTCCATGGGTACTGCTGCTTTTTGGTCCCTGATGGAAGCAGGGTACTGGCCTAGCCGGGCTTGCTCTGATGCTGTACAAATGTTATTTGTCTCTCCTATTAATAAAATCCCAAATCACTTAAACCCAAGACTGCTGCAGCACACTTCCAAAAGCACAAATCCCAGATGAAAAATATCCATTTACCTTTTGAGACCCTTAGTGAGATACATGTTTCTCCTTTTCTAAAATGTGCTTACTTTCTTAATCAAAATAAGAGAAAAAGGTCAAATGAGTTGCAGAAATTGACTTTTTGTCACAAATATGTTATTGTGGACAGGGCTTTTGTGGGGGTTGAGCTGGGTTTTCTGTTTGTTTTCTTAATGGTTTTATTGTGTTTTTTGTTTGCCTGTTTGTTTTTTTTTTTGGTTTTTTTTTTTTTTTTTTTAAGTAGTAGAATAGGATTTGTTATGCACACCAGGTAATTGAAAACACTAAAAAAGCAGCTTTACTGTATGCCATTTCTGGGCTTTATCATCAAACACACATAGCTGTGGCTTAGTGGTGGATTGGGCAGTGTTAGGTTTATGGTTGGACTCAAGGATCTTACGTGTTTTTTCTAACCTAAATAACTCTATGATTCTGTAATTTTGAATCATGACAAGTTTGGCTTTTGAATCATCTACAAAATGATATTGTGAAAATTTAGACTTCTGCTTTACAGCCACAGATCAGACAAAAGTCAGAGAGAAACTGTGCATCTCCAGGGGAACCTGACTGTATCACAGTTGAAGGGATTAGAAAAAGCTGATTTTATATTTGCAAATACATAAAAACCTGTCACAGATGTGTCAAAACAACCCATACCTGCCACTGTCACATGTAAGAAGAAAGCATTTGAATTCACGGGAGTGTGTTATTTCAGTAAAAAAAGATGAGGAGACAGTACAGATGAGAGTTTTTGGTGGGAGAAGTGCCTCCTGGTTCTACAACTATTTAGAGAAACTAAATATTCTATGATGCTACAAAAAAAATTAAGACAATAAAATCCAGCAAAAATCTGGGGTTATTTTGGGTTTGGTTGTTAGGACAGAGGAGGAAGAGACGTACCCAGGTTCTGCCACATGCTGAAGAGCTCATAGGCCATCATCACTCTCATATCACCATATCTGAAAGAGAGGAGGTAGACAACTGCCTCATGGAGTAAAAACTGGCAAGGCAGTGATGTTAAAAACATCATCATATTCAAGTGAAACAACTTAACTAATCACTGAACACTGTACTAGGAGATTTACTTATTTATTTCTCCAGCATTTCCACATGCCAAGTTCCAAAAGAAATCACAGGCATTTGTGGTAGAAAAGAAAGTCTTGTCTGAACAGGACAAAACATGTTCTTACTTATCCAGAATCTTCTTCCTCTTAGCTGGTGTGGCATTTTCTAGTTGGAGACTTGGCTGGTTTATAAATAAAACTGCCAGGCTGAAATAGGAGTTCCAGACCTGTGACACAGGAAGGAAGTTTGAAACAGGTGTAAGACAAACATTCTTTTACATGTAGAATTACCATTCCCTTTTGTAATCAAGAGGTAACCAAATCAATATGTATCTTAACTCTTGGGATACTGAGCTCTTAAGGATACCGAAGGACTACCTGATCTAATGTGAGGTGTCCCTGCCAATGGCAGGGGGGTTGGAACTAGACGATCCTTGTGGTCCCTTCCAACTCTGACTGATTCTATGATACTTAAAACCTAGTAGAAATTAAAATGAAAAACTCCAGGAAGGAAGTGCCACTGGTTTTCCTCTTAGCACTACAGGTTCAAAAAGGAATAGTCTTAGTGATTTCGGCAAAGTTTTAAATTGTTGTTTTTTTTTTTTTTCTGCAGGCTAAACAGATTTTATTCCTCAAAACCCCCAGAGATTGCACTCTGTCATGAATAAGAGCTCTATAGTTTAGTCAGTTTTCCCAAAGAAATGAGGCTTGTGCCATCATGTCCTGCATACACATCCTTAGGTGTATGTCTGGCAGCTTTTCCTTAGTAACTTGTTGCCCATTTTCAACTATATCAGAAAAGACTCTCTTAAGATACTGTGTTCCTCTAAGTTTTAAGTCACAAAGAGACCTCTGGGAAAGAAAGATATCATCAGTGTCCCAACTTCAGGAAATTGTTATCCAAGTTTACATTTTATTACCCATCAATCTGTAAGACAGCCTCCTTCACAAGCTCCACTGCTTGAGAAGATACTCATTGCCTTTATGAGGGATTCAATTTCCTTGACTGGATCTCACGGTATATTTCTACTTCCCCTCAATTCCACCACAGATTCAGATTCCTGTCTTATCAATTAGTCCATCTTCCTCACAGATACTCAAATAAATGCTGTCAATGTAATCACATATGGTAGAGAGCAGCTCTTGCTCCTCTGTTACTGCGACATTTATAAAGATGTCAAAACATTTTCTGAGTAGCAGTTCTTACTTTAAAATCAAAGTCCGTTTCCGTGAAATTCTTATGCAGTGCAGAAGACAGGTACTGAACTGTTGTGACTATGATACTGCAGAGAAAAACAGAAACAGAAACCAAAAAGAGATCATTTGAATCTGAAGTCTGGTGTATGGCATTGGTCTGTGGTGCTGATTTCACTGTACATGCAGAGATGGGTGTTCTTCATGTCAGCACTACTAGATTTACACAGTCATTCTGTGTTTTAATAACCATTTTAATAAACATAATGAATAAAAGCATATGATAAATGTAAGGATTAATAAATAGAATGCAGGTAAGGCAACAACTGTATCAAAAGAAACAGCACAGCTCTGATTCACACACAAGTAATACTTCAGCAGTAACACTGCTAAACATACCCATCAATCTCAGACTTATGGCAAAATATGCCAAAGGAAACTGGGTAACCCACAGCAGCTGGGGTGACTCTTACCTGTGGATTTGTCTTTTCTTGCAGAACTCCATTTAATCTTTGCACTTCAAATACTGAAATCCACTTCTTTCCCTTCTCATTAGCACAGCGAACTCACAGAGCACAGCACTCCACTGAGCAGTCAGCCTTTAGGAAACCTCCATGGTAGTGCTGTCTTATGGGAAACCCCCCAGTTGTCAGTTAGTTACTAGCAGTACTACAGCTAGTTTATCTGAAGAAACTATTAAGTAATTCCAGTCACCTTGCGGTCACTGCATTTCTGCCATTCTAAACAGCACAGTACTTGCCCCATCAGAAGCAAGAAAATTAGATAAAACTAAGCAGTAAAATGATGAATGAAAAATAACTCTGTATAGAATGCACTCGGGTGTCACTGCTAGAGTCTTCTCCTCCTTTTCTGAAGTAACTGAGGCCTGCTCCTAGGTAGGTTAAGGAGCAATGTTTATGGGAGAAGACAGACATTGAATGCAGTAATTTAGTGAGAGAGGGAACTGTGAGGCCTGGCCTTAACACCACTTGGTGCAGGTTGCTATTTCCTACCCCGTGTTATGATAGCTGCTGTGCCACTCCTACCCCTCAATGCAACTACTTCAGCTTTGGCTGTAAACCTTTAACCCTGAAATCTGTGTTTGCTGGTAGCGTTTAAGAAATGGAATGAATGCAGAAGTCTTAAGTTCCAGAGTCTTAAGTAACTCGCAGGAGGACGAGCGTTCTGGAGTTCCTGTCTTGATCACCACACCTCAGTCTGATGGAGCACACTGCATCACAGGTTTTAATTGCTCAGCTGAGAAGGAAAAAAATTCCCAGTGTAGAATGTAAACAGTTTATACCTGCTTCTCTACTTACTTGCTGGTGAGCAACCTCATCACCATCCAGTCTCGAGGAAAGACACTCATTTTCATCAGGTTCCGAAACACACAGAAAATCTTCAGCAGGAACTCCTATCCCACAGGGAAAAATCCAACAAAATGAACAATTAAAAAAAATCACCAGCAACTGGAGACTAACCTACTCCTGCCTGTAAGCCAGTTAAGCTTTGTGTGCCCCCCCTTGAGCTCTGTGTTGCTTGGTGATTCACCTGGAAATGCGGAAACAACAGACACTGGGATGTGTCTCTATTTGTTTTGTGTGCTTCACCCATGTACTGACAATCTGCAGCTGGCTTCTAAGTCTTAACTTCTACAGTGGGATGAGAAAATTCCTTATGTGCATAATTGGGTTTGACTTCTCATGCTATCATCCAGAGTCCCAGGGTCAATTTGTAGCTATTTTCAAATGTATTGGAATCATAACTGTGCATTTAAGCATTCATTTAATTAATGTATATGTCCAAATTCCTTTGCATTTCTGTTACTAATTTGTCAAAAACCCCACATCCCAGCCCAGTAAAACTCCTACATATGCTTTATAGATAGTAACAGATAAAGCCATTTCTGGCAATATGCAGCAGAAAGATCCCTTAAACACTTTCAGCTGATTCTCTGCTTCCAAAAAAAAACCCTAAACCTGAAGACATTTCTCTTTTATGACTACCTGCACCACTATGCCTATAAAGAACAGCAAAGATAAAACATGCCCAGCTGCTGGCCTTGCAAGCTATGATTTTCTTGTTTTGTTTCTCTTTACACAAAATCAAGATGGCACAGAAAGTGGCAGTGCAAGATTTCTTGAGAAGTGTCCTCCCATTCTGGGGGCAGAGGAGATTATTATCTTGGTGTAACTGAGCTATGAGTAAAGCATCAGAAGCTCCTTGACTTCTGACCTCATTTTGGCCTAGAAGTAACAATTCTAAGTTAATATAATGCCTTTCCTTTTGCTCATCAAAAGCATTTTATATAAAATCTTCTCTTTAGTAATGAAATTATTCTGCCTTTTAAACAGACTGTTGTCAGAGATGCTCCTCTTCCCTATGAAAGTTGAGATAAAAGGTTAGTTGATCATGTTTTGAGATGTGCCATTTCAAAAAAATGACAGTGGCAAAAAAGCCACCAGAGAGGTCTACACCCCTCACCAACCCCTTCAGTTCATCAAGGGCCATAATTTAATGTTCCCAAATCTAGGAAGTATGCAGCAAGTGGAGTAGTAAGGTACTGCTTTCCCAGAAAACATTTTGTCTGCTAGAGACACTCATATGTGCAAAAATGCCCAAAGTTCTCTTTTGGCCTAAAACTGACACCCTTCATAAGTAAGCTCCAGTACACGTTCACCTTAAGAGTAAACTGCCATAGGACAACTGACTTTACATTCACGGGATTGAACCCCTTGTCCCTCTTGAGTGTGTTCTATATGGTACAATAACATTACCCTTTTATGTCTGAAGACATCTATCTTGGGACTTCAGTTGCTGTCCTGAAGATAATACAGTCCCCTGTGGTCTTAGATGTTGTTGTAACACACAGCACCCATTATAAAAGTGAAAGGAAGGTACATGCCAGTGAATCAAAGTGATTAGCAGAGCAAGGAATGCTGGAGGCATTCCCCTCTGCTCTCCCATTCTAAGTGTACTCCCTACAAACGTGATGTTCTGATGTACCTTTAGTTCATCCTTGCTTTGGAAGTTGTCCAGTAAGTGCTGGAAATGAGTGTCTGACATCTGACGAAGCAAAGATAAAAGGCAGGAAACATATTCTCCCTGTTGGCCAAATGAAAAACTATTTCATTCAGACAGTCTGAAATATCAGAAATGTCAAAATCAACCTGGGGTAAGGTATAAAGGGAGGGGTCTGAAATGGCCCCAATGCCTATGAGAGGAAAGCTGACATGCACAGAGATTAAAATAGTTCTTGAATTACTGTCAATACATAGGAGTACACCTCTTGGAGGCTCCTGCCAGTTTTAAAGGTCTTTTACCCAGTGTTATAGTCTAGCAATTATAATTTCAAATGATTAATACAGACATTGACTCACCCTTCAAGCATGCAATTTTTGACAATCACCTTTCTCAGTCACTTAATAAACTGTCTATCAAAGGTGTGACTGCAGCTCATGCAAACATACCAGGAATTATTTAAACTAATTGGTTCAAATACTCCCAAGTGTAAAGTGATGACAACATGGCATCAGCTTGGGCTACAACAGGTGCCTGGAATCTTGCAAATAACGGGCTTGTTAGTGTCCACCAAGTTACGTGCTGTCATAGCTACAGGATTAACAGTATTCCAGGAAGATGTCCTGAGCAGAGTTTGAGTAAGCCTACATGAGCTACAATTACATTTCTGGCCTGCAAAGCACATGTACCCTAACCAGTTACCACAGTATCCCAAAGTGTTTTCCAAAGATGAGCTCCCCCATTTTACATATCTGAAAGCAAAGCACAGAGAAGTTAAGCCATTTGTCTCCAAGATAACAAGCAAGGCAGTGCCAAGAACCAAAGCACTATGGCTTCTGACTGCCAGTCCCTCACACATTATTTTTTTCAGTGACAATGAGCAATCAATTTGGAAAATACACAAACTGATTTCTGAGCAGTATCTAACAAGATCCCGCATCTCGCTGTGCTGACAAACATAAATTTGGGAACAATTACAAGGGGATTTTATACTTGGGACTGTCTCTTCCCTCTTACGTTTTTCTCCCCCAATTGGTTCAAGCATCTACCCAGAAGCTTTGACACAGGTTGTTGCACTAAACTTTACAGGGCTTCATTAGGAATGAAGGTGTGCTCTTATGTGTGAGGTGGCATGTGAGAACTAACAGTCAGCTGGTAGGAGTAAAAGGAAATGGAGATGTTGCTGGATGTTTGCAAGCAAGTGGCTTTCTTGTTTTGTGTCAAAGAACACATCTGAAAACGACTAAATGTCTTGTTCTTCACCAGGATTCTCCTGTTTGCTACTTAATATGTTGAGCTAACATGGAAAGGTACCAGCTTTTGTTGTGTGAGGAGTGTGCCTTAGCATACCTCTGCCCCAACAACAGCTCTGAGGTTTCAGCCTTTTGATACAAAGTCTGTAGAAGGGCATGTTCTGCACAACAGCTTATCAGACATTGAGCAAAAGCTGTGTTAGGGACTCTGACAGGCAAAAATAGACTAAAATAGGCTAGAACAGAAAAGGGTAAGCAAATCCAGAAAAGAAAACTGAACTGCAAAATTCTGTTCTTTTTCTCCTCTTTCACTGAATGTAAAAAAAAATTCCCTTAGGCTTATGCTGGCAGTCTGAACAAAGTGGTGGCTTCTCCCATTTCTCCCACCAAGCTCAACAGCTCACTTGACCTGTTCATTTCTCTTCCAAAAGTATGCTGTGTTTCACTTGCATGAAATCATTAGTAAACATGGACAGAAACTTGCCAGGGTATTGAGCAAGGGGGCTTGTCTGCTGAGCATTATGGTATTCTCAGTCATAGGAGCCAGAGCCTGATACTCTCACAATTGTTCTTGGAGATACCTCTTTAGGGATGAAGCCCTAGGCAGCTACTCAGCACAGGCCTCAAGTTGTAAACAACAACTCTTAATCACAGCTGCAAAGGCAAGAAAATAACCTGGGAATCCACAAAAGCTTCCCGAGCTCCTCTGCTTCCTGCAGACCTCACTAGTGCACAGAGGAAGGCAGGGATTTGTGGCTTATTAAGGAAAAGAGACAAAGCCCTGGGCATTCATGCAGCAGAGATGATAATGAGGTGCCAGTGGTGGTGAGGGACTGGACCAAAGGTTAGAGAAGCAGGAAATAGAAACTGATTGTTAGTTACTAACAGTGATTTCTGCTGTGCACTGCGGGCAACGCTGCCCTCTTACCGCCTCCTGAGACTGCGATTTACTCATGATTGTAAGCAGAGTTTGTAAAAGCACATCCAGGAGGCTCTCCACCATCATCTCAACCTCCTCCACGACATCTCCCTCCTACAGTAAGTGGTGAGCAGACAGACAATTAGAAATTGGAGAGATCAGAACGGGCCAAGACAATTCAAATTAATTTTGATAGTGAGCTCTGCAGCAGATGTTCAAAGTGCAGTCAGATTGCTCGCTGGTAGCAGATACTGTTGTGATGCCAATGTGCGTGTCCGTTACCTCCTCGGTCTGATGGAAATGTTCAGGGTCACAGCCATAAAGGTAAATCTATAATCAAAGGTCTGCATACACTCTAGAACACAATGGGATCAAATTATGTTCAGGAACCTTTATTCCATGGCAGTATTATTTCAGCTTATTACTGTGATGTCTTTCATTTCATTCCTTTCAAACTAACCCATATGCTGCAACTGGAAATGCACATTGCTATGAATTATATTTAGCACCATGAGTTTCCTCCTTTAGAGTCAGGTGAGGAGACTTCACCGCCCTCTGTGAGCATTGCTCTAAATGAGCAGGTTACCATTTGAGATCAGAGTACTATGATCATCAAAGCTGGCTGTTTAAACTCAGCAGCAGTTTGCAGAACTAAGTGTGATTTCACTGATTGGATAATTTCAGAGTATTCTCATAACGTGAATCACAAAGTGCTAGTTACTGTCTCTTGCAGAACTGCAAGTCCTAGATCTGTGCAGAGCTTTTAAACTCCGCTGACACCTAACTTCTGGGCTTGGATGAAGAAAATTAAACAGTGTCAAACCTGGTAAATGTGTATTTTTTTTTTCCCCTCTCCTAACAGCAAGAACACTATGTAATCAGAATGCTCTGAGTCACACACACAAAAGCAGACCCTCATTTCAGATCTTCTCCTGCTGACAGAAAGTTAACAGAATTTAATTTTCGAAAGGATTTTTAATAAACCTGTATCAATCTATAAAATACCCTCAGTCTTAACTTTACCAAATTGGCGAGGCAATTGAAAAATAAACAATAAAAATCTAGCAGCAGATTACCAAAGAGCTGGTCTTGATTATGGAGAAGATACTACTGAGGATCCCAGAGCAGATAAGTAGCTCCTTCTGCTGTCGTAGGTGAAGGTGAATGTGGTGGAGAACTACAGGTAGCAGGATGCGCCGGGACTCTAAAGCAGGAAAATCAGATCACAGTTCTTCCAAAAGAAAAGGACATTCCAGCCATCTGCATCAACAGCCTTTTGGTATCCAAACTAACCTACTGATACACAGCACCTCTGATTAGCTGCTGCAGCTTCTACTGTACAGATTGTAGGACACTGCATTACTAAGGACTGTATCTAATGCATCAAGAGTGCATCAGAAGTTCCTGATGCAGCGTATGTGCTGTTCTCAACAGTGACTCAGCTTGGAAACAACAGATGTCACCTGCTACTTTCTAGTGGTGATTCCTTTTGTAAAAACCCTTCCTCGCTTCGTGTTGCTTTCCAGCTATATTGTCACAGCTAATAAAGCTCCTCAAATGTATCCCTCATGGACACTGGCTAAATCTTCTCCTTCAGCTGGCTTACAAACTTTAATCTTATTAAAGAAAGGAGAGCAGGTAGCAGCTGCAGAAACCAGTAGCCAAAACAAGAGGAAAAAGTGGCAAGATGTCAGCAGATGGACCAGTAGGAGAGACAGGAGGAAAACAAGTCATCACCATATGAGAGGCAAGAAAAGAGAATGTATCTTCCTTTAATTGCAAGGCCTGAAGAGCTGGGAGGATGGACAAGTGACTTTGGAAACCTCCCCATTAACCTTCATTTCTCCTTTACAATGATGCTTGACAACTAATGATGCTTTTAGCTGCTGCACAGCACCATGACATCTCACTACAGCATCAAAACCCAGAAAGACAAATGTTTTTATTGAACATCATCATTAGCTAAAACTGACTGACTGGACTAATGGACTGACTGACACCTCTGGACTAATTACTCATTCTCTACACTCCCACTTTTTAAGCTGAATTTCAAATAAAAAAAAAAAAAGTTTGCAAATATGATTCTCTGTTGTCATTCTCACCTTCCAGTGAGTAATCTGAGTGTGTTGAGATCCTCCCTATAGGGAAGATAAGCCCAATGGTGCTTTTTATCTTCTACTATTACCTTCTTTCATTCAGACGTTTATGTATGATATAAACCCGTAATCTTCAGCCCTTCTTCATTCAGTTCTTCAAAGAATTACTCATATGTTGAGCCAAAGAAATGTGAAGATGAAACATAGTTTAACAGAATGTGGTGGGTTTTTCACATGCATTTATCTCCCTGTTGCTCTTCCTCTGACAAACAGCTTGCTGGAAAGGAGGTTCATTTCTAGCCATAACAACCACAGAAGAGCAATATGAAGTACCAACTCAGATTTGGCACTTCTAATAACTGATTTGTTCATGTACATATTTTTAATCAATGTTTAGGAACCAGTTTATCTACAGTGGATTTCTAAACATTTTCTACTGTAGAGAACCTTAGAAAGTACCTGCAGTGAACATACCTAACTGTGACACTTGCCAAGATAAATCATTACCATTATTATTGTCATCCAGCAATGAATTATTTGCAACAAAGTGACTGTAAAATAATGTGAATGTGAGGTCTTCCTACCCTTAGCAGCAAGACCTTCAGCCATCTTACCTGAGAAAGAGAAGAGGCGGCTGTCAACAGTGCGCGCAATGGACTGCAGCTTAACAACATCCATTGACTGCCCGATGTGCACTGTGCTGGGCATGCTGCCCAGAGTACCCCTCACAAACTCTGCCACTTCCTGCACAGTGAACATCTGCAGCAGCTCATCAAAGATAGCAGGGAAGGAGTTCAGCAGAGCAGCCTGAAACAAGGAAAGGAAGAAACTGAAAATTCTCAATTCTGCAACTGCAGCTAAATACAGCGAAACAGAAACAACGGCAAAACCGAATTAAGGGTCTGCAAAAAGCTACTCAACAGTGCATTGTGGCTCGTGCTACATTTGGCAATACCTAAAGTTCATAGTGAACAAACTATAGTTTGCAGTATATAAAACCCAACACTAAGTCTTGACCACATACACACTGCAGAGCTTCAAAAGGCTGTATTTTAGGACAATGAAAAATGGAAAAAACCAAACATCTGAAGTACTGGAGAAAATAGTCTGGTTTTGTTGATTTCCTTTTCTTTTGTAAATATGGAATTTGCTTCTGATTAGAGTTCCATACCAATTTTTTGTACTGAGCAGCTAGGTAAGACAGTTAAAACTCCTCAGAAAACATTTTGGAGAACATGCTGACAGACCCTTAACCACAGGGGTTAAGTCATGTGACATCAGGATATTTCTGCAGCAGGGGTGGGTGTGATTTCATGTGAAAGAGGCATCACATCATGCAAGTGAGCGTGCTCGTGGTTCTTACAATAACGGATAGCTGGAGCTATCCCTGAAGGTGTTCTTAAGGTGCAGAAATACTATCACTACAATAAAAAATAATCCAACCCTTAATCTCTTAATTTGCACTTTTCCATTTGTTTTTTCCTAGAAGCAGAGAATTCTATGCATAGCCCTCAAGCTCCACAGACCTGGTGTCATACCTAACAACTGCCACACTCCTCTGATTTTTTTCAGTTCTTTTTCCCCCTACATCCTATCTGAAGTCTATCACCTGTTTCCTCACTATAGCTACCTGAATTCCTAGATGGTTGCTTTCTTGAACTGCTACATAGCCTGGGTCTGACTCAGCTGCCTTACTCCCATCCACCCTAGTCCATTTGACTCCACCCCACCACTTCCCTCCACCACTGTCTCCACTTCCCTGGGCCTGAAGCTCTCTGCAGAAACCCCACTGACTTGCTGCAGAAGTTTAGGTTTACCACACTTCATTGCAGATCTCTGTTCACTTCGCCCTTCCAGAGTTTCACCACCTCTCAGAATTTTCTTCTATTCTGCAGGTTCTCCTTTTCCTCATGGATTTTTGTGCTGTTTTCTCATTGCACAAACATCTCTCTGTACCTCTCCCATGCTGGCCCTAGCACTTGGCACATCTTTCTTAATCCCATATAATATAAAGCTTCCCTCTTTGCCAAGCCTTTCCTCAAAGAATCTTTTCCTTCCAACACTGATAGCGATTTAACAGTCTTTGACCTAAGTTATTTTTACAACTAACACTGTAGAGCTCATTAAATTATTCTGAATATGAATTTACCTCTTTCTTCTTCGCGCTCGTTATCTCTCTCAACATCTTGTCTTGTTACAATCAATTCAGATTACACAAAACCCCACATAGCCTCCTGGATGTTGTCACCTATTTGTGGCTACATACATACAATGTACTAATAAAATAAACAAATATGAATCATTTAAATAGCTCATGGTACTCTCGGATGGCTGTAACAGCCACAAATCCAGTTATCTTAATCTTTGGGATAATACAAGTGAAATTACAATACAGGCCCAACAAATCTTTACAAGAGTTTTTCCTAAATTTATTTCTAGCTATTGCTATAAAGCAGAAGGATTTCTGTGGTGATTCAGGATATCCAGAAGTACTCTAAGGATAGACAAAGGATCTCTTCAGGAAGATTTGGAGCTGTCTTGAGAAGCAGCTACATAATTTTATCAGTTCCTTGAAGGGCTCTTTTTTGTACAACACCCTAAAATATGCTGGAACATTACTCATGTCAGACTAATTGCCTGGAAGGAAGCACATAATCAGTTTTAATCTCGTTGTTGGAAAGAACTATATTGAGACCTCTCTAATATCCTGGATAAGAGGGCAAGTGAGAAGAAAATGATGTTTGCTAGGGCCTCAAGCATTTCTGTAGATATTTAACGGTTGCCCAGATTTCCAGAACTAGTACATAATCAACTTGGCTCTCCCAAATGATTTGATGTGTAATATTGTGTCCACCCTTGGTACTATCTCTCTGGCATGTGGACGCCGTAAGCTGTTCCACCAATAGTGCAATACTGCACATTTCCTAATTTTGAAGTACCAGCCACTTAAACATTAAATTCCAGTTTATATGCAGGAAAAGAGGGTTTGGGGTAGGGAAAAAAGGATTAATTGGGAACATCCACGATGAAACACTTGTGCAGTGCTGAGGATCATTACTTACAGAATTAAATGACGGCCTTGAAGTACCACCACATTTTTGTGGGGCACATGTCCCAGCTCCGCTCGCCTGCCCTCCAGGCTGAGAGGCCTATGGGGCAATTGGGATCAAGGGGCAACATAGTGGCAAGGGGGAAACAAAAAGTAAACTTTTCAAAGATTAAACAAGGACAGGCTTTACAAATTACAAAAGTCCAAAGAAAGAAATACCATAGCGTGAGAAAGGAGAAAAAAAAAAATCCCAAACACCAGAAACAAAGAGAAAAGGGAAAATAACTCCATCCTCAAATCTGCTCCCTCTGTATTTGTGAGCAATTGAAAAACAAAGCACCTAAACAGCCTGCCTTCAGAAGATGCTGTTTCCACTCACTGTCATATGCCTGCAAAATTCTGTGCAGTGACTTCTCATGTTCCTGGCTCATCTTATTATACCCACTAATGGGTGATTAAATAAAAGATTAGAGCAGCTGTTCTCAAAATCTCTCAGAGCAGCTTCTTAAGAAAGAGATCACATTGCTGGCAGCTTCCCTAACCAGTGCAGTCACACTGTTTTGTTGCAACGATCACAGCTACTGCTTCTTTGGCAAACTACAGGTGTTCAAAACATCTGTAAACAGTAAATTAGTGATTACAAATCAGCTACATAGTATCAGGAAGTTCTAGAGGGTCCCTTTTGACATTACCTGAGCTGAGGCACACACAACACATTTGACATTACTATTTAAGACTTCTAAACACAGAAGTACACAATTTAGTACAGTAATCTTCAACCTTGCTTATACTGTGATACTGTGATACATGAAACAAAGCAAAACAGCATCCTCACTCACTTTGAGTAGTATGTTAGGCCCACATGAAGCGTTCATGAAGCCATGTGGGCCATATTCAAACCAACATATTAATGTGAGTGTGGGTATCACAGTATGCTGTGGTGAGGCTGCATGTGATTCTGACCATCATTTCCGAGGATGCTGGAATTCTTTTTATCTGACTGTGAGTGCATCAATTGAACTTCTCTACTGTGATGCTGCTATGACCCTAAGCATTGACTTGAGCTACTATAAATAAGGATTTAAAATTTCTTGAGGGGAGCCAAGACACGCGAGTAAGACAACCCCAAGACTTGAAAATAGTTTACTTTTGTGCAGAACACATACTGTACCCTCACGTGACAAGTCACTTTCCTCTTGAGTGTCTACAGTTAGCTGACCTGTACCTGAGAAGCAGTACAAAGCTGCTGTCTAATAACATCAGTTGGCTATGTCATTTTTCAGCATCATCAGCTGTGTTAGAGGGGAAGCCTCCTCTAACCTCCAGTTAATCATCATGTGCCCACGAAGACTACCTTTGCAGAAAATAGCTGCCTTTTGGTTTGCTAGCTAAAATGCAGAAAATAGCAAACCTGTGTGAAGATGAGAGTCTCAGAGCTCCTGCTGTCCAAGCTGAGCACAAATCTGATGGACTGGAAAAGCTCCTGGATGCTGGAGCGGAACTGTTCCTCCTCCATTCCACAAGTAGCTCTGGAGTAAAGGATCCGAGATTGGACAATGAACTTGAAAAGATATTCCAAGGCCTTAAGGAGCAGGAGAGGAAGGAGATTAAGACAGAAAAAGAAAGAAAGAAAAATAAAGGAGCTTTAAAGGGAATCAGGGAAGATTCTAGGTGCCTAATAATTAAATTCTTCAGCTTTAGAAAGGAGAAAGAAACACAGGTTTTTGTAAGTTATATAATTCAGTTAATAGCAGCTATGCCTAGGCAAGTTCCCATGCCTGGCCAGCAGTCTTTGTCACTGGTATATCCCACTAACAAAGGCAGTATGCACTTTAGTCACAGACAAATCTGAGTTACATAATTTGAGGAATAGCTTGATGAAGGATCAGAGATTTGTAGTTTTCTCGTGATTTGGCACAATGCCTCTAAGTGCCTGAAGAGGCTATTCTGCTCTTTTCATTCAGTTTTTACTTTAATTACTTAACTAAAATCGATTAAGGAAAGTGGACTGCCAGTGGAACAGAAGAAAGGTTACCTAGAAAAGGGAGAGTGTGCTTTTCAATATGACAGAACAGCAAGGTGCACCTTTATTTCTGGCAGCTACATGTACAAACAGAAATCAATGCAGATGCAGAAACTGAAGATGACAAGAGTGTCATGTGAAGCCCTCTGGCAGCCCATAGCAGTAGCAAGCAGCAGCGCTGGAATGTCTTTTTGCTTCCAGCTGTGGTAATTTAAGTGTCTTTCTTTTATCATCACACGTGAAACTTAGAGAGCACCCAGCAGAGGGAGAATAACCTGCACAGAAGATGTCACTGAACACTGTTACACAATGTGTGATAGACGCTGCAGTGCTGACGGACTGGCAAGTTGCATCTTTTTGTAGCAGAATGGTAATTTGCTCTACAACATGTCTAGCTTAAGTCTGAATTTGCAACCTAACCATCTTTAACTACAATTTTGTAAATGTCATTATTCAGAACTCCATTTTTTTGGCAGCAGTGTGATAAAGAGAAATACATAATTGTCTGCAGCCTTTAACAAGCTTACCAATCCATCACAGCCACTCTCACAGCAATGCAATGTTCCACACGGCAACAAAGCCTTTTTGATCATTCAGTGTGCAAAACTGTCAACGCTGGAATGTACAACATATCAGTGACATTTAGACTTCACTCCTTCCTTTAGTGCTTAACATGATACATCATTAAAGTGTGATGCACAGTTTGATGATATCCTCAAAATATAGCACAGGAAACAAACAGGCTGGAGCTTCAGTAGTCATGGTCTCTACTAAAACATTCCACTGTATTCACTGGGAAATATTCTTGCCTTGCTTCACTGATTGGAAAATGGAAGTTAATTCAAACACAATTTTTTTTCCTCATCAGATGTTTTTGCATCCAGTAAGATGCCTCTCACAGAACCACCACGGTATCCGCACAAATATGCAATCTTATGTTGCAAGCTTTAGACTGGTACAGTATCTTGTTTATACACCTGTACTAAAACATCTCTCAGTGAAGCTTCCTTACTCCAAAGCATGTAATCAGGAAATAACACTTTGTATTTCTGGACAGTTTCCAGACAAAGGTCAATTGGTTGACAAGAGTCAGCTTTTTAAGGTTGGCAGCTGCTGCTAACACGACAACCGGCAAGTCAAGTGCTCATAGAAGCTGTTTTATAGGTTTGCTATAGACAATCATAACTCTAACCTGAAAGCCCATAACTTCAATGTGAAGATTACGTTTTGCAATGAATCAGAGCATTTATGTAGGAAATTCAGTGTGAGGCCTTCAGAGACACGCCACAGCCTCAGCACAGACAACCCAAACTGTTGCCTAGAATGACCCCACAAAGGCAGTTAACTGAAGGGCTCAGTGTGGCTGAGATGGTAAAAACACAAATCAAGTCTTGTTAGCACAAATCAGCACTTGGACCAACTGACTCACACTAGCCACAAAATCACAGATTTGATGCACATATGTCCCCAAAGACACAGAAGTGCAGTGAAATAAAAGTCAAGCTTTCTATTATATTTGAAGTAATGTAAGAAAGTCAGTCTAAAATTAGAACAAGTTTCTTAAATACAGAGTCTGAGCACACACCACTCGCCCGTGACCAGCAACTTAAAGACTTCACCAAATGAAAAACTTCAATGGACAAACAGCATCATAACCTTATTGCTTCTGAACAAAACAGTCCTTATGTTCTACTAGTGGTGCTCCAGGAGAGACAAGGACTAAGAAATATGCATATAGATAACAACTCCCACTGAGTAATGAGCAACCCTCCTTTCTGCTCTGAGTGACTGCCCATGTGCATGTTCACTCTGTGAATACAGGATCAGCACATCTCAACTTGCAGATTACCTGGTGGTTGGTTTCAAGAAGAATTAAAACCAGAAGACCACTATGACAAAAGCAGAATCAGTTAGAAGCTTCTATGATAAGACAGGTTAAAAAGTGGATAAATATCTGTGGCTGTTCTGCAGCTCTAATGGATAAAGATACTCTTCAAAGACAGCAGTGTCACTTGAGCCTTTAGGGATTATTCTCAGACAACATTTGATGCTTTACTGTAGCACATAAATACAGTGGACGGTCTGTGGGCCAGTACAGAAGCATATCTGGACTCACCTGCTGTAGAGATGAAGAGACTGTTTAATGCAAACAAAAAGCAAATCATACCTGATGTTCAGAGTATGAACAGATGAATCAACCATGAACAGTGAACTGCTTTAAGAAAAAGCACAGATTAACTTTGTAACTCATGAAACCCAAGGATTAATTTAGGAAAGAATGTGGAATATGTAGAATGGGGAGCCTTATGATAAGCACAGTGTATGTGAAGTGGATTAGTCTTGAAGGTTTAAATCTCTTTCACTGTTCTAACCCAAGTGAATAAAAGCCATTTTCAGTAATCTCTGAGTGTCCACAATTCAAAAGCAGCCACCAAATTACTTCTGCTACTGTCCATGTGTTTTTTCCAAAGAACAGCATACTTCTTTCAGTACAAGAAGTATTTACTATGGAGTTTTAAGAAAAAAAAGTGCAAAGGTTCAAGTGAAGGTACTAAGTCTTGTGAGAACAGATGAAAGACCTAGGGCAAAGTTCATGGCACCAGGAGTAAAAGGAACAAGTCCCACAAACAGAATGACCATGGTGGAACAGTTTTAATTACATCAGCAACTTTCTGGTATTCTTAGAAAAAGTGAGACTGCAGAAAATGTAAAACACCAAATAAAGTAAATATTTCTGAATTAGGTAATTACCAAGTCCAGAGACAGACTGACATTTCTTTTCTAAATTCTGGGTTGAAACAAACGGTTTGGAGGAGTCCTCGGGCTCAAAAGGCAGGCTGAGAATGCAATTCCAAATCTCTCTTCAACTGGCTCAGAAAGTATGCTCAGGGTGGAGAAGCAGCCAGCTGGGAAAACTAACCCCTTTCAAATCACTTATCCATGTAAAGCCCCATAGTAATGGTATCCAGAACCCCAAAGTCTCTATCAATAAAGTTTGATACATGTTCTGTGTGGTTCTGCCTCAGAACACTGATATGAAGATTGACTTCCTGAGGAAGAAAAGATCTTGCTTTTTTCAGTAGGTTCAAGATAAGCAAAAATAACCTGTAATTCTACTCCTGGAAGGTAACTGAAGCTGAAAGGGTAGAGACACTTCCTAAGTTTTGCCTTAACTACTGTGGAAAGTAAAACTGTGGAGTCAAACACGGATACTTAGTTACAGAGTCTCTGGGAAGGCACAGAGAGCTGGACCTGGATACAGCTTCTGTGGAGCTTGTTACAAAGCATAATAAAGGATGATACTACTGTGTTCTAGCATGGGTAGAGATATCCTTTTGGCTAGAGTTCCTCCAGGTTTCGTAGATGTTTTTGAGAATTAAGAACTGTTTTGAGGGAGGGAAGTTTACAGTGTAGAGCACTGCTTGCTAATGGCAAGACTGTAAATTAGAATCCTATGAGAGGTTTACAAACAGCATATCCATCATGAATTTACAAGGATGGTCAAAAACCAAGAGTGCAGAGATGGTTCACATTTGCTTTCAGGTGTAACAGCTAATTCAGGGAAAAAGGGACAGAGTGGAAAGCTACCCTGCTTTCTCACCTGATGAACTACTAATGCAAGGAATGTAGTGAAAACATCCAAGATCAAACAAATCCCCAACAGTAGAACATAGCATTAGTAATGACACTAGCAACATTAATGGTTTTGGTGCAAATTTGCTCCAAACATCTGAAATAAAATCTGGAAACGAAGAAGGAAAATCAATCAACACAGTAATGGAAGAAGATAGAATCACAGAATCATAGAATGGTAAGGTTGGAAGGGACCTCAAGGATCATCTAGTTCCAACCCCACTAGTACATGTCACTCAAGGCCTCATCCAACCTGGCCTTGAACACCTCCAGGGAGGGAGCAGTCACAACCTCCCTGGGCAACCTGTGCCAGTGCCTCAACAGCCTCACCATAAAGAACTTCCTCCTAACATCCAGTTTAAATCTCTCCTCTGCCAGTTTAAACCCATTGCCCCTTGTCCTGTCATTGCAAGACCATGTAAATAACAAAGACTTTATTTGAGCCTTCAAGATACACCTGTAAAGTCAGCTTTCTGAGTAAAACATGACACTACTGTCAGTGGTACAGGATGCACTGTTAGGTCTGCAGATGCTCTGGTGGTAAATGTAATTTCTGTGCTTAGAGAGGCTTGGGCACTAAAGAGTGCTTTGAGCGAGAAGAAAACCTTCTACAAGTCATTCCAGGTAGAGATGTCTCATTTCTTAATTGTAATTTTTTTTTTTTTATTATTACAAATAAAAGAAAGAAAGAAGGCTAAGGATGAAAACAGAAAGAATGAAAAGTTGGATAATTTGTTGGGAAGGACAGCTTTGCTCCATTTTTACTATTTCCTATGAATCTGTAGCTGAAAAGTAATACAAAGAAGAAGCTTCTAAGTATGTCAGTATCTAACAAGACAAAGTAAACGCTGGTGTAATGCCCTTGTAAATATCAGGATATAATCTTAACAGCTGATGGAAACTAGTTGATGGTGGTGATGCCAAACCACCCAAATGGAACAAGGATTCTCAAAACAAAAATTACTTCCTCAAGACTCTGATGAAGTTAGACTGAAGGAGGCAAAACAAAGGACCACAATGTCACACAAAGAAAGAAAAAGCCATAACAAAGTCTGGAATGTATACCAAGACACAAGCAGAAATATATTTATAAGGAACAATCTCTAATTTTTCCCAAATGGTTCCCACAAACTGAAGGAGCAGTTTATGTATGTGTGCGTGCTTCACCTCCAAGATGCTTCATCTACTTGTGCCAACATGAAAAAGTGAGAACAAGAAAGTGCTAATCTCCAAAGGAACTTTTCTGCATGAAGGTGAATCTTCTCCTAAAAGTGCAATTTTGGTGAAATATTAAAAAAACCCAAATCCTAGTTAACCAAATAAGTTGTCAGAGGCAGACAGACTACTCTTTATGTTCTCTGCAGCTCCCCCAGCCCTTTTGTACTCACGGCTGGAGCAGACACTTTTACTGAATACATACTCTCATCGCCTCCTGGATGTGGTCTTGGCGCACAAGCTCAGCTGAACGGTCCATGTACCACTTCAAACATCGGATCAGTTCTCTGAATACAACAAACACAACCTTCAGCATTGTTCTAAAATTAGTCAGGCAACAACCATGTTGGTCTTAGAAAGAAATCTATCAAACAGCCTCATTTCACTTCATTTTGGTGGTCAGCTATAGCTGCCCTAGCCACAACATATACCCTTGTTGGAGTTTCAAAGCTAGAAAATAATTTCCTCTCTGTAATTGACTTAGAGCATGGAGAACACTAAAAGAACATCAAAGAGATGTTATTAAAGAGATAGCTTTGATAAAGGCATGCTATATAGTTGGAAGATCAAAACATGCCTTTTTGTTTGTTTATTTAATGAGAAATTCAGGCTGTCCTCTTAACTTCTTAGTTTTCAGAAACTAAGATCACAAAGAATATACTGGCATTTATTTTTCCTAAGTACACAAACCCATTTGGACTAATTGAATTAGATGGATTAAAAACATGTTTTAGTTCAGACATCAGACTAGAAAAATAGTTTGTTTTGTCTGGAAGAGGTGATAATTAACACAAAGGAGAACACCTTTATTCTCTGAACATGATTATTCCATCCGATGCTGTATAGTGGCTACAGTTTTTATCTGCCACTGACAGGATATGTTTTGTATTTTTTTTAAATGACACTAAAATGTGAATGGCTTAAAGCAATCAATTCCCAGTTGCAAGCTGTTTATTTTTCATAGTTTGCTGTGGCCAGTAAAAGCTCAAAATATACCAACGAAATGGTCTAAAAGAAAGGTAAAACACCACCCTGAATGATACTGTTACTGCTTTCAGAAACTTGTCTTATTCTCTGATGCAAAACTCAGAATAGTAGAAAGAAAGGCATAATCTTCAAAGTGACAGTGAAAATGAAGTTTCTGATCTCCTGAAATGTTAAATTTACTGTAACCAAATAGAACATCATCTTATGGGAATACCTGTCTGCTTTGCAAGAGGAAATCACAGTTTGTTCTATGAGCTTTCACACACGTCTCATACCCCAACACCCTTCAGACAAGAAATGTATATGCTCTTGGTAGATCATTAGGACAGACTGAAAATGAGCTGCTGCTAACAGGGTCTCTCCAGTTAAAACACAAGAAATTAAGATGCGCCAGTTCAGAAAGGCAAGATAAAGTCCAAAGTCTGCTCATTCTGAGACACAGGTGACACTCAGCAGCTTTTCTTTAAATAACTGCGCTGGAAAATTTCATCTGAGTAGATCTGCTGTTGAAAATCACTGTGGACATGAAGGTTATGATTCTAATGGTGACATCACTCAAACATTTGCTAACACCATCTCTTGAAGTGATGGACGAACAAAACCTACTTGTAAGCCAGTGCTCCTGCAAAGTGCTTCTGAATGTAAGTGTCCATCACAGGTCGAAAATGGAAATACTTGCTGTCACGCAGCAGGTTGATGATGAACACCTGTGGGAGATTAAAGATGTGAACCCAGACTAAAGGAAATTGCCCACTGTTGCTAGGTTTCTGTAAACAAGTTGCCCAAGACAAGCAGCTTACCAAAGACTGGAAGACCAGCAGGCCATACTTTTCTGTGTTGTCATCCAAAACTACAAACAGCGTGTCGAGAATATCTTGTAAGAACTGAAATGACAAGGAAAAAACCCAAACAATTTCAAATTCAGTTGTATTCAGGTGGTTATTCCCCCCTGGTTTTATCATTTCACACATGTGGATCTCTTTGTGAAACACTTGCCAAGGACAAACAACTTCATCCACATGATGTGACAGGTTTCTTTTTTTTTTTAACTAGGAAGAATTTGTCTATTTACAGGAAATATTTCTACAGAAAGATGACAGCAAAACAAAAAAGTAATATGTAACAATAAAATAAGTAATATGTAAAAAAAAAAAAAAGTAACAAAAAATAGGTAGCATGTAACCAAAAATTATGTAACAATAAAAAAGGGTAATATGTAACAAAGGAAGTAATATGTAACAAAAAATATGTAACAATAAAGTAATATGTCCCAGAAAAGTAACAAAAAAAGGTAATATGTAACAAAAAAACAAGTAACATGTAACAATAACAAAAAAAAAAGTAACAAAAAATAGGTAGCATGTAACCAAAAATTATGAAAAAATAAAAAAGGGAAATATGTAACAAAGGAAGTAATATGTAACAAAAAATATGTAACAAAAAATATGTAACAAAAAATATGTAACAATAAAGTAATATGTAACAGAAAAGTAACAAAAAAAGGTAATATGTAACAAAAAAATAAGTAACATGTAACAATAACAAAAAAAAAAGTAACAAAAAAAAAGTAATATGTACTGTGTGCCTAACTTGTAAATATAGCTGAGTGTTCCTTTCACCGCAAGCTGGCTGGAAGTGCTGCCTAACAACAGTAGCAAATCAACTTAATTTTTATTCTCCTATCATTAGTCTACCAGATTCTGTTCATCATGAAGTTTCAGACTTTGAAGCAGATTAACTGGTGCTTTGAATTATGTTTAATACCAAAAACTTCTGTTAAGTGACAGAAAGTAAAGCTTTTATAACAGGAATTAATTGGGTCAAGTTACACATTGCCAATTGTTTCTTTCATCCGTTAACACTGCAGCTTGCTCAGTGCTGACAACTCCATGATTTTCTTTACTGAAAGCACAGTCCTCAGAAAAGATAACTGAAGAAAGAATGCTGAAGATCAAGCCAATTGCACATTCTCTCATGACTTTTTAATCTATTCTAATGAAATTTCTGATGTGGAAACCAAGAAATAAATATAACAGTTTATGAAGCCTCTGAAAGGATTTTTTTTTCCTGAATCATTGCATTATTTTCTTTGTACCCCACTGCCAAATGGCAGCTGTTTTAAGGAGAGAATCAATTACTTCTCCAAGTGGGATATTATAATCCATATATTTTTGTGCTTTTCTTCATTAGAAAAAAAGATATTTGTACTGCCCTGCAAATGAAGTGCACAACACACCACGTTCTTGAAGAATCCCAGTAAAAACTGGGTTCTGTCCTCTTCTGCTGCTGTTATGAAGTTACCATGAAGATTAACATTCACAACATGGCAACATTCAAATGAGTTAGCAAGGTAGCTTTATTATAAAGTACTAATTAAGTGGCAGGATTTCTCTTTGGCTTCCTCTTTGGTTGTTTGCCATTGCAAATTACCTCCTTTTACTTCTAGCTTGGAGAAATAAATTCTAAGGAGAGTTCTCAGCACACCTAAAATTATCAGATTGATACCTGGAATGCACTTTTTGATTTTTTTTTTTTGCTGGGATCTCAAGTATTCAAATACATTTTGAAATTCTTTTGACCTCAGAAACTTTGGGCCACACAAAGGATTGTCCTGTAGAGCAAGAGGGTTACTAAATGTAATCGTATTACAGATAGGTGCTAGATGACTGATAGGTTAGACGTGGTAGAGAGCAACTCTCTACCATGCTCCAGGCAACAGTTCCTCCTCATCATGTCAGGACAGGAAAATGTATCTTCAGGATGGTTTACTGGCTGCTGAGCAAACCTGAACTTTCAGGTTTCACCTTTCTTATCTACATGTGCAAAACAGAAATACAGATCAACTCCCCTAGCTGTTTGAAAAGGCCAAGTTTTCCCAGTCAGCTCTGTTCTCTTCACTCCAGAAATAACCACCCACCATGCAATTTCACAGAGTGTCCTGTTTGAAATGCTGTTGTAACAGCCAAGTCCACACAGCACACTACCAGTGGCTATCCCTGCAGTAGCCCAGGAGTATGGCTCAACAGGAGCAGGCCCACAGAGGAGAACCATTGGTGCTGAGGACTTGACACAAAGCAGCACATGTGCATAGCTCTATTTCGATCCTGACGACTAACCATCCATTCATTTTGGGAGAGTTTCTTCCTGTTGAGTTTCATGTCAAAAGGTCTGAACTCACTTGCTACACACTCACAGATACATCCAAAGACTGTTACTTCATACAGTACCTTAACAATTTCCTCGCCACTGACATGCCTCAGTCTTCCTAGAATATCCATCACACGATCAGGGTAAGCTTTCCATTTCAGGAGGGCAAGCAAATCAACTGCAGAACAGTGAGACAAAGAGTTAGAATCCATAGGGAGAGGGAAGAAAGGCAACCCCAGACTCACCTGAGGTTACTACACGTTACACTCCTGTTCTTGCTGCAGTTCACAGCAAGAAAATTAAGTGAAGAAGGGAAATACAGAGCAAGTCCAATACTACTGAGAGAGAATGAATGGAGGAATGATAAAGCACTGTAAAAGAGTAAAAACTGCATTTTCCCCTATGTGCCTTGACACTGCACTGTGGACGATCAACCCTTTTTCTTCCCATGTTTCAGGGGTGCTGCTACAACAATTTTTTATTTATTCAGTCACTTTAAAAGATGGACAAAACAAACTTCTGCGTAGAAGTGTTAACGCTGAATTTTTTTGTCCTTTAGTCACTTTAAAAAAAATTAACTTTGCCTTAACATTTCACTCTTCCCTGCACTTAGACCAAAATATGCAGGATTTCTCTGCCATCTGTCAATATGCTTATTTCCTCAAAAAAAACCCCAATTTCTGATCATTTCAATAGTGTTTAAAAAAAAAAACAAATTAAAAAACATACATGTAGTGAAATTCTAAGAATGGAGTACTAGAGCCCAACGAGCAGAGCATAAGCATATACATTTTATCTTTCTTTTTCATAATCCCTCTTGCTTTGGGCAATTTTAAAGGATCAGCTACTTACCATTCTGGGTCAGTTTGGTAGAGGAAAGCTGTGTGGAGACTGAAAAGGTCTCTTTGGTACTGCGCTGGAAAATGAGGCTGGAAGGGATGTTGGGGCAGCCGTTGTAGTCCTCTTTGCAGCAAGGCAGCCCCAGGTACAGCGCGTGATTGTTGAACGTACTGTTCTCATCACACTGCAGCAACAGGGCAAGAAATGGAGGTGTACCTCATCTGTCTCCTTCCACACACTCACACCCTGACAGTAACAGCCTAACAGTATTTTGATTGATTGATCTTTTGGGTGCACAAGATCACTTTCAAGAGAAAGTTGTGCTTATCACCTTCGAGGCCTGTACCTGCACAAGAGCCCCAGCTCTAGAAAACGCAGTCTCCCAAACAAAGACTCTTTAGAACTTACCACCATCTTCCTACTGTACTACTTAGTGCTGCTGTCTGAACATCATATTGAAGAAATAAACACAAGGAAAGCAGCAGGAAGAAAAAAACCCTGAACAAATCTCCAATCCTCCTGCTGCAGAGTTGGCCAAGCTGTAGCAATGAAACATGATGCATTTGAAGCACAGCATCATTTCATCATACAAAGGTTTAGAGCAATGCCATAGGCTGGTAAGACTGGTGAACACTCGTCAGTGCTAGTATGCTTGAATTCAAAATGGATAGGATTAACAGAAGCTACATCATCACTATCTGAAGGAGAAAGGTAGGCTGTATCTTGAGTAGGAGGCTGTATCCACATCAAGTCACATCAGTTGGGACTTTACAAAATTTTGAAACTACCATTAATCTGCTCCTCAGAGACTTCCAATGAGGAGGAAAAAAGATAATGTAATGTTTGTTACTTATTTAAACTGAAGTAGGGGTAAGTAGGTGAGAAGTCTAAAGAGAAGAATTGGTACCTTATAAACATAAAGCTCATGGATGTCATCTGACAAAGTAGTGCCATCGTCTCTCATCAGTGGAGTGAATGCAAAACCAAAGAGCTTCTTTTCTCCCTTGTCTTTAGCTGTAGCAAGAGGGAAGAAATACGGAATCAGATTTGTCCATCCATATATTTCACAAGGTTATATTTCACAAGGTTATTCACTAACCTCTTCCTGTGCCTAACAAAAAGTGACCAAGTTACATAAGAAAGAACACAAAATACAGTAAGTCTAATTCTATCCAAATGATCCACAAGCCTCAAAGCAAGCAAACACTGAAATATTAAATATATATGGTGTAAAGACAACATCACAGGGAAACACAGCCAAAGAACAGCAGCAAAATGTTTTGCCCTGCACTGACTGTTCACCATGTTCTTAACATGCTGTTTAATAAATGAAGCAACCCACAGTATGCCTTCACTCCATTCTAGGTTGGCACTCCTTTCCCGCTTTCCATCCACCAACAGCCTCACCCAAGTACAAACTTGACAATGGAAAGACCTTGGAGCTTTTCTGCATTTCTCTTGGTTATACTTTGTACTCACTGGAGCAATGTCTGAACTCAAACCGGAGGTGAGACCCACGAAACCTGTCTATAGGGATGGGCAACTTGATGATTTCCCCCCACCGAGGGCTGTTATTGTGGTAAAGGACAAAGGAGTGGTATGCGCTCCTGCTTGGCTCTCCTGAGCCTAGGCTGATGCAGTCCTAGAACAAAAGAAACCAATTTCAGATGAGAAGACATCACATCACTATAGATGAGTCATTTTATTACATGGCAATAACCTTTATATAACTCATCTTTCTACAGACATAAAGGAAGAGTCAGAAGAAGCAGAACTCAGGCACAATGAAATCTGAATTTTTTTAAGAGATCTTTTAACTGTGTCTTGGGTCAAAGCATGAACTATGAGACCTAAGATCCTGGATGAATTCCAGGATCTTAGGTTATTATTTCAGCTAAATTTCCTATCAAGTACATAACAGATACAATAAACACTTAAGTCCAAATATATAAAGATGAGTCAAAAAATGTCCCCAAGTAACACAACAGGATCATTACTTGTAGCATTAACTTTTCTTAAAATGTCATTGAGTAAGATTTATGCTTCACTATCTGAGTTTAGGATTACTCTCTAACTTCTCAAGCTTTTAAAAATGTGGGTCTTCTGAAACTATAACCATCCAGCCTCACTGAGTACCCCATGCTCCATGAAATTCTGACTGAATTACTTCATTAGTGGTAAAAGCTCAGAGACTTTGACCAATCTACGTATTCTCAAATTACAAATGAAGAAAAATATGAATTGGTGTTTTTTAGGAAATACAAAATCCTTAGTCAGAACATGAGCAAAGAAGTCAGCAGAAATACTGAAGTCCTGAAATAAGGACAGTAAAAGTTCCTTTGTAATGAAGACAGAGAGGAAGCATATTTTGTAATATAAGCACTAACTCAGGTTCTAGATCCAGCATTTACAAAGTGATTCAAAAGATATGACACCTTCTAAAACCATGCAGGAAAAAAAATCAGCAGCTCAGGGTTTCTTTGTGTTAAGCATCTCCAACGACAATGAGTGCCGGAGGAAGCAGAAGCCAGGCAGAGCCAGGACACACACAATGCAAATCCTGATGTAAAAAACACCCTACCTGGAATAGTCTGGTGACAAGAACTACCAGCATTTCCCCACGGCATCTCTAAATTCTAATCCAAAACACACTTATATTGTTGATTTGATTTTTCCATCTGTAATCAAGGCACTATCATGTCCAGTATTTTCCACGAATCAGAGCCAGCTAGTTTGGCATTAGGTAATATTCTGGCTTTGAGACAGCTAATAATTCATGAAGGAGCCCAAAAAGAAAGAAAAGTTCTCTAGAGTTTGCGACTCAATGCAAAAATAACCTCCTTGGACAGAGATTCATTGCAAAGGCTCTAGTCCAAATTAAGCCACCACAGTAAACACTCACAAAACTCAGTCCTCTCAAGTGAGTCTTAACCACATGATTTGTGCTACAACCCCACCATAAAGGTGATTGTTTTAATGCAGCAACAAGAATTGACTGTTGCAGATATTAACAGGTTGGAGTGAGAGCACTGAAAGCCAGAATGCCTGCCATCTCCCAGCCACGTTTTGTAGTAAGAGTCACTTCTTGGGCTTCAACACAGTAATTCCCAAACCTCTCCTGGCATTAGGTCCCTAGGAGAAGTAAAACAGTATTTGCATTTCTTCTATAAAGTACCAAAATAAGTCACCTTTTTATGTCAACTTCTTTCCTGTTGCCTCAAAAAATTACCTGCCTTGTCAGACAAATGGTCAGTCTTTTCTGTTTCATGCTATCAACTTTAAATAAATGGAATGGGCTGCCCAGGGAGGTGGTGGAGTCACTGCCCCTAGAGGTGTTCAAGGCGCGCTTGGACGTGGCACTTGGTGCCATGGTCTAGTCTTGAGGTCTGTGGTAATGGGTTGGATTTGATGATCTTTGAGGTCTCTTCCAACCTTGCTGATACTGTGAGTAAGTGAAATCTTTCCTTCTGCTTATTGACTTTGTTTCTATGGATTTATACTGGAATCTCTAGCCTGAGGAGGGAGCATGCTTTAATCTTTAATTCTGAATTATCATCTGCAAAATACAAACATGAAACTCTTCTCCATTCATCTAGTTGTCATGAGACCCAAATATGGAGGTGAATTGGAGGGCAGAGGGAAGTAAAGGAAGTTAAAACTAGCAAAAGCATTGGGTAATAATTTTATCATTTAAGGTATGCAATTAACAAGATAGCCCTGCTACAGCAGCAGAAAGGAGAGTAAGCGAGAAATGCATCAAGGTTTTTTAGTTTTTGGACCATACTGAAAGACACTGACAACTGAGTAAGACCATTTGGAAAAGGAAATACTCATTTTCACTTTGAACAGCGCTGTATTCTGGGAATAATGTCACTGCTTTCAACAGGACCACTTCTTGATCAAGATCTACTCAACAACAACAGGGATCTGAGACAGAATATTCTCATTAACTCTGTGTATGGGTCTGCTACAGCCTCCACAAAGGTGTAATTTGGATTTGGATCATGCTGCTGGTCAGGAAAAGTTCAGAGATTTTATTCTAATATAAGATGAAAGTTTGGTGGCAATTACTGTGTAACTAAGCACTGTGTCACTTGGCAGTCTCGGCTCTGGAAAGGCCATAGGTCAGGACAGTACAGGACATCTCATCGATGAACAGCAGTGCTCTGGGGTCAGTGACTGAACTTTCAGTGTTCTGCTAGTGCTATTTTAAGCTAGAAGTGGAGTTTTTTATTAGCTTCTCTACTGTATCACCTAGAGAAAGCTATTAAAGTAATGTCATAATTAGGGAAAAGAAACAGCAGAAAGAAAATAGCTACACTTCAGTGTGAAAGCAACCTCATGTCATGCAAGTGATCATGCAGGGGACAGGCAGCCCACACAAAGCAAGCACTGCACCAAGCCCTACCCAACAGATGTCTTAACATTTAAATAAAAAAGTTATTAGGCTCCTCCTGTTACAGTTTTCAGTACATTCTGTGGGATATGCTGAGCAACTGAAATGAAACTCCAGGTCTAGCAGTTATAGCTGCTTCATCTAGAAATTAAATATTCTGGGGTTTGGGTGAAACCAGTTCCCTCCTTAAAAAAAAAAAAAAAAAAAGCACTTACCTTCAAGATTTCTCCATCTGCATAGAGCACGTACATGGTCACTTCAATGTTCTTCTGCACACTCTTCCCACCTCTTTCAAAATCTCCCTTTTCTAATGTCAGGTATAAGTCATTGCGTATGTCACCTACAGCAAGAGAGCGCAGCCACACAGTTAAATCCGACGCGGGAGACTCGGTGGCTGTGCACAACGCACTTCCGTTCCGCAAACCAGTTTCTGTGTTCTGCAAGTCTGTGGCTGATGCCCAAATCATTCCAAGCAGCAAGTTAATTGTTAATAAGGATGAACATTTTAATATCAGTGCATAAAATCAGACCGTTGTTAGTAATGCCTTTATTAAATGTGAACTCAGAACCGATTCTTGTTTTTACTGTTAGCAGGGAAGGGGGGGAAAAAAAAAATATATCTACTACTACTTTGTCTATGTGGCCAATTCCCAAGTACCAGGCCACCCCTGACAGAACATCACTGACATCAGGCTTCCCACTGCCAATATATTTTAAGTAGAATAAGTGTTTTTGTGGTGGTCAACAGAAAATTATATTCAGGTAGCTCTTCAACTGTTTTCTGTGTTTTCAGGATTTCCTTTTACTGTGACAACAACATAAAAGCAGCCTCTCTGGAAATCTGGTTGCAATTCAGCTCAGACGGATTAAGGAGGAATTATATTTTGTGTCTGTGCTAGATTCCTGGCCAGCCTCTGATATCCTCATGCATGACTATAAGAGAGAGGGCAGTATGGAATCGTGCCAGTTTCTCGCTGCCTCATTTTCAAGAGCTTTCAGAGCAAATGATAATACTCAGAAATACAAATGCTAGCCTCTATCTCAGCATCATCTTGTCCTAAATTTGACAGATTCTAGCTTACCTTTTTTTTTTTTTTTTAAAGACTCTGATTTGGGAAACTGCTTTCACAGCTGAAGCCATCCATTCTAATGCAGGCACTAAAAGGATAGCAGGTAGCACCTGCTAATCTGTACAATTCACTTACTATCACTGTTTCATGATAGCTCATTTACCACTGCTTTTTATTTACCTGCTAAAAAGCAAAGGTACTAAAGGGCAATACATAACAATACCAAAAATTTAAACCCTTTCAACGCTGAGTATTTTGTTAAGGAGCCTCTAGAGATTAAATAATGAAGTAATGGAATGGTTCTCCGACAAAGCAGAGGCTCCTTGAATGTCTGATTTCTTCCACCCCAGTACTCAGGGAAGCTGATGCAGTTAAATCTGTTTATTAATCAGAAGCACAATGAAAGAGGCAGCATTTGCTCTCAGGCAGTGAGGGATATCTTTTTGCATCTGTCAGAGAAGCACTTCCAATTCTTCTTGAAGGCTGTAACCCCACAGAATTTGTCCCTTAATCTACTGTAGGGACAAACAATAGAAGCTTTCACTCCTGCTTTACTTTCATTTTTATTTCTGGAGATAAGTACAACTTTTAAAGCATAAAAATGGAGCTCTGTAGCTGACATTCAGTGCTTTCTGCTATGAGCTCTCTATGAATGGAAATCTGTATGCAAAAGGTCCTCCTTTTCCCCTCATCTCACTCTCACTGTGGATTCACACAGAGCTGACTGCTTGAAACACCTCACAGTTAGCGGTCTGAAAACGCTGTGGTTCATTAACAGGAAAGAGACAACAGCAAGAGCCTGGCAAAAGACTCAAATATTTGATCTGTTTTTTCTCATCAAAGAATAGTCAAATCCAACACTCTGTGGTTCACAACAACAGACAAATTTATTTTGCTGTTCAAAATTAAGCTAAGCTACCTATGTGTTGGCTACAGGAATACCAAGAAATACAAAGCTCTTCACAAAAGATAATGTAAGTTGGGACTTTTGTTTTTGAAAATTCTTCTCCTTAGCCAAGTCTGTCCCTTTTATTTAGAACTTTGCACAATGAGGAAAAAAGTTTCAAATTCTATGCTGCAATTCTTACTAGAAATTAATTGTACTCTATAATTAGCATTTTAGAGCTTATTTTATGACCTCTTTTCTGGAAGACAGTCTGGCTACACAAAGTCCAATGTCAGATTGCAAATCATCTTCCAGTCTAAATTAAAGGCAGCTTTTAGTTATATATAGCATCTTATCTTCCATTAAGCTTAACAGGAGGGATATTACTGCACTAATTAAAAAAAAATGCCTTTGGGGTAGGGGGTAGAGGAATCTAAAAATCAGTGGATTTGCATCAAAATGAAGACAAAAAGAACTTTAGTGAAGCATAATGGTGCATGTTCTCTTGTAAAAATTATTGTCTATTGAATCTTAAGATGATAGAAAAGGTTTCATACAGTAAAAATAGCAAAGTGGAAGTATCCAGCAAAGCAAAAAAAAAAAACAAAAAACCAACCCATACATCTATGAGCTATGGAGTCCTCTCTTGAAAATTTGGATTTTAAACTACAAACTCAAACACTTTTTTCAGTGAAAACAACCTTACTACAAAGAAGTACCTCCTTGTCCCAACATATTAGTCAACTGCATAACTGCATCTCTTGCTGAGTCCTTGAAGCTGTTTTTCCTCCAGCTGCTACTGGTTTTGAGCTGTTTGAGCTCATGTGCACTTATAGGCTGTACAGAAACTAGAGCAAAGGCTTGAACACAGAGCAGTTAATCGAAAATTTTGTTCCAAGTATGCAAACTGCCAGGCTAAAAAAAAAAAAAAAAAAAAAAAAAAATCACTCTGCAGACCACCACACAAGTGCACAAACAGAGAGCAGAGTGCAGCTGGCATGTGACTAAACAAAAAGTGTTATCAGTAGGATCAAGAACTGATCCTTGTCAGCTCTACCAGAGAATGACAGCTACCTATCAAGTCAAAATTCTTGGCTGATAGAGCTTTTCCTATATTTAATTCCATCATAAGAAGGAGAAGAGATAAAGAACTTATTTAATGAACCAGACATCTAATGCCTGCTGCATGGTAACTTCTGTACAAATGGTCCTGGCTTTGAAATGAGTGACTCTTGCAGGCTGAGAGAGAACCAGTGTGATGCACCAACTGGGATCACTTAGGCCTCACATTTTCACAAATAGAGCAGTGCAGATTGTAAAACTAGGTTAGCTGTGCCCTCCTATCATTAGTGCAGGAATAAAAGAGGGCCAGAAGGCTAGTGGGCCAGAAGTATTTACAGACTAAAACCTGCAGATGACATTTTAAGCTGAGGTCTCTGTTTTGGATGGCTGTCAAGGATGATCTGAAAACCTAGTAAGAGTCTTCAGAATGGCATTTGTTTTAAAGCTCATATCTCTACAACTGTTTTCAATTTAAAACCAAACATAAACTGCTTTTTAGCATAGCATATGTGCAGTTCCAACAAATGCAGTTCCAAATTCTTTATGAAGTGTCTTCAAACACAGTATTTTTTCACCATAATAAAATATGAATTTTATTTTTATCTTTTCCTTTACCTTCCCATAATCTTCATAGAGGTTTTGTTTTGCTTCTTTTAACCTATTCACAAAGCTTTATGTCAAAAGTACAACTGTTTAAATGATAAATTGTAAATTGGAGCTTTGGGAAGGGTTTGCTTATATTAAAATTAAACCCTTTCTCATTATCACCTGGACTATTTTTAATGGTAATGGGGAAAAAAAGGAGTGGTGGAAAAGGCTATATGAGCCATACATCAATTCTGTGTTTACAATATAAAGCAACATACTGGCAGACTTCCTAATACTTATTTATAATTTTTAAGACTTAATAACATTAAATAGTCCAGTGGCCAGTAATCATCTAAAATCTATTAGATTAAGTGGGAGATTTATCCTGATAAGATTTGTGTTTTTCACCACAATACTAAGCAGTTACTTGAACTGGAATGTAGTAATGATTTACAGAAACCACTTGCATTTAATCTAACATTTATTATGGGCTCCTAAAAGGTTTTTACACTGAGGACAGCAATGGTACCTCTTTCATATGGGTGAATGTTGTGTCACATAAAGGTGACAACTCACTAAATTTCCTACAGGAGAAAGAGGCAAACAAGTCTCTGACATTTTGATTCTAGGAAATTTGTTTCCTAAGAGGTCAGTGTTCTGTGACCAGGTGAACTGTACAGGACACC
Source organism: Ramphastos sulfuratus (assembly GCA_013399055.1). Classification (NCBI taxonomy): domain Eukaryota; kingdom Metazoa; phylum Chordata; class Aves; order Piciformes; family Ramphastidae; genus Ramphastos; species Ramphastos sulfuratus. The sequence continues at coordinate 696,957 of WBNM01004292.1, forward strand.
ATAGGAGGCAACCTCACTGTGGCCTTCTGGTATCTGAATGGAGCCTACAAGAAAGCTGGTGAGGGACTTTTTAGGGTGGTGATAGGACTGGGGGGAGTGAACCCAAGATAAAGGAGGGTAGATTTACATTAGATGTTAGGAAAAAGTTCTTCACCATAAGGATGGTGAGACCTGGACCAGGTTGCCCAGGGAGGTGGTAGAAGCCCCATCCCTGGATATTTTTAAGGCCAGGCTGGATGTGGCTCTGAGGAATCTGATCTAGTGGAAGGTCTCCCTGCCCATGGCTGGGCAGTTGGAGCTAGATGATCCTTGAGGCCCCTTCCAATCCCTGACAGCTCTGTGATTCTGTGACACTCCTGTAAGTTGGGAAAAGTGGCATGTCCCAGCATTTGGGATGCACAGGTCTGGTTTCAGGTAACTTAGGAAAATAACTGTATTTATCCAGATAATCTACAATGTTTTGCATTGTTTGGTTTGGTTTTTCTGTCTATTTTTTTCAAAACTGACAGTTTGGTCTTTTACAACAGAAGCAGCCAAAGACATAAAAAACAATCTGTGAAAATTAGCATTTATGCCTGTGCTTGTTAAATTGTTGAGTTCCTATTTACTTGGGATCCAAGACTGTGATAATAGTAGACAAGGGTCTACTTGAGTCTCTAACAGCACTGGGTTTAGCAGGTTTTTGAAAACACTGGCATTTTACAGAACAGTGTCAATAATCCCCAGAGCATGAACAGGCAAGATGGACAGGCAAACAGTGAATTATGAAGGAAAACAACCCCAAACCCATACATTTATGGCTTCTTTATAAAAGAACATCTCCACAACTACAGTAACCAGCAGCACTGACTTCTGTGAACTTAGAGCAGTTCAAACCACTAAGGGTCTGATTCAGAGGCTGAGCCCAGTAAGTAACTAAAACCTTTGAGACAAAGCCTAGAATGTGGAACACTTATATTCCTGGATAGTGTTATCATGTGCTTTACTGTATCTGTGCTTTACTCCTCTTTCTGGCCAACAGCACCGTATTAAAGCAGACATTCCCTTGATGGACAGCATTTCTCTGCTTTGCAGCCACCTGCACAAAAGCAGGGTGCCAGTAACGATAGCGTCCTGATCTCAAACAGCATCCGACACCCTTACTTGAACTTGCAACTTTCTCCACTTGAAAAACATGCAGCTGCTCCTGAAGTGCAGTGATTTCAACACAAAGTTAAGAGAACAAGGCCCACAAGCAGCTTTGTGACCATCACATTATTTTTTTAAAGCAAACAGACTATAGGAAAAAGTGGCCTATAGGGGAAGGGTCTCAAATGCTCTCTGGCCTTCTTTTCAAGTGGCTGTTAACAGAGATTCTCAGTCATGCCTCCAAAGAGTGCCAGGCCCCACACAGAATGATTTTCTCTTGCTCTAACCAAATTGACATCACCTTTGCCACTGGTGTAAAATTGCTGTTATTGCCCATTGTGCTACTATTGCCTGCTAAAACTGAGAAGCCTGGTATGGTCAGACAGTCCCTGGGGTTCACCTTAGGTCCACTTCAGCAGGTCAGTTCTCTGTCCCTTCTCTAGCCAGTCACTGACTTTTCAAGACCTATATGCTTGGTTATATCATGCAACTACTAACAGCACTGTGAGTAGTATTACAGCAGCGAGGGGAAACAGAACTTTTATCTACCATCTGTATGACAAATTCTTATTTTTTTTCCTTCCATAGAGAGAATATTAGCAGGTTTAACTCTGCTCCTGCAGCTTTTGGTGAACAGAACACTCCATTATTTGAAGGAAAAGGAAGAAACAATACTTACTGGATTATTTGTTGTCCATTGGTTAACTTGTGTATACAGAAGAATTTATACAATGCTCTTTTAAAATTCAATTATTTCCCTAAACGTTTCCTTTCAAACTAAGAATTTGACTTTTAATACATTTTTTTTTTCCTTATCTCCTCCAACTTTCCATTTCCGGAAGTTTATTTATAACAACAGTACTTCTTATTCTCCTTGTAAATGCTTTTTGGGGACAATTATTACATAATGATGCCTTTCAGTCTTATTAACTCTCTTGCCATGAACACTCTGAGAACAGCTGATGGACTTTGCCACATTCATTTTGTTGTGTATTTTTGCCATGACTTTGTGCTCACCAACAGAACAGATGCTGAGATGTTTCTCACCTTTGCTACTGATTCATCTGTCAGAGCTACTAAATTTGTCTGAAAGTGTGGTATCAAGAGAGACCGAGAAGACAAAGTCTACATCTCTCTTTAATCAAAGTTTCCCTAGGATGTCATGATTTGCTAGCTTTACCAATCCCCAACATTCCATGAAAGATATGAAAATGGGAAAAAGCAAGCAATAAGCAGACATTACAAAGAAAAGCTGAAACTTACACCCAACTATCTTCATTTCTGCATCAGTAAGAAAAGGGAGAGAATAAAGGGAGAGGAAAGGGAGAGAAGCCAGGAAATTAAGACAAGGGGAGAGAAAAAAGAGAAATAAACATCACTCACAAGTAGAAGATGAAGCATGCACTTTTCATCAGAGGATCAAAGTAAAAGACAGAATACTTATCAGCACATGGGGAAGGGAAGGGATGTCCTTGGAGGAGCTGACAAACACCATGCCTATGCAATAGATTTCTGATCAGCAAGTGCTGTACACAAATAAAGCTGCAACCCGAAAGGCAAGCAGCACATGCCTCATTGCCTTTATCTCTGGGGGAAGGTAAAATTGTCACAACGAGATGGACACTTTTACACCCAGTAGCAATTTAGTAAATAAAAAAACCCCACAAATTAACAAAACCCCACCACACCTCTTCATGAGGCTGTATTGACTGAATGGATCCCTTCTAATTTGGACAAAAAAGGTAACGGAAGCCTTTATGATGCTTTTCTCAGACCACAACAGAGTGGAAAATGAACATTTTGTCTTTAGAATTTAAGACAGGCATGGTTATTCTGTAGGACACTGATCTTGTCTGCATAACCATGCAAGATATTAGCACATGAAGACCAGTTTCATCTTACTTGTTAATGCTAACCAGCTATCACTGAAGTTGCTGAGTGAGGGAAAAAGGCTTGGCAGATAAACAAATGCTACTCTTTAGAAAACAAAATGGGATAGGGAAACTGTGACAAGACACAGCTACAGAATTTTAACAGTCAATATGTGTACATGTAAAGGATTTCCTAAAAAAGGACAGTGATAAAGGCTATCACCAAGAATATTAATTGGAAATGCTAGAGCTGTTTGTTTACTTTTTAAAAACAGGTTTCTTGTTTCAGCAGAAGGATCACCGCACATTTTAACATCATTTTATTAAGGTATTCATAAAAAAAATTCAATCAGATTGCTTTGAAAAATCCACATCAACCTGCAAAGTCTAAGTCATGAACTTTCTATGATCTTTTTTTAAAGATAAAATCCTGTCTCTAATGAGAAAAAAAAATTTCTGAAAGCAAAGCAAGGAAAAGGTAGTTTGACAAAGACAATTAAGGCAGCAGACATGGTTGAGAACTGTCACAAGGGGAGTGCTGAAAACATACACTGTGGAATTTGGGGTTAATTTACTAAACATCCAAGGTCTCTATGCTGAACATCTCAAAGATCATCATAACTGACTTCAGATTTGGCTGCTATCTCTTGCACTGAGGAAGAATTTTTGCTGAAGCTCTTAATCAGAGAAAGAAAGTTTGGAAATCTAAATTAGATGCAATGAACTGAAGAATTTTTTAAGTTTAGGGTAGGGGCATATCTTGAATAATAACTGCTAACCTGAGTGTTCAAGCCCTGGACTAAAGCATTGCCCAAAAGAGCAAAAGCGCAGGGAAGGCAGCCACTATGCCAGCTTGGAGAAAATGGAAAGAACAATTAAGGGGAACAGAAAGGCTATAAAGGTACTCCTTAAGCTTGCTAAAATTCAGTGGTCTGAAGCACCTGAGGGACAGCTCTGTAGCTAGAAATGGAGGAAAGCAATTCTTGCAGGAGATTCACTTACACAGGTATGCAAATGTTATTTTTGATGTTGACTTTTCCACCTGTGATCTAGCTATTCCAGCTGACACATCTAGCTGTGATATGAACTGCAGCAGATCACTGTGCAGCAGTTGCAGCAGCAATGTTTAATCTTTTCTCTATCTAATTGCTTTTAGTTAAGACAAAACCTGCTAGAAGGTCACTAAAAACTGGTGTTTGTAATTAGCTCTACTGGCACATTCTCGCTGCTCTATTACTATTACTTTCAAATTAATTAGCAAATAAAACACATCCTGTTCTAAATCTTTTTACTGTAGTTTCTAGCAATTCTTCCCACCTACTTCCTATTCTTATTGTGCTTCCTGAAGAGCCTCCATAACGAGGCTACAACTACTTTTGATATTGATGTGTCAGTGCTGTCTTTCAAGTAATAAAATCTGATAATTTTCCAATTATGTTTTCATAAAATTTCCCATGTCTGCACTCATCTTTGGTCTTGGTTATAATGCATAGCAGTGAGGTAGCCTTTCAAATGCTGTATATGCAATGTAATTAGTAAGCTCACTATATTGTAAAAAACAAGACACTGCAATGCCAGGTTTTCTACCTATTGATTGCATGACTGGTTAGGTTCTGGCTGTCTCCCTAGATGAACTCTTGGCTTTGCTGAGGCTACCTTGACTTGTGCCAAAACAAGCAGCATCTCAAGCTGCTGCTTCAGAAGCAAGGAACAAATGAAGTACAGCTTGGTTTCAGCCAAGACAGATGTTGCACGAACTATGTGCTCTGTAAAGCCAGCAGGCAAATCAGACCAGATCTGCAGTCTCGTGTATTTTCAACCACAACAAAAGGATCACACTAACTCCAAACAAGAAGGTGGCAAAGTGGAAACTCTTTTTCCAGGTTTTATATTATTGACAAGAACTAACTCCATGCAATTTCAAAAACACCTCTATGCTTACCATATCCAATTAGATAGGGAGGTGGGGGCAGTATCAAAACAGTCTTTCCTGATCACCTTCTGTACATGTGACTTTAGCATCTTCTAATACTATAATAATCATTAATTAAAATGTTTTAGTATGCCTCCCTGCATCCAGAATTGGCATTTAATAATAGAAGAGTTGCCTCAATAGTAATCTTCAAGTAAAGCACCATTGGGATGGGTGTTGATCTAGAAGAGTATGAGAAAAATCTGTCCAGTATTTTAGGATTTGAGCTGTTATGTTTACCTGGCATTATGACATCAGGAAAACCCAGCTTCCTGGTAACAGAAACACCTCTGTTAAAGATCATGGGGTTTTCCCTTCGAATCTGTTCCATGTCACCACGAAGAAGCTGAAGAGATATAATAAGTCCTGGGAAAAAACAAGAGAGTTGTTTTTTCAGACATAAGAATTAGACGCCTTTATATACAAGGCATGCTGGTAAAATAATGCTCTTCTCCACAGTTAATTTAATCCAAACATATAAATACAGAGCTCTTTTCTCCTTTGGGGTAATTTAAAATTGAAATTGAAGAAGTGAGACTGCTTTAAGGGATCAGTTAAGAGCCTAACATTAAAATACAATTCTTAAAATTCAGAACACTTAATATCAGAGAGATGTCACAAGTTACAGTGAAGTATTTAGCCCTGTTTCTATTCCTCACATACAGGTTACAATACACACATGGGCAAAGCCACCTCTACCTGAAACAGCACATCACACACTGCTGCAGAACATGTCTGAAGTGCCTTTAATTTTGCTTAATACCTTAAAACCACTAAAATCTCCAATTTTATCTGTTCCACTTGTTTAACTACCTCACACAGGAATGTTGATTTTAATGAAATTCCCTTTGTTACCTCAACATGTTTCACAAGTACCAGCTGGTCAAGCTAACTTCAGGAACTAGCTCTTTCAACATGACCTTCTGTTCAGTAGATTAACAGAATAGCTTGACTAGGAATAATTACATGGTTACTCTAACTGCTTTCTCTAGTTGGTTTCAATTCACAGCAAGCTACACTCCTAAAATGAGGGTAAGGTATTGGTAAAGATACAAAGTCAAGCATTTTGATACTGGAAAATGCCAGGATTAAGCTCAGCCATGCAAGCTTAGTCTCACCTGCTGAGCATTCATCATCAGCTTCACATATCAACATGAATTACATTCACACAGTAATTTTCCACACTCTTTACCTCATTCAATGAATGACAAGTCACTAGTCTCTTCTCTCCTCTCTGTTCACTCACTGGAACAACCCATATGACAACAACCACCACCTTGTATACAAACTCTTGCACGAGCGCCCTCTGAAGTTCTGCTATTTCCTGAGCTTAATTAATATATGGGCATTGTGAACAACATTTAGTTGCCATTTTGTTAGGTGACTAGGGGAATGAATCCAGTAATATCTACCTCTCACCCACTGTTCTGCTCTTCCTTTGAAATAATTTTCAAGCCTGTTGTTTGGCTTCAGTTGAATTTGGCAAATAAGTATATACCCACATAACATGCAGATTGTATTTTCATAAATACTGGGAGTTGAGATGAAAGAAAGGAGCATAAAGCCTCAAAAGGAAGGAAAAGAGAGGCCAATCACCCAGCTGGACAATCAGCATGTATGTACTCAAAAGTTGCCAAAACATGGACTTGCAACCGCCCAGATAAGTAAGCAGAAGAGAGCTGCAAAGCACTGCACAAAAACCAGAGGCTTGATAACATAGGACATAGAACATAGGAGACAAGTTCAATAGAAATCAGTCTTGAATATTTTTGCCATTAACAGAAGTATTTGCTTGGTTTAGATCCTCATTTGTTATTAAGTGCAAACAAATCAAAATCAGTTGTAAAAATTCCACCATAAAGGACCAGAGTTCAGACTTCCCCATACCCATCTTCCCCAGTATTTAATAAACACCACCAAACTTAATCTATTATCTGCAAAAATCAGACACTAGAGGTAACAGAATATGCAGTTTTCCAGCATGATATTACATACATTACTTACTCTGCCACATATTCCACCCCAAAAAAATTGTGCCTAGCTTCTTGCTCTCCCCATGGTTTTGCAAGCCTCCTCTCCAGTCCTCTTTTTCTACCCAGCCTATCCTTTTTTTTTTTTCCTATTCCTTGCAGTACATCTGTAGGACTAATTTTACCCAACACCTGGGAAGGTGTGATGGTTTGGGAGTTACCCACCCCTCCCCCCCCAGCACAGAAGTTGATGAAAGAGCAAGATAGCTTTTCTTTGGGGTCATGGGGAATAAAGGAAANGCAGGGGAAAAAAAAAAAAAAAAAAAAAAAAAAAAAAAAATCACACTTGTGATTTGAGTGTTTTCTCACTGTAAAAGACAGTTCTGAGAGGTCCAAAGAGTGTCAGCTGTGCTTAAATCTTGTCAGCCTGCAACACTGCCCCTGCCAGCAAGTCACTACTTCTACATGTTTCGGTATCTTGCTCCCAAGGTACATTAGATCTTAATGAAATGTTTGAAATAATTACTTTGAAAAGCCAAAGGTGAGAATAAAGACTGCTCTTCAAAAGAGTTCATACTTGGGGGATTTAAAAAAAAAAAGGAAAAAAAAAGTTTTAGGCAGACACCTGGGACTGGAAATACACGTCGACAGTCCAAGTCTGCAAAGTGGGAAGCAACTCACCAAAATACTTTAATGATAAGGAGTGGATGACTTTAAATGTAACAGGAAGGGGAAGGAGATCAGCTTTGCATACAATAAAATCCCACATCTGAAAACTGTTTTATTTTCCTGTTGTTGAGCTCAGTATCTTTTGTGGGATTGTGAGCTGCGTACTGCAAACTGCGTACACCTGAAATTAAGATAGCATCGCTATTTGGCCATCTGTACGCCAAGGAATCAGGAACTCAGCAATGAATGTAAAACAAGCTGTAACAAAGCAGAATTGTCTCCTGTCAGCTGATTCAGTTGGAACGGAATAGTAATGACATCTCTAAATGAGCCAGCTACAGAAATCATTAAATGATGTTAACAAGATAGGACAAGATTTACTTTCTGTATTTTTCCGTCATTCCCTAGGAAAAGAAAAATGGATTTGAAGTGTAACAAAAATTCCACTAAGACAGTTAATTCTCCTCAACTATTTAATGAAATATTTAGTACTGAAACTATGACAGAGTCATAGCAAGGGAGGTGACACAGGCTGGCAAGGGAGGCCGTTTTACTCAGGGAAATTCTGATGAATACAATTTAAATTCTTCATTTCCTGCATAGCCAAGTCCAGTCATTGTAACTGAAGTCAGTGTCACAAAATATCCAAAAAACCTTCTAAAGGGTTCTGCCAATGCTGATTCCTGCTCATGTTGTATCCTCCCATAGGCTGGCAGTTTTCACAAACTGAAAACTGTAACAGTGACTAACAGCCAGCAGAGATGCAGAGTAAGCTAGCACTACAGCAGGCCACTAGATCTCCACTGTTGACCTCTCTTAAGAACACCACAGACACAACAATGAGAAATTCAGCATGCTGACTCAATACTATTGACATCTGTATTTTATCAGGAAAGGTAACAAGTGGTTTTATTTTAAATTCCTGGTTAAACTGGCATATACAATACAGATTTTCACCTGTATACTGAACATGAATGAATTTCAGCTAAACTTTTAACTACTATGAGCATAACCTCACATTCCACTGAATTTCTCTGCAGTTGCCTAGAGGAAACCTTCAGCTGTAATTGACCAAAAACATACACACTTACCATAGTTCGAGCTGGGTGCTGTGTATTTGGTGCTGGACTTGCGAATAATATTTTCATGGATCTGGCACCATTCATTTTCGTTGTTACACCTAAAATAAAAGAATACTAGTTCAAATTAAAAGATTTAGTTGAACCACCATAGGACAGAAAGTCAACTTTGCTGTAGAGAGAGCACAAAATGTTGTGGAGTTTTGATGTATGAGAGAAATTCCACCTAATTTTTAAAAATAAAATTGGAAGGAAACAAAAATTCCCCAGTATCTTCTGAAGGGATTTTCACAATTGTTTATCCATCTATATGTAATTATAATAAAACATTTTAAAAGTACTGTCATACTGTACCTTTACAGTACTGTCATACTGTACCTTTACAGTACTGTCATACTGTACCTTTACAGTTACATTACCATCAATAAAATCCTAGGACAAGAAATTACAATTATTTGTCAACAGATTTCATATATTTTCACTCAGTGGAAAAAGTCAGTGGTTAGTGTCAGTTATAGTAATACACAACAATTTAGTGTAGTCTTGTTCAAACAATATTCAGGCAGGAGAGCTGGCTGCATCGCCCTCCATCAAACAATATGACTCAGCCCTGCTGGATGTACATCTCTTACCAAGACCATCACTTAATAGCAGCACCTATTAACAAAACTGTTCCTACAACTCCATCCTTCCTGCTAGGTTAGGTAGTCAAAAGCTCATCTTGAACACGAAGGGGAGGAGGAACAACTGCTGGTGGGGAACATGGGCTGCAGCAGGAGGATGTTCAGTACACGGTCCAGTTGTGGAACCCAGCAAGGTGAGTCGGCCAGAAAAGCTTTAAGGACTCAAATGGGTTACTGCCTTTGGAGTCATTACAGGATGCTGGGGAAGCATATACTGTCAAAATAGGGGCTGAAGGGCCTGAGCTTTTTCAGTTTGGAGAAAATAAGGCAAAAGGGGGACATTAACAGCAGCCTTTCAAGAACAACAAGCAGTTATTAAGAAGAGCAAGCCAGCCAGATTCTTCTGTAGTGCTCAGTGAGATGATGGAAAGCAAGAGGCATAAATACAAGCAAGAAAGGTTCAGACTGCATATCAGAAACAGCTTTTCCATGAGGACTGCCAAACAGGGTTGGAGTGAGTTGTCCAGAGAGGCCATGCAGTCCTGGAAGTTACCACAGCATGACTGGGTTTTCTGTGAGCAGCCTGCTCTGACCTCGTAGTGGGCCTTGCTCTGCGGAGGAGGTTAGACTAAAGAGGTCCCTATCAACCTGACTTAGAATTCTTACTTATCTGAACATCACTGTCACCTGACTTCATTTGCACTAGTACATGTAAAGCTGCATGAAATTGAACCTGCACCACAAACAGTGCTGTTGGTTAAAAAAAGGAAAAAAAGGAAAAAAAAAACAAACACCCACAAAAAACCAACCCAGTATGCTGATCAGGTCTAACTGCCTTTTGAATTCAGTTGTGCTTTATTTGCATGACAACTGCAAGACTTAAAGATTCCCCATGAAGTCAGCAATTTTTAAACTCAGCAGCAATAGTGCATCTTATTTCTCCTGACGTGCAACTGAATTAAACAATTAAATTAAATTTCTGTCCTATTGACTCTTGAAAGTGAAAAAAATCCAACCAAACAAAATTGAAACAAAGACCATAAGACTTCAGACTCCCAGTAAGACAGGAACTTGGAGAAGTCAGTCACTTGTAAAACTTCTTCCAAGCATATTAACATTTTCCCCTTTTGTTCCTCCACCCCCAGGAGCACCTAATATTGGCAAAATCAGAGTAAGAGAGAAAACAGCTCCTGTGAAGACAGTAGGGATTTTCTATCTGCTGCATTACATAACTGAAGAACAGTGTGGCAAAAGGAATTAAGGCTATCTAGAACAAGTAGTAGCTGGTAATTTTCTACGGCTTCAGAGTCTTACAAACCCATATACTGCCAAGAATAACAAGATAACCCACAAAGCCTGTTACAGCATACTTACTGACACTGCCCCCAAATGTTGATTACTATAAAAGCCAAAGCAACAGAGACAACTTGGAATAAATCAAACACAGATAGTTAAAAAAAAAAAAAAAAAAAAAAAAGGAGAAACCCCATTAATAGTTACTGCCTCCCAGGGTGCTGTTCGAAAGTATTCATTTAATTAAAATGCTGATCAAGCTGTATTCCTAGGATATCTGGTGCAGTTAGACTGGGATTACTGCACCTTAAATCTTAGTTTCAACATTTTTACTTTCTCTGCAGTGGATTTAGGCTGTTAGAGAGTACAACCCTGTCCCTATTCCTTTCTTCATGGATTTGTTGTTCATAAACTTTGGACTTACTAATACTGCCTGTCTTCAAGCATTCTGTGGCGATACAACCCAGATGATCATTACCTGCTTTCTAAAGAAGTGCTTTCCTCCATCCTTTTTAATGTCATAGTCTACCAATTTAATTGTTCATCCCTAACTCCATACAAGTTCTGATCGTGCCCTGTCTCACTGCCACTTTTCTCCTCTTTGAACTGAAGCTCCCCATGTTCTCTCTGATCTGATAATGAAACTATCAGTCTCGCTGATAATGAAACTGTTCTAAACCATTAAATATCTTAGTTGCTCTATTCTGCACCTCCTACATCCTTTTTGGGATGAGAGATCAGATATCCACATGGTAATTCAAGACATGTCAGCACAGAGCCACCTCCTGGAATGAACAGTCTGGCAAATTGGCTACATTTGCCCTCACCAAAACACTCTCAAACCCAAAACACAACAGAGCAAAGTGATTAACAGGCAGAACAAAACATCTTTCAGCAACTAGGGGTGTTCTGTAACCATCCAGTTTACTTGTCAGGAAAAAATTGGTAATTAACTCCATTTTGTTTACTTCTCTTGCTGAAACATTTACTCATTTATCCTATTGCAAATAGAGGATTTCTTCTGTAAGTAGAAACAACCTATAGGACAATTTCTGTACTATCTTCTATCCTTGGAACTAAGGCTACAGAAAATTTCTAGCCCCTTAAATTTTTAGTTGCTGTACCAGCCTCCGGAGTACAAGGTAAAATAGATTTCAGCTTCCAATGACTTATGCCTACAAATTAACCTGTAACAAAGCTATCCCCAAGTCACTGGGCTGTAAAGATAGCTTAAAGCTAGCTTTGTACCAGCTACCAATGTAAGCTGCACTTTACGTTTCCTGAACACAAAGCAGAATATTCTCCCAAGTTTGAAATTCTGGCCTGACAAGGTTTGCTTGCAATGTATTTTATTAACATTTCACTTGCCCAAATACCCGATATATTACAAAAATATATTTCTCATGTAAGAAAGAACCTTCTCCTGAGTCATCCATCACCTTTTCAGGTTGGCTGGTTCTGCAGTACATTTAGCATTTGGAATGCTTGCTATACTACATCAGCCCCGATGTCAAACAGATGAGGCCAGAAATGGAATGTATGCTCTTGTCCAGCTGGGCAAATAGCAACAACTGGGTATCAAATGGGAAAGGCATTCAGGCAATAAACCACACTAACAAGAAGGAATTCTAAGAGCTAGTACTGGAGAAGAAGAAAAAAACTAAAGGATTGAGAGAAAAGAGGACAGAAAGATAACATAAAAGAGAAATACATGAGGGCTTTAGGGGAATGGGAAAATTGACACAAAGAGTAATGTTAATTGAGCAAAAAAAAAAAATCATTAAAAAGTCATATAAAAATATGAAATCAAGAGATCTCAGGGAAAAATGGATTGACAATTTAGTTTCCCCCTCACTTTTAAAATATTTTACATGCATATTATTAAAAATAATTACAAAAGTAAACTTCCATGCTTTTACATAATGAGCTTATAACTAGAGCTGTGGTACTATATCCTCTTAGTAAGATTATGACATGACTGTGGGATTAGCAAACAGGAGAATCTGGACTGTGAGAAAGAAGTATTTTTCAGACATAAACCTTTAACAATAATAATGGAAGCTGAGAAAGACTGCTGAAGTAAATTGATTTATTTTTTTCCCCATAAGCATTCTCTCCTGTGGATCCAGTAAAAATCTCCATTGAAACACCATTTATTTGTTTCAGCCTTTGTTAGGTTTTCAGTCTCTTAGTTTTTTTCCAGCTTCTCTGCACAAAAAGGCTTTTTTGGCTGTCTGCTGACTGCCTCGTTTGCGGCAGCTTTAAGATTCAGCTTCAGCCAGCTAGCATACAAAAGGAATGCTTTTAACTGCTGCTTTAAAAATACAAATACACCTCCTTCCTTAATCTTTATGATGTTTTTTGGTTGGCCTGAGGCATTTTAACAATAATCAAATGAGAGCAGCAGGTAAGAAAATCCGTTCAGTTTTTTGTAAGTGCTTACATACAATTTCAAACTTAAAAAGGACACAAATCTGTCATTTCAATTTGAGTCTACAAAGCAAGAAAAGGCAGGTTAGCTAAGTGAATGTGCAAAGAGAAGATGTAAGCAGATAAACCTGTGAGAGTTTCCTGTCATGGAAGACCAACAGCTATTAAATTTGCAAGAGGGAGAAGCTGGTGCCCTTTAGATATATCCATTTTCTCTTGTGAAGATCTTTGTTGGAGGTTTACAAAGAACACACTCCAAACAGCAGTAAGATAAAAGAATGCTGTACAAGGCTGAAAACAACTCAGGTGAATCATGATAGTGATAAAAAGTCTCTGATTACCAAGCTGAATTCTGTTACAGGCTCTGCATCCTCTCTGGGAAGGCAGCAAGAGCCATGTATGGATGTCAGAAACAAAGGCTGTGGGGAAGCAGACATGAAGAACAGCTGGTATAAACCTACTTAACCATTCAGACAGATACAGCTGGTACATTGGGTGGTGTGAAGGGACTCCATCCTAACAGAGCTCAGTTTAAGTGGAAGAAAAGCAAAGCTCTCTATCCTGTGACTGCTTTGATCATAGTACTAGGATTTTGGATTGCACCATCTGGCTGCATGACGTTGCATTAAAGGGGCATGACGATGCATTAAAGGGGCATCAGAAGAGAAATCTGATATTCAGAATGTTCCATTGCTGTACACAATGTTGCAGTTGCAGTATATTAACACCATATCCAAAAGGACAATATTAACAAGCTTTACAACCAAAACCCGCTGGTTTGAGATAAACTGAAACTCAGTGGTGACAAAATGCCAAGATTATCCAGATTCTATTGACAAAGAGAAGAAAGGTTATTTTCTTCCCTACAACTTGACATTTTTGCTGCAGTTTTCATAACTGCAATAGAAGAATCAAAGAGCTGACTTGGAGAGACTTTTCTTTGGACTTAGAGATTTCTAATGTTTGAAGAGATATCCAAGAATCTTTCAGTGTACAGTGAAAGGCAGTTTTTCACTGATAGTTTCTTTTGAATGTCCCATTTTCTGCTGCTGAATGCACTTCTCAAAGAATAACAGAGTTCTATAACCTCCTCAAATTATCTGATTACTTGGAATAGTGGCTACAGACCACAAATGCCAGCTGTATCTCGGCCCATCTGCAGAGCAGATCTTGCCAGTATTTATCCCCACTGAGAAGAGATTTAAGTATTCCCTGAAGTCGCAGATAGTTTGGTCTGCAGTCTCTTTATGATGTGAGACCATATTTCGTACGAGAACTTGTTAGTTCAAAGATCAAAATCACAAATAATTGAAGATAGAGTCTTGCTCAAAAAACATTGCCTTGTTTAGAACTTTTTGGTCACACACTGTTGACTTCAGTTGTTTTCTGCTTCTTTTGTTGGTCATCATGCCTGATAAGGAACAAAAAAATGGGACCTGAAGGGAAAAGCTACTCATCAGGTAAAACACAGCTTATTTCTTTGGTTTTGAGCTTAGCAGATTTTAAATAAACCACACAAATAAAAATGCTGCACGTCACAGATTAGGGCAATATCCAATCATTTCTGAAGCATTTCACATACCTGAACCATCTGTGATAACTGTCGTTAGTTTCTATGAGCTTCTAAAATAATAAAGGAATAAAACCCAGTGCCGACTGCACTCATTTACTTTGTGAGGAGGATAAAGCAGGAAATGCAGTTTACAACACCTTGATATGTAATAACTCTGTATATGCTGGATGATGAGATACTAAAAAGTGTTCTTCCTAATTCTTTTCCTTCTAGGAGTTACTCACGTGTAAACTTTGAGAACAAAATCCTTCTCTTCTTTTATTTCTGAGATTGACTGAAGTACATCCATGATGCTCAACACTGCACAGCCATAGGGGCGACGATAGTGTAGGTGGGGGGGGCCTTTTTTTGAGTCATTTAGCAACATGCGACCTAAAATCAACAGAGATTTCAAACATTAGAGATTCACAGGCACCCACTCCGGCTGTTCTGTTCTATTACTCGCTCTGAGGATGCACAGAGAGGGTAAGTTTCAACTACAGCTTGCAGTCTTTCCTGTACTTCTGTACTGGCTCTGGCTGAGATGGAGTTCATCTTCCCCACAGCAGCCCTCACGGTGCTGTGCTTTGTACCGGTGGCTGGAATGGTGCTGGTAACACACCTGTGTTTTGGCTGCTGCTGAGCAATGCTCCCGCAGCATCACGGCTGTCTCTTCAGCATTTCCTCCACCTGACCCAGTAGGCTGGGAGTGAGTGTGCAAGATGTTGGGAGGGGACACAGCCAGGACAGCTGACTCAAACTGACCAAAGTGAGCTTACAGAACATATGACCCTTGCTCAGCAACGAAAGATAAGAGAAAGGAGGAGAAGGGGACATTTGTTATGATGACATTTGTCCTCCAGAGCAACTGCTATGTGTACTGAAGCCCTACTTCCTGGAAAGGGGCTGGACATCGCCTGTAGATGAGAAGAGAATAAATCTTTTGTTTTCCTTTGCTTCCACACTTGGCTTTTGCTTTATTCAATTCCCTTTATCTTGACTGTTGAGTTTTTTTTTCCATCTTATTTTCTAGCCCACCTTGTCCTGTTGAAGAGGAATAATAGCGTGATTTGGTGGGCACCTGGCATCCAATGTCAACCCACTACAACTTGTCACTCTTTTTTCTGACACAGTTTCCACTCCAGAGCTCTGTTTCAACCTGCCTGACCCACTGAGATTCTTTGATTAAAGCATATCACCTCACTGAGTTAACAGAACACTCAAGGGCAAAGAGAACATCATCATGTCTGGCCATCTTTGATTTGCAGCTCCATGACATATTCTTGCACCCAGCTGAGCTGACTACAAATTATCTGTTGAACAAGCCAACAATACAGCTTGTACTTGCCTTTCTGCACACAGAGATTCACCTTCCATTATAGCTCAGTATTTACACAAACTTTCACTGCACACAACTGCTTTAAGGAACTGTATATATAGTGTGTCATCATGTTTATCTTAGAATCATAGAATGGTTTAGGTTCGAAGTGACCTCAAAGATCATCTAGTTCTAACCCCTGCCATAGGCAAGGACACCTCCCACTAGAACAGGTTACTCAAGGCCTTGTCCAACCTGGCCTTGAACACCTCCAGGGAGGGAGCAGCCACAACCTCCCTGGGCAACCTGTTCCAGTGTTTCATCACCCTCACTGTAAAGAACTTCTTCTTAACATCTAGTTTAAATCTCCCCTCTACCAGTTTAAACCCATTACTCCTCATCCTGTCATTGTCAATAGTCCCTCCCCAGCCTTCCTGTAGGCCCCCTTCAGATACTGGAAGGCCACTACAAGGTCTCCTCAATGCCTTCTCTTCTCTCATAGGAGAGGTCCTCTAGCTCTTTGATCATCTTCGTGGCCCTCCTCCAGACTCGCTCCAACAGTTCCATGTCCTTCTTGTGTTGAAGGCTGCAGAACTGTACAGAGTATTTGAGGTGGGGTCTCACAAGAGCAGAGTAAAGGGGGAGAATCACCTCCCTTGACCTGCTGGTCACGCTTCTCTTGAGCACATAAAGGACATTTCTGAGGTATGTAGCTGCTCAATGATTAAATTCCTATTGTTAGAGCAGTTTTTTAATAGAGCAACAAATGCCAAGACCAGAAAAATCCCTAGGATAACCTAAGCCAATTTGTAACATTACACATGATACCTTGTCCAGCACTTCCTGTATCAAGGTTAAAAGGCTGAGCTCAAACTAAAGCTTAATTTAAGTGATCCAGTGTAATTATACCTTTTGGACACTACAACATGATGAAGTCAGGTAATGAAAATCCAATCTTTCTAACACATTTATGACAGAGAGGGCATCCTGCCATTCACAGGACAGCACAACAAAGCTACAGCTTCACTGCCTTCCAGCTCCTAACATTCTGTCATTCTGAGTAAACTAGCCAGGAAAGGCCTCCTTCCTTAGCTGGGGTTCAGGTGTAGGCACTACACATCCAGATCTCTCTTCTGCACAGGTCTATGTTAGCAGCCAGAAGAATGTGGAAAGAGACAAGTGTAGGCTGATAAGTGTTGGGCTGCAAGCCTGACAGGCTTCCAGCAGGCAGGTAGTGCTGCTGATGCTCCATTTTGGCATCAGCAGGTAGAAAGAACACCTGACAGTTGTGACAGCTTCCCTGCTGTTACCTTTTATAACATATCCCTAAGCTCCAGTGTGGGTTCTTGGAAGCACTGCAGACTCCTGTAGCACACACCAGATCTTTATACATATTTGTCTAGCATCCTTTGATTGATGTGAACAGCCAGGTATGTTGATGTCCTGCCCTGTAAACTAGCTATGTATCATCAGTAAAAAGACCTCATTTAAGATTTTGGGACTTTGAACAAAAAGTCTTTTTAGTTGTTCCCTCCTCTCCCAAATGTGGCATTTAATCAAGTATTTGTTTCAGACTTAGAAAAAATCCCCTCTGTTGAAACAGTCATCAGTAACATAAGATTTATGACACTTATGCTACATGTGGTCTTAATACCAGTCTCAGCAGATATGGTCTGAGTTTTCTAACTAGTTAAATAATTATACTGTCAGTTAATTAAAACATACATTTAGAAATACTATAAAACCATTGTTAATTATAGATGTTTCAAGGATTTAATCATACCGTACCTATTCGAATTACATGGGCAACTATGTACAAATCTCTCTTCATGTCCTTGCTGCTGAGATCCTGAAAGATTAGAAAAAATATAGACATTAAAAAAAAAAACAAACCAACATACTGGACTCTCCAAAATAAGCACCTGCAAAACTCCCCTGAACAATAAGGGCTGCACAATATTACTCTCATTTTGTTTAGTCCCTCCACCTTTCAATAAGAGAAAGCACCATTATAATTTACAGACAAGAAAAGTGAAGTATAGAGGATTGTGGTTGGAATGTTCTTCAAAGGAAAAGAAATGGAAGATTCTGACTCCATTGACTAGCAATGAAGTATCAAAATGCTGGCAAACATTTAAAGTGTTCATTTAATCTGTGTTAAATAAACATAAATTTAAACTCTAGATTTACTCCAGTTGCAAGCATTTCTGGTTTCCTTCACCCAGCTCCCTGACTGTAGTTCCCAAACCTTTCCCTAACCATGTTCCTTTGCTTTGGCTTTATGTTTTTGGTTTTGACTTCTCATCGTGCAGTCTTAGTCTGAAAAAAACATGTCAGAATTCAGGTAAAATTGAGGTGTGTTTTGATCAAATCTCCATTTTTTTTTGAGTGGGGATAGGTGCAAAGCTTCAAGCAAAGCTCTGAAGAGGAAAAAAGGTAACTCAAAGAATGATAAGGGTCAATTTAGCTAAGTGCTTCTTGCTTTTACGTCACACAGCAAATTTCTTTCCCGTATGACTGGAGAAACCAAAATTCAGCAACTGAGGATACAATGGCAATGCACTCAGACACTGAACTTCAGATTACAGTGACATACAGCACAATCAAATCTAGGCACAGTGACTGAGAACTAGGCATAAAGAGAATTTATTCTAAGAAGACATTTCATTCTCTTTCACACAGCATTATATTGCTATATTAGAGCAGGCGAGTAGTTAAGTTCAGGGCTGCATCTTCTCACTCTGTTTAAAAGGAGCACTGTATTTGCCTGGGCAGCATATGCAGGGAGCTGCAAACATGCTGGTTGGTATGCTTACCAGAGACCAGATCCTGCCTCTCTGAAGCCAAAGAATTAAGCTATATAAATCTTCCTTAGCATTTTCTCTTCCAGTCTTACTCTGCTGCTGCATGAATATGGGAACATACTTTCTAGGCTTTCTTCATCACTTAACATACCAGTGTAGCATATGGTAGGCTTTATCTTGCATGTCTTGGAGAAACTGAAGTTCTACCATAAGAAGGGATTTTACATAGTTTTAATCTCAGTAGTGTCTGACAATACATTTCAGAAGAGAAAAATCTCAGTGCTCTAGAGAGTAGTAGAGTTTTGAAAATATCTGGGATTTGGCAAGGGGAATTTTATTATACTATCAGATTACCACTTCTAATTAACAGCAATTTGGAGAATTATTTTTTCAAAGGGCAGCTGTCAAAACATCAGAAAATGGTAGGGCATGCACATATTGATGGCTTCACACTTCAGTTGCTTTTAATTTTCACAAAAAATATACTGTGTCACAGACAAAAAAACATGGGCCCAGATGGCCTCGTATTTCATTTTGTACAGCAGAGGTTTTTCACCAGGCAAGAAATGCTTACTCTGACATGGCCCAAAAAAATCAAAAACCCCCAACCCCTGTGAGGAAGTCTTCCAACATCATCTTTCCAAGAAATCCACATGCATGACTTAGGACCCAGAAGGAGACACACTAAGTTTATTATTTGCTTGAATGCAATATAAATAAATTCATTTCCAGAAAGACCTTATTAGCACTGCATTCACAGGGGGTTTATTTCCTACATCCTCCTGAGTTTCTTAAATTATATTGGTTGATAAACAAAATAATGTTATAATAATTCTAACTGCATGGCTTTTCAGAAAATCACCCCTAACTTCTTATTCCCTCCACACTGAGCATGGAAAAGCATTACTCTATAATAATGCTTAGCTCCTTACAATGCTGATTTCTATAAAGGACTAATTGCATGTTAAAAATAAAATAATATCCAACACAATCACCCCCAAAATAGTGAAATCAAGGATACCTGATTGCCACTAATTATTTGCTTAAACAGCTTTACTAATTTCAGTTGCCAACCTCGTAGGCCACAGAGACTGAGGTATCAAACAAAAGCAGCAAGATTATAACTGTGTAATGATGTTTTGATTCACCCATATGTAAAAGTGCACATTTAAAAGTGTGCATAGGCTATTTGCTTGAGTGAGCTTTAGTGCCTGGAGGAAGAAGCTTCTCACCTCTGGTATGATATGACAGTAGATCTAAACCCAAAACCTAATTTTGATATCTTACACAAGGAGACAGCTGAACCCCTAGGAGCAAGAGAGATAGCAGGGAGAGACAGGATTACCTTGAGTTATCTAAAATACAGGGCTTCTTGCTTCTGGGGCAGATTAGAGTTTTAGAAAGATGGTGCAGGGTTGGGGGGAGGACAAGAAAAAAAAATCAAAGAAGTCAAGACAAACATGAAAATAATAGAATTATCTTATTTTGGAACTATTCCATAATAAGAAATTATGATAAAATAGAACCATTACAGATTAATTGGTTATTCAAAAAGCTATGATTTGTTGCTCCTTTTCTACATACTTTGGAAAAGTTCACTGAATACACTGATGAAGAACATTGTTTCAGAAGTGTTTTGCACAGATAACTGGAATTATAGTAATTGAGAAAATAGTTATCTAGAGTATACACTCTACCAGAGAGTGACAGACAGCAAGTCTGAGCATCTTGGAGAGTTGATGCTGTGGCAGCTTTGGTATTAGTTAAATACCAAGGTACCTTGAATGGTCTCTCGTCAGGACAGGTACCATAGAGTGACACATCAGCAATAGTTGGGGTGGGCCTCCTCTGCACTAGGCTGACATCACTCCTAACATGAAACAGGTGTCTTCCACAACAAAGTTATGCTCCTGGCCATGGCACATACCATTACTCTTTTTGTATTCTTGAAAGCACATGAAGACTGGTTTGCAGGCCACCAGAACAAGCTGTTCCACACTATTCACGATACAGAGTGAAACAGGGCAGGTGTTACACGACCCAAAGCAGTGTGGTCTTGGTGTAGATGGGTAGTTTGGTAGTGAAAATCTTTTTATGAATTATGAACTCCAGAGGCTTGACAGTGCCATGAATTGATCTGCACTGCCTTTTAGGAATAATCCTTAGAGCAATTCTCAATCCTACACTCCACCTTTCTGCATGATTCAGACACCAGTACAGAAGCTTGGTCCCTGGCCACCTTTCTCTTAAAAAAGAGGCCTGGTTTGAGTTACCAACAGTGAAGTCATGGGTGCTAGCAATACCAAGACACCTCTATTCACACCTGACCAGCTGGTAGCACTTCACCGATGGTACCAACACCAGAAGTGCTACTGATGTCAGCACCTATGTCATCGCTGTTTGTGGATTGACTTTGCATCTTTTATGTCCAGGTGGAGGCAGAATTAAGCATCCTTAATCTGGCTTGATATACTATGTTCCTTAAGAGAAGAAATCCAGCTGTTTTCTCAAAGGAGAAAAGGGAATGGTGCTGGGAACTGCGTCTGTTTCAGTGTCCAATCCTTCTTGAACTTGCAGGGTTTTGCTGCCGAAATTACAGTTTATACCCAAGCTGTCTGCCATCTTTTTTCTTCACTGGAGGTAAAAATACTTGTGTCAAAGAGCTTGTAGCATGTGCACTAACTAAAGGTGAGTCGTGATGGAAGGTGTTTATCACACTTGGGATCTGAAATTCCTTGCAGTTATTCTGTGATGAGCTGTTAAGTTTCAGTGTCTCTAGATTTCCATACTCTTTCTGAGAAGAAGTGACAGATAAAATCTAAAACATGATTCTGAGGCAATGTTTAAGAGAACTTAGGACCAGTGCAGACCAGATATTAAAGCCTGAGTGTTTTGAAACCATTATTTTGGCATAATCAAAAACATTTTAAAACAAGGCAAAAGGTGAGCCAGAAGAATTAAAAGGAAATAAATCTTATATGACTATTTCACTCCCAACTGAGGCATCCTGTGGTAGGAGCCACAGATGGATGGGTATTACTTATCCTGTCTTTGCAGCACAGATGGTTAAAGACTGCTAGTATGGTTGGTCATATCTGCTTTGCATCAGGACAGGATAACTATACAGACCTGCTGCATAAATTTAGGAAGTCACAGTGTATCCTTTACTTCAGCCAACCCTCTGTAGCTTAACTTGGCTGCTGCTTCTGCAGCACATCATGTTCTTCCTGTTCCATCACACACACAACACTGCTGACCTAAGAGGCTACTGCTGCACCATTTACCTGGAGCTACTACATAGACCTTGAATGGGTCATGACAAAAATCTATTTGAAGATTTTTCTGCTTTCCTGTGTGTGCAGGTGTGTTGTTGTATTTTGCTAACTTGGATGCTTAAAAATGTGCCTTGCTTTATGTTCAGGCCAATGCAGCTTTTGCTGTGCCCTGTTATCTAAGAGCACAGTACATGCAATGAAAATATTCAAAATGTCAAACTGTAAGTGGGAAAAAATATGCCTGAAAAGATTTGTTTCAGAATATTTACTTAGCCATTAAATAATTTATAAGTACATCTATTTTCTTATACTAACATTTAGTTATAACCATAACAAAACTAGGAAACAGTTTCAGCTCTACTCCCTATATTCCAAAGGAAGAACTGGGTTCTTTCCCCTCAGGGTGACTACAGCTACAATCACAGCACTAAGGGAAGAAGCAGGGAAACAGAAATGTACCGTGAAAAGTGCGCACATCCGATCTATCTTCTCCGGATTCCTGGGGCCTCCATTCTTGTTTAACCTCACCATAAACCTCTCACTAGAAAGCAAACAACAGTAAAAAAATTAAACAAGAGTTTCCTGTACATACTTCAACATAAAATCACAGGTAGACGTGTTTCATTTTAAAAAATGCAAGAGGTATTGTAATTTTTTTAAATTCCCAAAGCATATGAAATAGTTCTGACTAAACTAGGTAAGATTATATGGAATAGTCTAGGAGACTTAATAGCAAGTACTTTGCATGTGAAAACACCAAGCTGATGCATATTCATGATGCAGTAACATTGAAATAATGTGAATACATGAAGCACAGAATTTGAACACATTAAAAGTACTTCAGGCAAAGGCTAAGGCACACTTGCTGAGGCGTACACTGCCTTTGGTAAAACCGAGTTCATTAAAATCCACTCAGAGTTAAAAGCAACAAGAATACCAATTAAGCAATCTCCTTCTACTTATAGAAGCAATAAACTAATTCAAACACATTAAGATTCAATCGATAGAACTGTTTATCAAACAAGTCAAGCAGTCCTTTTACCAGCAAAACCAGCACATATAGCCAGACTGCAAAATAAATCATCTTACTATGCATGGTAAGCCACAGACATTGATATTATTTCTTAAGACAGACAGAGAATTTATGTACAGAAATAAATTCAGTAAGAGTGATTTATTCACTTGCTATGTGACAACACAGCAACTATTGACCAGAATTTTCTTCCTACAGGTTCACATGAACAAAGCAAGAGTCCATCATTAAATCTTCTAGTTCCATTTCCAGTTTTATCCAGTATGACTGTTACCAACTGCAGTAACCTTTATTTGCCTAAAACACATTTTCCAGCATATTATACACTGCTGGTCTGAATAATCTGAGAAGGCAGAGCATGCACTATTTGCCTTGGTAGCTTGCTCCAAAAGGCTATTCAGCCCTACTCTTAAAACACATGGGTCAACAGCAGCTTGGAAATGTCTGGTTTCAGTGCTTAGCCACCGCTTTCTGTTACTTTCTTAAAGAGTCCTTTAGAAAAGCTGATTTTTTACAGGGTAGTGCTCTCAGTCACTAATTATACTAGGTAATCAGACATCTCTCTAAACAAGTAAGCATTTTAATGCTGTTTTAAGAAATTCAAGAAGCAGTGCTGGAAGGGTTTTATAGAACTTACAAATAGTGCATTTTTTCAACACCATTTCAGGAACAGTTCTAAAAATGTAAGTTTGTAACAGTCTAGTACTGGCACCACCTACACCAAAAATACAAATACACACATGTATGTATTTCACACATAGGAAAACCAGTCCCCATTAACCTTAATCTTAACAGTAATTTATCAAAATCATATATTTGCCTCTTCACCCCAGCATGATGCAGTGGGTTCACTTGAGGCAATGTTTCCATTATAAACTCTAAAATATTTTCATAATTGCCACTTTTGTCAGAACGCTCCCTAATTCTGTAAGCATGACTCATACGTCTTGTTATACACCTTTGCATGTTTATTTGCCTAAGTTTGTTTTGCTAAGCAATGCAGATCATGTTCTCTAGTTGCTGAACTTTCCCTGTTACTCACTACTACTTCAATCTCCATATAAACCACAACCTCATTCAGCAGTAATTTTAACTAATTGGCAGCAGATGCTTCTAAGCTCAGATTGTTAACATGCCCCAAAGACACTCACAAGAAACAGACACTTGGTAATTCTTTACCTACAGCTACTTTCAGAGATGTCAATTAGTAAGTTAATGTTTTAGCAAACACTTAATGACATGGCATAATCTAATCTTTCAGTAAGACTTACACACACTGTATTAAGTGCAGAGCACTTTAGTGCATTCCACTTCAGTAACAATTAGAACAGTATTTTATCTTCACGGTAATCTGTCTACCTAACACAGAAATCACCGAAAAAAATCAAGTCAAAATTTTCAAAGTAAGACCTTGTTGTGGTGGGCCTAAAAAGGCCAAGGTGGGCTTGTACATGTCCTGGCTTGCCCAGGCGTGCTGCCCTGCCCCCCCATCCCTGTGCTGGGGGTGGTGGCGGCCACAAAAGCCCCAGCTTCACCTAATATGGGCAAACTGCCATCCTGATTGGCTAATCTATGTCCAAAGGTCCATCAGTCTCTGGCTGAAATATATAAAGGATGAGCAGGTAGCACAAGCTCTCTCGCTCCGCTATTGTGCCCTGCTGAGGCTCTGATGCCTCCACGCTTTCGGCCTGCACAGCCAGTGTGACACTGTGCCGAGACTGCACACCGCAAGACGTCCTGCCTGCACATGAGAGCCTGCTGCCAAGAGAGCCAGGACCAGGTCAGAGATCGTCTGCCTCCTTTCTGAAGCATCCAGGAGCCTGAGGAAGCTCCAAAGCCTCTAGCAGCTTTCGGCCCGGCAGCAGCCCCACCACGTGCTTTGGGTATTGTCCCATGATATTTTTGTGAGTAAATACTTCAAGCCTCTTGTAATCATTGATTGCCTTCTGCCATAAGCAGAAAGGAGCTTCCTGCGCCCATCCAGTGGCTAAGCAGGATAACTAACTGCAAGCAGTGTAAGTGACTGCACAAACCTTCTCTACCAGTAAAAAATGTTTGCTTATGCTAGTTGCCTTTAAAGTGTTCCAGTTTTGGCTGTTCCCTGTATGTATACATTTCCAAACCGTGCGTTTTTGAACCTTGTATATCAGTTTTGTGGCGAGATTTAATGTTAATAAACAGTTCTCATAGTTATTAACAATCTCTGCCTGGATATCAAAGTTTATATCATTATTAATTTTGAATACTTTCGTTACAGACCTATTTTCAAAAAAGCCACATAAATGACATTCTTAACCTTTATCAGTAACTCAGCCTTGTGCCCTTCAACTTGGTGTTAACTAATTAAGGTTGTGAAAACATGCAAGAAGCCATTCAAACGCGATGGCCAAAGCCATTGCTTCTCCCAGTTGTTTGCCTTAGTCTTTTGTTGCTCCTGCAAAAAGGGACACATAAACAGGAACCTCCAAAACCTCCCAACCAATTACAGGGTGGCAATCTGGATGTTCACACAAACTGAAACAGGCCGTAGGTGGCAGCAGTTACAGCTGCTGGCACTCTGCTCTCCCTACTCGATCAACTTCCAAAGAAGAGAAGGAAGGACAGTTACAGTGGTGCCCACAGGTAAGCTCTGGATAATCGAGGGAATAAACCAGAAGATAACCAAGCTTATAACTTCAATTTCCAAACAGGAATCATGCTTTATATAATTAAAAATACATAGTAATTTAAAGATATAGCAGCTCATAGCCAAGTTATTTCCAAGCCACAGCAATAAACATCAGTATTTCCAGTGCCTTTGAAAACACTGCTAAAGGATACTTTAATTTTAATAAACCCTTAATTTAATTCTTAAATCCATTTAATGGTATGACCTTTCATTTAGGAAGATTAGTAGGTAACACACTTTGAATTCCTGTTACAAGTATAATTTGTAGAACCTGTCCCCTGCAACAAAGTTTAATTCCTTAAAAAAACAGACCAAAACCAAAATTAAATCAACACCTTCAGAGCTACAAAAGTTCCTTTCATTAAGTAAACATCAGTCCTCTTAAAAAAAATTATCTAGAAACAATGATAATTAAAGGATTGTAGTCTATTTGTTAAATATAAATTTACCACACCCAACACTAGTACACTGAGAAATAATGACTATGCCTTGGGCATATTAACCATGTCCTATTTAAGGATAAAAGCGTAAAATAGATCCACACTACACAAACAGGATCTCTGGGAGACTGTTTTTCCTCTTCTGCTGGGAATGTAATCTGGCCACCAAATAGCAGCACCACAGATGAACAGCAAGTTGCTATGTGCAGCCTAGGGTCAGGAGGAAATGAGACAACAAGCGGCCTGCCAGTTGAAGATTACAAGCAATATGAATCACATCTGCTGGGCAAGAGATATTCGACTGGTGAAGATGATAATCCAAAATCCAAATGTAAATCAAAGCTGGGTCACTCAGATTTGATTGCAAGTATCTACCCTATATAATAAGTAGTTAGAATATCCTCCCTTTCATGGAAGTTGTCAGATGAAGGCTGGTTCTCTTAATTCAGAGGATGACTGACATTTTGAAGGGAAACCAAATGACTACCAGAGCACCAAGCTCTGCTGTAAGATGAATTATTTACAGAAAGGGTAAAAGGGAAATTTGGCAATGTGCTACCAACTATTATTTTCAAATTCTGGGATAAAAACACAGGGAATGTACACTACTACCCAAATCAGAGAAGCAGAAGATGGCAGTCCACAGATAAACTGAATGAAGACCAAAAGGACAAATCATAACAACAGTTCTCCCTATGAAAGGTTCATCCTTACCCTACCAGCCTGTTTCCAACAATGTCCAGTAGTGGATAATTAGGGAAACAGTGGAAGAATAATGGAAGCATATTCACCACTCTGGTGTAAGTTGATCAGCAAAGTGAAACTCAGGAATTGCAGCAAAATCTCAGAGTTAACAGTCCCAGATGGAGGGAACCCAGGGCAATATTCAGGCTGTCATGTTTAAAAGACTCACAAGGCTTTTACAGAGTTTCTATTAGAGTGAACTTTATATTCACCTGTTACACATCTGTACCACACAGATACATTTATACATGCATTATATAGCCTATTCTAAGAGTTTAAGAATTAACCCTTGTTATACTGAAGTTCTTAAAGATATAATGTTAAAACTGTTCTTTAACCTCTATTCCTCTCAACATATTAGATATATTTGAAGTTGCCAGTAAGTTCTGTATTTTTAAACTTTCACCACAGGTTTTCTTTGAAAAATTAAGTCAGCACTAATGAGCATTTAATTTTCATAACCAAAGTCAAATACAACATAGCACACCACAGACTCCTGACAATGGCAGAAAAGGGAATGTCAAATCTTTGAGCAGAGATAGTCTATTTATAATTGATTCATTACCAGAAGTTGTATTGCTCAGTCTGCTCTCAAAATGTCTTCAGAGAGATATTCTAGAGGCCCATTTAATAGCCTCTTGCAAGCTTTTACCCCATTATCAGGTAGAAATATTTTAAAACTTGCAATTTGCCCTTTTTCTTGTTACAGCTATAGAAAATGTGGTTGCTGTCCCCACAGTGCAGGGAGTTTCAAGAAATGAAGCAGAGCACAATGTTTTTCACCTGCCTATTCATCAATTGTTCCCTTACTGCAGTACGGCCTCTGTAACAACCTTTAAATTCCTTTAATTTCCAATCCTCCCTTATGTCACTAAATAATCAAGAGGACTTGGAGGCAACCACAGCACTAGAGAACTGTGGCATGTGAAGAGGCTATCAGGAAAGCTCCACTGGCAGGGTGAGAATGGAGAGACAACAGTGCTAAGCAATCTTGGAAGGCTAAGTCACCTCAAGTTCTACCACTTCTGCTCACAGATCATTTCACCTGAACTTAAAAGTTTTGTTCCTCATCCCTACAATCTCTCCAATCTTTGGTATTATTATTCAAGTTTTAACAGTTTACAGAAACTAGTCTAAATACCTGCTAAGGACTTGCTAATAAGATTGATATATCCTTGAATGGAAAACGAACCTTCTTTTACACTGCTGCTCTGCATTATGAATCAGTTAGGCTGATAGTCCCCAATTTACAACTGCAAATTTATTTCTATGTTAAAGGAAACCAGGAGGAATAATAACCCAGTTTCCAATGATCTGAAGATCCAATGCCGTCGGCTATAATTATAGCTCCATTATTGGACAAAGACTCACACTTAGGGTCAAGAAACTTCATAGAAATTCAGTCAGTTTCCTTTCAAAGTCTTCAGTGTGTCTACTGATCAAGTTCATCTGTTGCACCCATACAAGTGCATGTATAGAATCTAGATGACATTAAAGACTATTTTAGTAAGATCAAAATATCAAACCTGAGTAAACTCCACATGCATATAATTGCCTAAGCTTGTAAGTACTGGACTTTATCACAATTGAATATGGTCTAATTGCTTAAAGAAAAACACATGCTATTCTGGTAAAAATCCCTCAAACACATTATAAGGAGAATTAAAAAAAAAAAAAACAGTAAGCATAAATGCCAAAAAGGCCATGGAAATTTAGTATGGGGAGGGACTGAATATTTGATGCAATCTGACTGTTTGATCTAACTACTGTCAACAAAGCCCTAGAATTCATTTTCAGCTACTCTGAAAGCACAAAATCAGTTCTCTCTTGCAGAGCATCAGCAAAGATAAGAAACACAACAAAACAGATTTTTTTTTTACCATTTTTACCTTGTTGAGTTCAGACCTAAGACGTGCCACACCAGCAGCAGTATCTTAAACAAAAGCTTATTTATCCCTCTTGCTCCTACATGTTATAAACAATCTTCAATTACTCTAACTGCAAGATCTCCTCCTGTGCTA
The DNA here is from genome assembly GCA_013399055.1 of Ramphastos sulfuratus. NCBI lineage: Eukaryota > Metazoa > Chordata > Aves > Piciformes > Ramphastidae > Ramphastos > Ramphastos sulfuratus. The sequence continues at coordinate 725,847 of WBNM01004292.1, forward strand.
ACTCACATCACAACGAAACCACCTCTTGTGCAGCAGTAAGTCAGGTTTCACAATCACTTGCATGATTAGTAATTGTTAAAGCTACTTGAATATAAGAAACATTGCTCTGATAAGCAAAATCAAATAGCTTTTTGTTCTTTTCCTTGAGAAGAAGAAAAATGAAAGGAGAGTAGTGTCTCATTTCTTGGCTTCCTTTAACTGTCTGAAAAGCAGGACCATACTGAACTGGCATCTGTTTCTGCAAAAAAGGAAGGAAGCAATAAATGGTTTGGGACACTACATTTTCAGCATGAAGGAAGGGGCAAACAGGGACTGTTGGGTGAGCAGAAGTGGCATTATGCCTGGGGAGAGTTTCTGTTATTGAGGAGGGGTTTTTGTGAGACTTTTTTTTTTTTTTTTTTTTTTTTTTTTTTTTTTTTTTTTTTTGTGTGTGTGTGTGTTACATGCAAAGATGACAAGAAAGAGCCTGGCAAAGAGCTTGGAATTATTTAGTGAGCTCCCCTGTACTTAACCCATTGGTGAGTTTAATTGGCATGCGGTTGCAAGGCAAAAATCCTGACTGAGTATCAATTTATGAATGTATGTACAGCATTAATGGGTACATAGTGCAAAGAACTGTAGAGAGTTGCAGGTCAATTTTCTGTTTGACTTTATCATAAATTTTCAAGAGAACAGATGAAAAAAAAATTCTTTCACAACATACAGGGGGTTTGTGTTCCAAGACACATTAGGACAACATTCCCCTTAAGCAGAAACCTCACACCTTATACTTTTCCTTTGCCTTAAATAATGGCTAAGGTAGACATTTCTCCCAGAAACANCATTTAACTGGGTTTGCAGCATCTAGCATTTGACCACTCCCTTCTTAGAATAAAGGTGATTTTAAAAATACATGTACCAGTGCATAGTGAAAAGGGTCATATAGTGGCGAAGCAGCTCATTTTAATAACTTGCATTTTAGTCCTTGATCTTCTTTTGGTGTCTCCCTAGGTTTCTTTCTCACCCTTCTAGCATCATGTAAATCCCTACTACCACCTGAATACAAAATAAAAATTCAGGAGCAAAAGTTTGAAAATGCCATCATGGCATCCAGCAGGAATAATCCACATACACAGATCTGCCTAGGCAGCAGATGTCACCTCCTTTCTTGGTACTCAGTCTTACTGCTGATAAGCATGAAATTTTAATTTCTCACCAAAATATCTCTTTTTAGTGTCTTCTTTTAATGAGTGCTAATACACCTGACAATAACTCTGGGATAAAAATCTGAGTTGCCATAGGAATAAGCATTTCAACATGCTACAGTAGAAGTATCCTTTTTTTTGGTCTCAGATAAATCTGGAGAATCAACCCTGTGCAGTGCAAGCCCAGGTCATCCAGGATAGACCTCAGGATGAGCTAGTCACACTCTGTGACAACAGAAACCTTGCCAACGCTTGCCTTCGAAACACTGCAGTCTTGCTCTGCACACCACACTTTGAGCACTTTACTTCATCAATGCCATGAAGTGCTGCATAGTTTCTACCACTGTGTGTACAACCCTCTACAAGGACAATATGCTGATCAGATGAAAGGAAATATATTAGCAGTTATTGGTATATGACCACTGCATTTTCTTAAAAGCTACCCAAAAAAGGTGCTTCTTTCAAAACATTAATAATTTAGCAGAGTAACAACATGAAAGAGATACCTGGGGTTGGCGGGGGTGGGAGAGGCAGAGAGAACTGCATTTCTGTTTGGCTTAGAGACCATTTGGACAAGCTAATATCTGCATGAATTAACTCGGGAAACTGTTCTCTGGATCAGAGAGGATGTACCAGTGTACCAGTACAGCGTACCAGTGCTGTACTAGCACGGCAGAAGTTTTAAAGCTCCAGTGCAGCAGCATTAGCTGTTTTTTTTTTCTGGAAAGCAGTTACTGCTCTCCAGCTGCCTGTGTGGTGCCAGAGAAAACCCTGGTTGCATTGTCCTGGTTTTCCACTTGTGCTACATCCTGCAATGCATTTAGCAGCATCAGTACAAGGCTTCTCATATTTGCTGGCAAAACTTCACATAAGAGCAAGGAAAACACAAGATTTTGTTTTCATTCCATTTGCCAAACTTGTTCAAAATCTTCCTCATGCTTGTCAACTACAAAATCATTTCTTGTGCTCAGTGATCAAAATGGTCACTGCAAGCCAGCACTGTATCCTGGTGACCTTGAGAACACTCTGTAGAAACTGTGTAAAATGGAAACAAGTTTCACATCATAACTTCTGAACTTTTATTTCAAGCATATGGTCTCATATTCATTCATGAAGAAAGCATGTCTGTATATGGACATTTAACTCATTTCCCATTGTCATGAACACTGGGTTGATCTTTCCTTTGAAAGATGATTTAAGCAATCAGAGAAAGGGTTTCTAATAAAGTACAGCTGTTCATGGCACACACATAATGATGATCAAACAGGAAATAATTTGGGCTTCTCCTAAGAGCTGAAGTCCCTTGCAAATATCACTTTGTTGAAAGATTACAAATACTTTCAACAAAGTTTCCAGTTTTTGAAAATAAGTCACAATACATGTAGGTATTGCCATCATACTTCAAAAGGCACAACTCTTCAGATGATTAACCAATTTGCAGTCTGTTTAGGAGCACCCTCTGTAAAAAGCTTTTCAGGTTGATTTTCTGTTAGGCATGTTTACCTTCTAGAATTGTTAATTTTTGTTCATGTTCTTGGATGAAATCTAAGTACTTAGAGCTGCTGTAAAAGTGACCTAATAACATTTCCCAGTTCTCCACAGAATGAATCTTCAGTTTGCAGTTTGAGTAAGTCAAAGCAAATGTACAGAACATTATCATGTCTGTGAAGAACTCAGTTCCTGTTTCTAATGAAAACCAACAGTGCATACTGCATCCCATGGCACAGCAGTGTTTGAGCAATCCATCCCTGACAGCAGCCACTCCTCAACCCCTGAGACAGAAAGATCACCTCTGCTGAACTTTCAGTTTGCGTATTGTCTGAACAGTGACTCATGGACTATTTAAGCTCTTCCTTTTCAGACAAGTGCTCATGCTGTCTGTTTTCCCTCTTTTCTGTTGTGGGAGAGGAAGGGGAGTTTGCTCATCAGCTGCCTTACCTGGCAGACCTGCAATATCCCCAGTTTCAGAAACAAGCGAAGCAAAGTACACTGCTTTGGTTTAGGGAGTGTATTTTATAAAGACGTCTTAGAGAAAAGAACAGCAAATCTGTGAGGGAAATGAATCTGGCTCTGAGGAAACAGCTCCAAGCAACACAGTTTGCTTCCCAGCAAATTCAGGCTTAACACTCATGAATTATTAAGTTACCACATTGGCTAGAAGCCCCGGGGGAGGATTACAGAGCTTACAGTAAGACTGTTACTGCAAACACTGGGTTTCCATAGAAACTGAAAATAGTGAAAATAACTACCTGTCATTTCTCTCTACCACATTAAAGGAATAACAACCACAAGGTTAAAAACATTATTAAAGCCTGCAGGAGAAAAATGGCTAAGCACCAATTACATTCTCCTTGGGTTCTCAAGAGTCTGCCACACTTGAACATTTGACACTGTCATTAGGGTTTTTTTGCTGTTTACATGATGAAAGGTACATATTTGTGTTCCAGAAAGGAATCCTCTCCATTAGCTAGGAAACGTTTCTATTTCCAAAAAAAGAGAGTTTGGTCACAGAGTGTTGATTCCTTAGTCCCTGCCAGTGACTGTGATTGTAACTAATGAGAAGAAAGTCAGCACAACCCTGCCAGGCAGTAGGTGTCAGATGCTTTGACCATAGCCACAGGGAAGATTTCTAATATTGGATTACACATTTTTATAGAATAAGTATTTTACCACCACCTCTAACCTGGGAGAGAAGCCAATAGTTCTGAGGGCTAATACAGCAGTCATCTCATTTACTTCTTGCTCTACAAACCACAGATCCCTGTCACTTGGCTTTGCACATGACAGTTTCAGTCAGAAACACAGAACTGGGTTTTGACAGCAAATTTTGCAACAGAAAGAGCTCAAGTATGAAGAGCAGTATGCATTCCACTGGACCTTCCTACAGACAGAAAATTACTTGCAATTGCTTTCTCTGAGCTATGAAGTGTACGATGTGTATTCACACCCTACCAGTTGTGACAGCACAATCTCTGCTACCTCTGTGGGCTCAAAAAATGTTTTGTTCTTTTCCCCCTCTTTGAATACCTGCAATTCATCAATTTCTTCTTGTTAACAACTAAAAAAAACTTAAATACCCCTGCAGAAGAATCTGTATGCCTGCCTACAGAGGTCATGTCTGATCCCTAACCTGATTTTTTTTTTTTGTGATGGTGAAGATAGGAGGTAAGATTGACTTTGCTAAAAGCTATTTGATAGAAGAATTAACGTCCACAGTAACATCACTCAGCTCTCTACAGCAACTTTCATATACCTATCCAGATAATAACAGTTTCAGATACACAATATTAACAGGAAAGAGGATAAATAGGAAAACCAAACAAATGCACATTTGAAAGCAAGATCTAGGGAATGAAAGTCAGCCTAAGTGACTAGTAGAGGAAACAAAAAGGCATTGCTCCTCCTTTGCTCTTTTAAAAGGAATCTAACCCCCACATAAAGGACTATGTAGGTTCTAGATGCCTCCAGCGATGAGCAAACTTGTATTTTCTAAAAATTGCATCTTACATTAGAAAGGCTTTTTGTCCCTTGCCATGTGTGCCCAGTGGACTTCAAACTTCCACATATTTTCCCTGTTAGAGTGACCAGAACCGGGGCCACTGCTGTGGAAAGCAATATCCCTTAATGTGTGCTTACTGGATGAGGTTTTTAAGAAAGTCTGTTTTGAGCAGGATCAAGAAGTGATACCCTCCTTGCTACTATTGCTATGGATTATCTATTGCACAAAAGCCGAAAGAAGACTTTCCTTAAAATACTAAGAGCACAAACTAGAGTATAAGAGGAACGGATAAAGGATTAGCTATCCCGACACAATTGTTTGCTCAGAAAGAGTGAAAGTTAGAAAGATGGGATTTTTTTCATGACTAAGCAGAAAAAAACATCATTAGTTGGCTAAGCCTAATCCCTAGGAAAATTCTCTGAATATTAAAGAAATAATTCTGAACGATACAAAATTATTTTTTCCCAGTAGACAAATCATTATAGACAGTGAGTGAGGTAACTATTTTAAAATAACTATGAGAAGGCTGCTATTAAAAACATAACAAATGGAAAGTTTAGCATGTAATTGTGCAATAAAAGTAAAATACATTTTTCTGCTTCCCAACATAGCAACTGGCAACAGTGGAACATGGTAATATTTTCAAGCAATTAGCAGGGGATAAAGAGACACATACTGTCACAGCACTCCCGAAGTTATTAACTGAAGACAGAAGCAATGTAGAAAAAAGGATGCTCAGGTCAGTCTCATGCTCTGGGGGAGAATGCAGTCAGACCATTTTGCCAGTTTTTATCGTGGATCTTTCAACATTAATAATTCCTTTTTCAACTGTTCAGCTTCAAGCATATTCATCTACCCAGTAATCCTGTCTTCACTTTTGACCTTACTAATGCTTATCTTCCTGTTTATTCTTCACCTGTCCTGATCTCTCCAAGCCTTTTCCCATTCCCAGCTGCTCAGCTTCCCTCTCCCCAAGCAGCATCAGATTTCTGGAATGTATACAGCTCCTGTAGCTCTGGTATGGAGCATGTGGAACTGCTCCCATTAAGCTTGCTCATCCTGCAGATCAAAGCTTTGAGGGGGCTCAAATGCCTACTTGGAAAAACTTGTGGTAAATTTGATGTATTTTTTTCATTAGTTTGCTTAGTGTTTAAAATGAAAGCTCCAGACATTAATTGTCTGTGCTAGGAAGCGTTACAAGAGAATTGCTCCAAGATGACATGTGTAAACATGATATAAGTTTAGCTATGCTGTTCTTGCTAACATTTTGGAGCAGCTGATATACATCTCTATTGACAGTTTAGAAGTCAAAAAAATACAACTAAGTGATAATGAGAACCATGGAGATAACTGTCATCAATAAATACACAGGGAGAGGAAGGACTCCTGTCAATTTGTCATGGTTGACACCAGCAGCTTGGCATAAAGGTTTGCATTCCGACATTTGAATTAGGCATACAGGGTCAGAAAAACTTCTACTATAGAAAAAGCAAAAGTCAGCTGCTCTACAAACTCATAATTTCTAAATCCAGTGTTATACAGTGGTGAACTTTATTCTACTTCAGAAAGAGAGTCACATTTTATTTTTACAGCCCACTCCCTCCAAGGGCAGTATTGTGACCTCTGACAATTCGGTAACCCCTATGGCAGGTAATGAAGTTTAGAGGTACTAAATCAGGGTGAGACTGTACAAATGAGTAGTAGTTTCAGAAAACTCTTCTTTTTCTAACATGTTCACACACTGGTCAAACCAAAACCACTTTGGTCATGCAGTGGAAGTTAACCTGTTTACAAGGTCAAGGAGACGATATATTTAAAATAAGTCATGTTGTTCTCTAATACTTTTTACACCTTTAGTATTTTAAACTTCTAAGTATATACCTGTCTGTTAATTTTTAATCAGTTAAAAGAATTTGGTTGGAAAGTATTTCATGATCATCCACATTTCTTCTGCAGTTAACACCCATATGCAATGCTGAGCAGCATTAACAAAACAGTGCCTCTTAAAATATTTTGATTCAGCCTTGGAAAAATGGCAGATGATAAAACAGAATTTTTGAGTCCATAATTATGTTTCCAAATCATATTTCTCTCCTGAGAGCTGTTTTGTCAATAGAAGTAAGTTCTTAAAGCAGAAGATACAAGACAGACTGTGCTACTCACATTCAACCCAACATCCACCCACAAATACACAACATTTCCCCGAAAAAACATCTTTCCACATCACTTATTAGCAACAACATTTTTCTCTCATTTTGCCTATTGCCTTTCAATTTTAAGACAAAAATAAACGTTTCAAAATTAGCAAATTTCCAGCACTGCATTGAAAACTGGCAGCTGGGTCAAAAACATGCTTCTATGTTTCTAGTATTTAAAAAATCACTGTGGGTCTCCGTTTCTCACGTTTCTGCACGTGTTTTACCTAGCCATCTGCTGGATTACAATTTTATCCTTCACTGAGAAGGAAAGAATGTGAGAAGGCATCTCAACAAAACACAATGAGATGCTTTTTAACAGGCTAGCTGTTAACCTTGTTAATACTTGTATGTACTCTGAGGTAAGAATTAAAAAAGCAAGATAAAAGAAGGAGGCATGAAGGTGCTTCATGAACTTCAAAAGATTTCTTTTTCAGTTTTAAAGGAACAAGTCCTGTCTCTGTGATGCACCTAATAAACGTTGATTTGCATCAGAAAAGCTACAAGCAGTTACGTATTAAGCACTGAAGGATACAGCCTTGTTTCACAGCAGTCACAAGCTTCTACACCTTGTATCTTACTGTCCTAGGCAAAGAGGAACAATGTGAAATTTGGAATTCTAAGGGAGAACCTTTTGGGGAAAATATTCTGCCAACATATCTTTTCCTAATTGTAATTTTTGGTCAAGATTGGCTTCCATCATGCTGCTGCTGCTAAGAAATATAGCGGAAAAGACTTCTATCTAGCAGATTAATTTTAAGAGCAGATGAGATCATTGCAGTTCACCCTTGTCTGCTATATAACTCAGACTACACACACTTAATATAAGCCTTTGGGTTGACTTGCTTGTTTCAAGGACAGAGATGGAGGCACTGAGAGAGATGTCTGGCTTATAAATGTATTTTGTTACTCCTGGAGGGTGTTTTGGTGTTGTGGGTTTTGGGGTTGGTTTTTTTTCTTTTTTGGTTTGGGTGGGTTTTTTTTGGAAGGGTGTTAGGGTTTCTTATTCCGTATTTTCTGATTGTGTTTTGTATGAGCATTTGCTGTCTTTGCCCTTACATTAGAGTGCAAATGATTTATATTTATAATGCCTATCAGAATACCAACCTACAGCGTAAAAGAATGAAGCACACTCTAGTAGCGCACAATATTTCAGTGCAAAACTGTGGACAGACATCTTGCATTACAGCAAGCATCTCTCATGAGATAATCATACTCTACCCTCTGAAAGTCTGAACACACTATCTGCAGTCATGTCTGTATTTATCACATAAATAATAAGACAAGAACATCATAGTAACACAGTATGTGCTCATTCTGTAAGGTTACACATAATGTCATTTAGGAAAAAATCCAAAGGCATTATTTATTATAGAGTAAAAAAATCAAAGGTATGAAATGCTGATCAGCTCAAGTTAATAACTACCTAAATTATTACCACACTGTTACTGTGCCTTTCCAACACTCCCTTCCCATTGCAGTTCTTCACACTCCCACAAATTGGCTCTCAGGAATGATTTTAATTCCAAGAGTACTTTTTTTTCCCCTGCTCTTTTTCTTCCCCCTTAAAAAAAACCCAGTATCAAATTATTTGACATTATAATCAGAGAAAGAACTCCTAATTCCAACTGGATATTTCTCTTATACTGACACAGGGAAAGACTAAAGATCAGAAGGAGAAAAAAAAAAATTAAATACAGTAAATTACCGAAGGATGAGTGGTTGCAAAAGGAAATGAAAGAAATTGTTTGAGGGCTAAAAAAAAGGAAAAAAAAAAAAAAAAATAGTAAGGTTGAAAGGGACCTCAAGGATCATCTAGTTCCAACCCCCTGCCATAGGCAGGGACACCTCCCACTAGTACAGGTCACTCAAGGCCTCCTCCAACCTGGCCTTGAACACCTCCAGAGAGGGAGCAGCCACAACCTCCCTGGGCAACCTGGGCAACCTGTGCCAGTGTCTCACCATCCTCACTGGAAAGAGCTTCCTCCTAACATCCAGTTTAAATCTCTCCTCTGCCAGTTTAAACCCATTGCCCCTTGTCCTGTCATTGCAAGACCTTGTAAAATAGTCCCTCCCCAGCCTTCCTGTAGCCCCCTTCAGATACTGGAAGGCTACTATAAGGTCTCCTGGAAGCCTTCTCTTCTCCAGGTTGCAGAGCCCCAACTCTCTCAGTCTGTCCTCAGAGCAGAGCTGCTGTAGCCCTCTGATCATCTTCGTGGCCGTCCTCTGGACCCACTCCAACACTTCCATGTCCTTCCTGTGCTGGGGGCTCCAGGAATTTTTTATGATTAAAAAAAATAATCCAACAAACCAAGTTTTTATTTGATAGCATCATTCCAGTTGCATCTATTTTGTTTTGCCTTCTCTACAGCACTAGGAAAAAAGCCATGGTATAGTTAGCAGCCATAAAATAACTAAATGGATCAGTGAAAATTAGTGCTTTTTGTAATGTTATTTGATTGGGTTTACTTAATAGAGCATCACACTTAATAGAACAAACTTGGCTTTGTTGCAGAGTCATACAGACAGGCTTCCAGTTCAGCCACAGATGTCAGAATCCAAACCTTTAATCTTCTGGTTTGATATGTGAGAATTCTTCTGATCACAACAGAGGTTTTGCAGACTTCTTGATGATTATTTCAGGATTCAGAGCATCCTAAGGACTCGTAACAGGAAGCAAATGTTCAGGAAACACTGACAAACCTAAAGTTGTCTCTTTATGTGTTAAAATAGTAAGTCGAATCTAATCCAAAATCCATACTAACCTTTTTAGTGTAGACCACTACCATACTGCATATGCCAAAAAACTTTTCTCTGCCAGTTGAAGACATTTCTTTTCCTCCCAGCTACTCTGTTTACAACAGCTTCTATAGATGAATGTTCTATCCCTCTGCATATCCCTGCATACAATGTGCTAAGGAACTAGACAGCCACCAAACATGCTACAGTGCTTTAAATTTTAAATATCTGCCACACTTCTGAGTGAGACAAGTTTGGATTCTGATCACTAACCATAATTTGTGGATAAATTAGGATGCTCACTTAAAAATATCTGCAGTACTGAGAAAGCTTACAAAGATATGGATCTACAGAATTCCCATGAAGATCATCTTCATGGCTTCATCAGCATCTCACTTAGCTTCCACCAGTCTTTGGGAAACTGGAATGTTAATTTTTGACAGAAATATCTTTGATTAGGTTAGTTGTTGCCTCTTCTTTCCTATTCTCTGCTATCTCCCCGAGAGAGAGAAAATGACAAAATAAAAAGTAACTTTTTTTTTTCCTATTGCATCCTGTCTCATTTTTTCGTTTGGCTAACTTTTAGCTGAAGTAAGCTTTCTCACACTTCCTGGGGCACTACAAGATCATGTGGGGAAGTACATATTACTGTACTTCTCATCCTTCACAGTTCCAGAGTACGTTTTCATTAACTTTAAACTTTTCTAGTTATAGAGCTAAACTTTGTTTTTAAGCATGTCTATACCATAGGCTTGTTAGAGACACTGTATGTTTAATGTATCTCAGAACAGAATCATAGAATGGTCTGGATTGGAAGGGACCTCTGAAGGTCATCTAGTCCAATCTCCTCTGCAGTAAGCAGGAGCATCATCAACCAGACCAGGCTGCCCAGAGCCCTGTGGAGCCTCACTTTGAGTATCACCAAGGATGGGTCCTCAACCACCTCCCTGGGCAACCCATTTCAGTGTTGCACCACCCTCATAGTAAAGAACTTTTCCTAACATTCAATGTGAATCTGCTCTTCTCTAGTCTGAAGCCATTGCCCCTTGTCCTATCACCACAGTCTCTCTTCATCCTTCTTGTAGGCCCCCTTTAGTAGCTTTCCAGTACCTATTAGGTCTCTCCAGAGCCTCCTCTTCTCCACGCTGAACAATCTCAGCTCCCTCAGCCTGTCATCATATAAATGTCAACATACAATTGTATCAATCTCTTAACATGATGTGTTGGGAGCCACACACAGAGAAATCCTACCAGAGCACTGAGCAGAAGAGGAAGCAGGTCTAATCTGAGTAAAACTGGCCTATGCATAGGTACTTTCTTAATTTGTTCTATGTGATTGTTTCTATGTCCCTTGTTACACAGGAATCCAGGAAACAGAATGCAATGTTCTGAAAAATTGCAGTTACAAAGACAGTTACAAAGATTTTTGAATTAGACAGAATGGAATAATAAACGTGAATGATAAAAAAAGAGTTACATAAGCAGGAAGTAGAAAATATAATGTGTAGCATTGGTGCTCACTGAAGAGTATGTGATCTTGTAAGTGAAGAGCTAATAATAATGCTGATGGCACAAGAGCAGGAACTAAATTTTGGGTTGCACTGTGCAGCGCTCAAAAGAATGTACTTTCCATGTCTTTCCTTGTGCATATGTATTCCTAAAATAAAAACCAACACCAGTGACACAAAGTCTTAAGAGTTTCATTACTGTGTCACTGTCAATGTACTGAGCTGCCAATCTTCACTGTAAACTTACATCTAAAAATATGTACAGCCACCTGTTGTCACTACCGCAATTGTTTAAGCTTAAAAGATTCACTATTTAAAAGACCCACTGCATCATACACTGTCCTGATAAGCACCTGGACCATGTTTTCCTTTGCCTTCCATTTGCTGCTGATGTACCTGCAGAAGCCACATTTATCTTTCTCTCTCTCTCTACATTCAACTCCAGCTGAGATTCCGCTTTTCCAATTCCATCTCTGCATGTCCAGGCAATTTCTCGGTCCTCTCAGGAAGCTAATCACAGAATGTTAGAGGTTTGAAGGGACCTCCACAGATCACTGAGTCCAACCCCCCTGCCAAAAACAGGATTGCCTAGGGTAATCTACACAGGAATGCATCCAGGCAGGTTTTCAAAGTCCTCAGAGAAGGAGACTCCACGATCTCCCTGGGCAGCTTGTTCCAGTGCTCTGTCACAGTCGCTGCAAAGAAGTTTCTCCTCACGTTAAGGTGAAACCTTCTACGTTAAAGTTTGTGTCCATTGTTTCTTGTTTTATTACTGTGCACCACTGAAAAAGAGATTGACCCCACCCACTTGACACCCACCTTTCAGATATTTATACACATATAATATGATGTATCTGCTTGACTGTCTGCATGTCAGGGTAGACCATCCTTGTACTCCATAGAATGCAACACTAAAGTAACAGGGCAAAGAAAAGACACTCAGCAGAAACAAGCAAACAAATAAACCCCCAAGCAGTGCTGCATTCTGACTGAACAGGCCTGCTTATAAAGCTGTGTACTGACGAGAGGAGATCATCAACACATGTATGCCTTCTGCAGATGCCGTAAAGAAAATCTGGTCTCACAACAAAAAATTCCTGAGCATATTCTGTATGAGCAATGTACACATGGACTTCCTCTGTCAAAGCATCAACACTACCACGGGTACTTAGCACATCTGCCAAATCTCCAGTCACGAGGAGGTCTTTATTATACCAGGCATGGTACAGACACAGTAAGTAGGCGAATGGAGGAGTCAGAAGCAGAAATATGCATGCTGCTATTTTCCATGCATAATTACTGATTAGCCCCAGTTTTGCAAATTCAAACACATCAGAATTTCTTGTTCTGTTCACTCTTCATAATTAATGATGTATCTAGATGGTAAGAAACTTAAGTCCCAGTGGAGTAAGACAGGATAACTGGCAAAATGGTTCAAGAAACGTCTATTGTGGTTTAAGACACAGGCAAAATAAACCACCTTTACATGTTTAAATGTGAACTTAATAAAGAAAAAAAATCCATACTGAAATTTATTTGTCCTTTTTTATACTCAGTAGATTCATCAAACTTATTTTCAGAAAAAAAAAGGTATGCTTCTAAATGTGTAATTTTTTAAAGTTATGGATAATTTTATGCATTTATTAACAAAAAAGGGCTATTGTAAGAGTAGCTAAACTTCACTGCTTTACTCAATTCAGTTTATCTTCCTGCTTTACCATATCAAGTTTAATGTTTCACTTCTGTCGAGGCATGAGGCGCATTCCCATGTAATAGTATAAAATTAGCTGACTGATGTGACTTGTGCTTGACAAATCAATGTTGACTTATCATCTTGTTATTTTTTAAGTGCTAATAAATAGCTTATTTGTTTCAGAACTTTTTCCATTTCTCATCTGATTGCAGTTGAACTTCTTGGGGAAGACTGAGACAAAACAGTTATTAAATACTCCACCTATCCTCATAACATCTTCTGATGGCTTCACATCCCCTTTAATCTGTTCAGTTATTTCTTGATTTTGTAAAAATAGTTTTTGCTTCTAAAGTATTACAGAATTATTCTTTGTTTATCCTTGCTGTCCTTTGCTAGATGAATTTTTTCTATAAGTTCTTGTCTCTTCCCATGCCAGTTTGTGCAATTTCATTAGTTTCTCCTTTTTGAAAACAATTTGCTCTTGTGCTCTTCAACAGTATTGCTATGGAACTGACAACTCTCAAGTTCATTTCCTCCATGTCAGTTCACCTGTCTCTCTTTGATGTTTATTGACACCTATGACATTGAACTTCTTCATCTTTACATTAACATTTTCCTTCTTTCCTTTTCTAGTTACTATGAACTGGATGCATTCCTCTGTGACCTGCACTAGATTATGGTCCTGCTCTGTCAGGGGGGTTGGACTTGATAATCTCTGGAGGTCCCTTCCAACTCCTAACATTCTGTGATTTTACACTCATTTATCCCAAGGTACTTCTCACAATAGGACTGTACTTCCCTATCCACTGTAATCAAAATTAGATTAATTTTCTCATTGTTTTCCATCAACTTCCACATGGCAAAGAACTGAAAAAAATGAGGTGTTAAAGCTTAGTAACAAAGATTAATGCCTTTTTATGTAAAAATATGGGAGAAATTTTGTAACAAAACCCAGCAAATACTTTAAAACACACAAACAAACTTACGTGCTTTTTGGTCTGAGCCATTACCTAAAGGTCGCTTCTGTTGTGGACTGAAAGAAGTTACTGAGGCAAACATTTATCAGGCCAGTTTTATCTACATAAAAGTATTTCCTTTTGTAAACTCTGTTAGAGTAAATCTTAAGTAACTTTTCCCATTTTTTCACTTCCAGGTACAGTACCATGTTGTGTTCACAACCTGGGGATCCATCTCAAAGTGTATTTCAACTGCTGCTCCAGCCTGCTGCTAGCTAACCCCTAGGTGGTACAGGCTGTTGCATAAGCTCTTGACAAACAGTGGAACTTTCACTGATTCCTCACTTAACCTGACTGGCAAATAACTGTTGGAACCAACAGGTTCAATGAGCTTTGCAATCTACTATATGTCCAAAGCACTAACACTGAAAGCCAGTCAACTTCCAGCGGGAACTGTTTGGGTAAGAAATTTATCAACCTCTAAAGCATTTCAGAAAAGTCAATTTGTCCTTTTCATTTAGAAGCTAGCATGAAGAAGCTTTCCTTGCCTTTCTACCTTAATGCACTATTTCATGAGGCATACAGAAGACTAAAAGAAATGTGATCTTCTGAAGCAGATTAAAAACATCATTCTGAATTTGTAGCAGTCTGTTTGTTTTCTGTTTTTAAAGTTTCTTTTCTAAAACAAGAGCTCAGCCTCATTACACATTTTGTCCCCACTCCTCCTTGGGAACTAAAAAAAAAAGGTGTAAAATGTCTACTGTTTTCACTGCAACAGATTGCTAATGCACAACATGAAGTTAAGGAGTAACAACTGTTTGCACATGACATATTATTATATATATTTAAATCTTCTAGAACTGCTCTTTGTACGTTTTATCATTATAACTTTCCGTTGTTGTCACTAGCAAGGCTTCCCCATTGAGTGTTTACATACTAGCCAAACTGCAGCCTAAAATAATTAATCTCCTTTTCAAGCCATTTCTGAGGCCTTCCACAGCCATGGCAGCACCCTGCAGCTTTCCTCTCCAAATAATGCTTTACTGCTTTGCGGTATGAACTAATTAATTGTGAGTGATTTTCTTTTGATTTGCCATTTGCAACTTTTCCTCTTAACAGCTGTTTTCTGTTAGGTCTATCAATAGAGGAATTCCAGGCCTGTCCTACTAACTATAGGAGAACAAGCATTTCATACATAGTGGGGGTGACATTCATGCCATATTCTGTAAAATGATCTTTAAGTTGTCTAACTAAAAGGCATATATTTGTAAGACACAGCCAAGCCATGGCAGCTTTCTAATACAGACCATTCTCAGTGGGATGTATTCTGAAGAGCTACTAAATCTTTATCACTGTACTTTGATTTTTCTTGGATGAACATTATTCACATAATACTCTTCTTCCAAAGAGAAGCAAGCACATTCTGGGGCTCTTTCCTTAGTCTGGAACAAACCTGTATCTAATTTGCTGAAGATCAGGACCCGATGGTCATTTCGACCCCAGGGCAGCAAATGTCAACTTTGCCAACTGTCAGGACCTTGCTTAATCAAAACTCAGAAAACCCCACAAACATCCTGTACTTCAGATCAGGCCAAGCTACCCTGACTTAATTTCCAAGACACAATGCATATGCTGCAATAATCTTCTAGGTATTCTGATGTTTTCAAAACACATGCTTGTAAAGGAAACACACAGCACATTTTGTATTTGCTAACATTAGCACCAATTACCTCAGCGTACTGAGCAGCACAGTGGTCTGTCTAGATGCAGGGATGAATATAAATCTTTGAGTTTATACTGATAGCAGAGTAATGAGAACAAGCTATACTGTAACATGCTGGTAAAACAAGGAGTGGATGAGAGTTCAAAAGCCTCAATTCAGCACCCAAATACACAGCAGACCTCTTTCAAAACAGCCATATGGTGTGGCCTTCCAATAGTACTACTTCTTAAATAACAGCCCGAAGAAGGCAGCTACTGAACGCTGAGATCTTCGTTAATGTGTGGAGACCAAGTGAGAAAACTAAACAGAATTACCAAGTGAGAAAACTAAACAGGATTCAACTGTTCTGTGTCTTTAATGCTTCACTTCTATGTAAACACTAAATTTCATATACAATAATTAGTATTGCTGACATTCTCATTTGTGCATTGCAAGGCTGTCAACCTGTGATTTCTCCTTTCATCTGTGTCACAAGAAGGGCTCAAGGACAGCTCAAGGGTTTTTCTCCAATCTATCTGCTCTATTCATAATCTCTTTTTTCTAGGAAGCTTTTCAGTTCTCACAGTCCTACCTGATCTGCTTGCCTTCTCGGACATCATACAACGAAAAAAAGACATCTGTATCTTCTCCAATTGTGTTGTAGGTGAAGCTCTTCAGACTGAGGAAGAAGTGGTGAGGCACTGGCATACGGCAAGCTTCCCCATGACGCTGTCGAATCGTATCCACCTGATTGAAAGCCATGGAAATGATCTTTAGCTCTTCACAAATAAAAGACTTGATATATTTTAACTGAGATTCCATGCTCCTTTCTCCATCAAGTAAAAGCTTAATCTCAAGTATGTTCTACCTTAGAGACTCATGCCAGATTAAGTTTTCCTCCTCTACTTGTTCCATTTTTAATTTGGATAGTTTGAGAAACCACAAAAAGCAGGCAAATATGAGATACATGGTTTATGCATTTGAAATAGAGTTTTATCAAATAAACCAAGTCAATCCTATTTCTCAAATAATATCTTGACTCTAGTACTGAAAATGAGCTGTAATAAGATGCTGCTAGGGTGGTTCTTGATGACTTCCATTCAAAGCAAATGGATTTCAAAGTATTAAGCGTAACATTTGTTACACTCTTTCTTTTCAGCAGCTGAGGTTCACTTACGGAGGTCATTTAGAACCAGGTAGTATAGGCTAATATATCCTGCAGGGTGTAACAAAAAGAAATCTTAATGAAGCTCAATTTTCATTGAGATTTCTTTTTGTTAAAAATAATGCTTAGCATGAGCAATCAATAAGGTCAAATAGCAGAAAGATTTACATTTTGATTCAGTATATCAACATCTATTTACAACCCTGAAAACTAAGTTGGAAAAAGTCTAAATAAAATTATTTATTAATTTTTACAGCCCTTTATATCCTGATCTTAATAAATAGTTGTCATATCCTAACTTCACTAGGCTAGTCCCCTTTACACGCACAGACTCATACTAACAAAGAAAATCTTAACATTAACAGACTTTCAACCCAGATTTGTATTAGCCTAAAAAAACGAAATAAAAAAATAGAGCTTAGAATGAACTTTATTCTGGACTTCAAATTAAATCCAGGCAAATTCTCATCCTTTAAAGACAGGTACCTGTGGAAGCACACTTCTCCTGGAAAGATTAGATCCAGATTCCATGACCAGGAAAAAACTACCAAACACATAAAGACAACAAAAATTCTTCTGTAGACAATGTTTACCTGTGATGTGCTCTGCTGGACGCTGTGTCTACTTGACAAATGCTGTGGAGATACAAAATAGTAGTTTTAAACCTTTTTGAAAGTAAGAAACATTTAAATTGTGTGATTCTGTGACATTCCATCTGTGTAGCATTAGAGTTGTAAAATACAACTGTTCAAGACCATTACCAGCTTTTGACAGCCTGTTTTCACAGTGTATTATCACTCATAAGACCACTAGTTTTCCTAAGGGCTTCTCTCAGTTAATCTATTTCTTAGCCTAACTACTTGAATTTATAGGTGATATTTACCTTAGCTTGTAATGTAAATGGCTGTCACAAGCTAGACAGAATTTCCAACACTGTAGAAGCATTTTTTCTTTTGAGAAGTCCACTCTGTACTGTATAATCCATCTGTTCTCTTGCTAAATGAGAGAAACCTGGCCACTAATCCTCATGGACTAGTATGTTGGCTATGAAAAGATGTATTTGTTAAAAACATGGAGATCTAGAAAGAGGGATGGATTTGAGACTTTGTTTGCATTTGTTTGCTCTGATCAGAAAACAAAATCCTTGATAAATGGTTAAACACACATTTACAATTCCAGCCAGCTAATACCTGTACAAAGGCATCACTACAATGTCCCACATCTCCAAATGGAACTTGGAGGATGATCCTGTGTTTAAAGCCCCTTATGCCACGAGGAGATATTATAATCAGAAAATGGACTTCAAGTCTCACTGAACTAATTTAATTTCCAAAGGGAGATTTAAATACTAATCTACACTGAAAAGGTTTCAGAATGCTTTAAAAACCATATCATGATTCTGCCATGCCTGTTACACACACATTCATCTTAACACTGGCATTTTTAATTGAAATACAAACAGTAACACTGCCTTGTTCATTCACCCAATCTCCAGCTTTTCATTACATACCCAACATCTTATTCTGACCAAACATAGACAGAATGACCAGCACAACCTGCTGATGATCTCATAGTTTCAAGAGGTGAAAGTAGAAGACCACAAAATATATTCAGCAGTACTTTTTACAAACTATGACACTGCCTTTCACATAAAAATTAGTTCTTTTTATCACAGAAGGGGAGCGAAATTTCATACTCAAAAGATATTAAATGGCATATTTTGACATCTGTTTATGTTCACAGTTACAAAAACATCCTCTGTCACACTGGCAGCAGAAGAAACAACAATTTCCAGCTCCACAGTTTGTCTAACTACTGCACTGTCTTCTGAAAGTGAAAACCCTCTAAGTTTAGGTTGGCTGAGTTGCCTGTTTAATCTTTTTGTCACCTGTTAAGAAACTATAAATCTTCCTTTTAAAAAAGAAAATAAAATCAAATCAGTTTATCTCCCCTCCCCAAAGACAGTTGCCTGTTACCGTGGTGTAAACTTTAATAAGCAAGATCATCCACTTCAGCATATCTTGCTTCAAAGTGCTGTCTGATGCTTAAACTGAATCCTTGTCATTGTAATTTAGGCCCACAGATTCTTGTCTTATCCGTCATTAACACAAAAAGATTAATTACTTTAGCTTGTGATTCCATTGCAATACTTCAATCTTCTACAAAATCATCCAAGCTTGCAGCATGCCAACCTACTTCAGAAGCCACAACTGACTGCAGAAGTTAATACCTTGCATTTTGGATTCTCACTTGCAGCCTACACTTTTCCGATAATTTCTTCAATTTCTCTAGGTTATTTGGAATTCTGATCCTTCCCTTCCAGGTACTGCCACTTTCTGCTTTCTGCATTTGCATATTCAGTAAGCATACTTCCTCTTTCAACATCCTGTTATTACCGAAACATGAAGCACTACAAAATGGAAGATGGAACATGTCCAGAGAAGGGCGACAAAGCTGGTGAGCATAGCCCTGTGAGGAGAGGCTGAGGGAGATGGCGGTGTGCAGCCTGGAGAAAAGGAGGCTCAGGAGTGACCTCATTGCTGTTTACAACTACCTGAAAGGAGGTTGCAGCCAGGTGCGGGTTGGTCTCTTCTCCCAGGCAACCAGCAACAGAATGAGGGGACACAGTCTCAAGTTGTGCCAGGGGAGGGATAGGCTGGATGTTAGGAGGAAGTTCTTCACAGAGAGAGTGACTGGCACTGGAATGAGGTGGTGGAGGCACTGTCCCTGGAGATGCTCAAGAAAAGACTGGATGAGGCAACTTAGTGCCATGGTCTAGTTGATTGGGTAGGGCTGGGTGATAGGTTGGACTGGATGATCTTGGAGGTCTCTTCCAGCCTGGCTGACTCCATGATTCTATGACCAGTTGTTAAATTGAACTGATTCATCCCTATTTAAACTCCTCCTATTTAAACAAATTATTGACAATCATTCTTTGCCTTTTTTTTTTTTTTTTTTGAGCATGGGTTTTCTAATTAGCTTTGTGTTTACTTGATAGTCATTTCATCTAGAACTAACGACCTTAGGAGAATTTCAATTAAAAAAACCCAATTAACATCTTTATGAAAATCTAAATATGGCATCAGCTGCTTTTCCTCTATCCACTAGACTCATTTATGTTCTGGAAGTAAATTGAAACTTTTTTAAACTGCCTATTCTGAAGGAGATCACAGTCACTATTACTCACCTCCTTGTTGCAAACAATTGGGATTTTTATTTTTCTATTCCAGTACTTTTTATAGGGACAGGATGACTACCAGCTCCTCCTCTTCCATCACTTTCTTAGAGATGTAAAGTATGCTTGCTCATTGCCAGTACTCTAGACCCTTAGTCATCTTTCCAATCATTATCACTAATGTGCTGGATAGGGCTTCTCTAGACATCCCAAACAAAATGCATATAGGTCTAAATCTGCTGGAACTCATTACTACTTCATGAAGTGTTCAGGTGTGACTCCTTTCACTTTTCCCCAGGTACTGTTAGTGACCTGGCAGTTTACCACTTTACCAGAGTTCAAGGGGCACAAATAAAGGACATTACATGCACACTATTTTCTTGCATGATGTGCCAATTGTTTTCTTCTTTGTATAAAACCTCTCTAGTTTCCCAGTTACAAGTGCATTTATAGAAAGCTGTTTTATTTTAATTTGTGCATTGCCTTTCTGATTTTTCTACTTACTCATTTATGCTAGCCTATTATACTTTTCTACACCTCTGTTCTTCTATAGTTTCTATAGTTGCTCTTGGTAATCTTAATTTCTCTTTCTTTCCCTCTACAACTAAAGGCAATGTAGAATTTTTAATTTATGCAACTTGGCCTTTTGGTGAGTAGCTTATGGTTTTATTTTTCATCTACCGAAAGAGATATCAATTCTCCTTACTTCTTTTTTCCCCCCCTCGAACTTGCTTTATATATCTTATCTACCAGTATTAGTTTTTATTGTTGTTCTTCCTCTTTTCTTTCCTAATGATGCTTGATAACTGAACCCTACCATTATCAAGTCAGTCTTGACCAAACTGCTTTCTGTCTTCGTATTTCCAACCAACTTCCTGCTGGGGATTAGAACCAAATGTGCTCAAATCTGTCCTCTGACAATCTGCTTTGTTGAACAAACAACCATAAATCCCAAAGAGATTTCCAAGAGCTTCCTGCACAGTTTGTGTCCAGTTGTTTTGCTTTTCTAGCAGAGTTCAGGCAATTGGCAGTCTTTATTTTCAAGTTTTATAATTACTCATTCTTAACGACCTAATTTTCCATCTGAATAAAGAAGCAGCAATCATGAGGTGATAGCAGGATTAATTTGACACTTGCTTATTTATTAGGAACCCAGGTAAAACTCACAGTAGTTTTTCAGATAGTTGAAAGGAACAGCTAAGATCCAGCAGTACTGCAGTCAATAGTTGGGCTTTTCATGCATATACCAAATATATTTAGCTTTCCTATAAATGTATAGATTTAACCACCAGGTCTGAACATTCCTTATTTTTGCAAATGCCTGCAGACATTTGTGTCTCATGTTTTTTCTCACTAAGAAGAGATCTCCAGGTGTTTTAGGCATTCTGCTGGACTTGTGTTGCTTAAGACAACTTCATTCTAGCGGCAACTATAGCACAGAGCTCTGTGGCAGAATTCTGACAATGTATTTTCCCGCTATTTCAAAAGTGATGTAAATTTTTTTGAAGTGTTCCACAATATTAGTTAAAATCATGAACACTGACATAAGCAAAGAGCAATTGGGTTTCCTTCAGGAAGGAAGCAACAATTTCTGACAGATGCTGTGCATCCTGAAGGCAATAGTGTTTAGCTTGGAGAAAAGAGTGTACACAATGCACAACAGTTGCGACAAAGAAATTAATATAGCAGTCATACAGTAGTCACAAAAACAAGAGCTAAAAACCAACGTTCAACTTTTAAAATTTACCAAGAAAGAAACTAAGTCTAATGGCTCCGGATAAATGTCTGAATTTGTTGCAGATAGGAAAGGCTGATGTGTTACCTCATCCACTGTTCTGTTAATACAAGGCTGTTTTCTATGGTACATTTAACATTCTACAATCCTGCAAATATGAGAAAGTAAATTGGGCTCTCACAACTACTCCCACAAGATTATTTTACAACATAAAACCTCATTGCTCATCTGAGAATCCATTAAGCATTTTGCCAGGAGTAAGGAATAATCTGTTCCTGGGTTTTTGTTAAATAATAAAACCCAAAGCACATAGAAAACACCTAAAACAACCAAACCTCACCAGTACCTCTCTACTTCAGTTTCTGTCAAAGTTTAAAAAAATAACAGTTTTTTCATCTGTTTTGGTTCCTGAGATCCCTTTCTGACTGTGAAGTAGATGTGATTAGACAGCACTGTCTTCTTGAATCCACAAACTCAAGTGACAGTGTAGTCTGAACTGACTAATGGTCACGTCCTGATACCAGCAAAGATCTGAGCAGCAAACTCTGCTGTGGACATTTTCTTCAGGACTAAGATGGGTGACACAATCAGACTACTCTGACAATTACATATTAGCTATTTGCTGTACTACGAGTAGTCAGAGTAAAAAAAAAACTCTTCAGAAAGAAAACAGAGTAATAAAGCAATCCCGTAAGCAATTCATCTTGTGCTCTCCAGGTCATTACTGATTGGATTTTGCATGGAGTTTTCTATACTGCATTTGAAGGGAAACTGCTGTAATAGCACCAAACTCCTCCGAATACAGCAAATCGGGAATAAACATTAGAAATTAGTACTACAGAGTGCTGTACTTCAGTGTTTTTTACGTAGCAAATTTTACTTCTTCCATGAAATCCACTGTTATGCGTTGCAAACAATACAAAACAGCAATGGCACACAGCCTGCTTACCAAGCATGCCTTTGTTTCAGGGAGAAGTGCATCTTGCACATCAAGAAACCCCACCTAAACATGCATCTATGGCTCCCTAATCTCAGACAGCGGAAAGTCAGAAACATTTTAAAATAGGAAATTCAAAGATATCAAACCTCCTCCAGTTTTCATACCATGCTAATTTGTAAATTGAAATGGAAATGTACATAAGCCTGCCACTTCTGAAAGAAAAGTTGACTCATTCTTACTATCCTCAGGGTACTAGAGACACTGACTGTTCTAATGATTACAGTGCAAATGAAAAAGACATTCGGTTTGTGACACTATTCTAATCAAGAGGACCAAGTAAGAGTAAAGAACAGAAATGTTTCCCTTCTTTCCCTCCCAAAGTGAAAGCTCTAGGGAATCTTCCATGGATTTCTTACCATTTTATAAAGATCTGAAACACTGATCTGATCTGAATCCACAACCTCAAAGTCCTTCCGAGGAACTAAATCCAGACCCAAATGTCTGCAAAAGAGAAGGAAGAGACAGTGGTCAGTGTAATACATTAGCATTCACTGTTAACTACAACATGTGCTCAAGGACAAGTACACAAGAAATACTAAATTACTCAGTCCTTTTGAAATTGTAAATAATTGAATAGATAATCTTAATAATTTAATTCAGACACAGCAAAAAACCCTACCATGAACCCATTGCTTTTTATTCACTGCCTTCAGCAGAGCTACAGCAAATAATGCTTGTTGAAGTTTTTGGCCAATATGTTAGTGCAGTACCCACAGCAAGTTGATTTCACACATGTAAATGTGATAGGCAAATAAAGTCAGTGCTCTGGTTTCTGCTGCAGTATTGGAGTAAGTTTCTTCACTACATAATGAAAAAGTTCTATTAGTAACCCTGTTCAAATGTGCAAACAGAAACTGTGCCTTGGGAAAATTCCAGGTGTTTCCTCTAGCTTTATCCCCATCTAGACATAATATTTTTAATAAAAAACAGTAACTGCAAAGTCAGCAAGAATTCTTATCTCTGTTTGTCACACACACATACAAAAACCTTTTAATTACTCTGAATTAAAATAAAATCTTGTCTCAAATCAAATATATTGACTGTTTCTTTACAAAAGTAGATCAGTGCAAAGATGATGACTAGTTATGAAATACTGTACTGAAGAAGGCAGTTCAGGTCACAGCAGCAAGTGATTAGCAGACAGAATTAAGGTATTTTGCACCCAAATAAACAAACAATAATAAACAATTAATTAGTAATGAGAGGCTGCAGAGCAAGACAACTTAAAAGGCATCAACCCCCAAATTTCACTCTGTAGATCCTCAGTCCCAAGGAATTCAGAGTTTCAATCACTACAACAGATACCTATTCTAAACACATAAATTCTAAAGACACACAAATTAATTTTCCTGCTTTCATCTTATGTAACTTTGGCAATTCATTTACAGATATTTTATACTGGAATTCTTAAGAGTCTTAAAGAAAAAGATAGGGAAGAGCTGCCCTTCTGGACCACCTTTGTACTCTTTTTGTCCTTAATTATACAAGAAAAGCAAACATCAACTTAGTTTTGTAATCAGAGCACAAAACATTCTTCACAGGCTTGTTTCTGATGGCAAATGAAAAAAATTATTTGAAAAAGCCTCTGAAGTACTGCAGAATAATTGCATGGTGCAATAAACAGAAGCCTCCAGGCAATAGTGTTGTTTCAAATTAATTGCTCAGAAAGAGACACAGCAAGGAAGAACCAGTGGCTTGTATGAAGCCCAGTTACCTTTGCTGATCACTGTACTTAATCATTTCCCTTAAGTTCCCCAATTCCATTATTCTTTTTGAAACTTTGGTTATTTGGGTTTTCCTTTTTTAATGGTATCCTTAAAGCATTGTATCTCAGAAACATAGCTCAGCACTTGCCAGCCAGTGGACGAACAACTGTTAGGCAGAACTGTAATTGCAAAGGCAATTAACAAAAATATTGTACTGATAAACTGCAGTTTCTTAGTTCTTTGCCAAAATCAATTATATTCTCAGTGGGAAAAAGGGAGTAATTTTCCTTTTTCAATGCAATTTTCATGCCAAATACCATTTTCTAAACCCTAAGGCTAAATTGTGAAAGTGATGGTTACACACCTTTTGTACACTTTGTTTCGCTTAAACCTCTCAAACACGAGTTATCCACGGCCCAAGACCAGTATCTGAAAACTGCAGCTGCAAAGATGATAATTACTGTATCTATTTACCAAATGAGAAAGATTAAAATAAGGCAGCACTAGGGAATACTTACCTGTAAGCTGCCCTTTGAGTCTACTCAAAATAGAAAGCCCAAAAATATGAAGGAAAAATGGTAATGTGCAAAACCAGAAACATGCAAAGAGTCCACTCCAAAGCTTTTAAAACACGTCAATGCTCGTCATACCCACTGATAATTTTTCTGAATCTGAGTATCTAAATCACATCCAAATTACCCTGTCATTCACATGTGCACTCACTCCTGTTGTGGTTTAACTTCTGAAGTATATTCATAAGGAGTTTCTCCTCAATAAAGATATTAACAAATTATTTCTTAATAACATCTTCAAAACCACTTGTAGGTGCCTTACAGTCCCAATGCACTTCCAAAGCACTATTAAAGTTTTACAGAAAAAACTGCCCAAGCTAATTCTAGTCTGATTTTGCTCTATTCTCATCATTACAACCCTCTAGAGAACCGAGGTCAAACAGTGGTTGGACTCATTACTCAATACATGACGAAACTATTATCTTCTACCTAATAATATGTTCAACACCACTGCAGTAGCATCCCTCTGAAACTTATTCGACATCCTACTTTCAGTTAAATCCCTTAACGCTATGGATTTCCAGCCCAGAAGATTCTCATTCTCTGATTCTGCACAATACTTCTCCCAGGAAATACAGGTGGGTTTTTTTGCTTTACTACCAACACGCTGTCATTTGTTGTGCAGGTGGAAGTTCAGGTTTATGCATCTTATTTGTATCAATCATTTTTTTTGTCCATCAAGGACTGACAACTTAATACTTCAAGTGGCAATGAGAGTCAGCGGCCTACTTTCACTCTCTATTATCAAACACTGTGGGAATATAAGAGGACCAGCTGCCAATCAGCATCTCTCCAAAACTTAGCATGCATAAAAATTAGATAACATGCTGGTTTGTTTATTTGACAGTTCCTCTCTCCGCGATACTTTCTTTTACAAGCAAATTCATATGCTTTTTTCATTCAGCTTTAACATTCAACTGCCTTTCAAAAATATTTCCCAAGTATACCTACAGAATATCCCCAAGCCTCAATTACCTTTTGATAGCATATATCTGGAATAAATCCAGCTGACATTTAGCTATGCCTCCTCTACAGACACACAACTCCTCACAATTTTCCTTTCTTTAGAAAAATAAATAAATAAACACATTTTAAAAATCCACCACTAAATCTCTAGATACATTTCTCTCAAGTAATTTGAAGATAAGCTGACAGACAAAAATACTAGCATTTTTAATACTGCAAGGGCTGAACATACAATTTCACTTGAGGTTAACTGGGATTCTAGAGCAAATCAGGTCAGTTTTAAGAGTAATAGCAAAGAATTATCCTAATTTCTAACATTTTTATTTATTTGCAGTACAAATGCTTCATCCATTTAGAATTCACAAAACTGCAACAACAATTGCAACAACTCTTCCTAGAAGAGCTCTGCAGAAATACCTCATTTCCAGTCTGGAAGAAGACTGGGAGAACTCATCACACTTCAATGTAATAACCTTTGACCGAAAAGTGGCATAAGCAAACAAATTCATCTTGTTTATGGCTTTTATCTGTTCACAATCTTGAAGTATAGATGGTTCCCTCTCCTCTACCCTGTTTCTGAGCATGAACATAAAGTTCCTATCCTGCATTTACAGAGAAGGAAACGTCTCCTCGGTATAAAAGGAAAGTGATTGTGCTCAGAAATTTGGATGCTTTCTGACAGGTACTGCTTGACAGGTATTAATCTGAAAGAATCCATCCTGAAGATCACTTAAGATGAAGATTTCTTCAAAGTAATTTAACTTAAAAAATCAGAGGCCTTTCTGGTAAATGAGGTATGCACATACTGCTGCTATTTTTGGCACTGAGGCAGAAGGAGAGGATTCACATTTCAGATAGAAGATATGTGAGGCAGACCCCTTCAATTCTTTTGATGCAAAATGATTTTCAATAGTAGAAAAAAATTAATTTCTGATTTCCCATTCTAAGCATTAGTCAAAGTTGAAAACTCACCCATTTATTTAAAAAAAAAAAATCTCAAAATCAAGTTTCAGTTTTACTTGCAAAGTGATTAAAAATGAGATTCAAGACTGCAGATTTCATTTCATAACACAATTTAAAGTAAGATGATGAACTGCACACTTCACCTTCAAACGTTTGTTTCCTGATCTACAATGTTTTCCTTATAATTTACAACCACTGGACACTTCCAATGGTATTTCAGACTTCAACAGATTAATATTCTACTAAACTGTATTAGAGTGAAACATGTAAAAAGACCCACAGAATTATTTGTAATATCCTGTATAAAACCTAACAAGATATGTAGGAAAAGTGACCATGTGTTGAGCTGCACCAAAACACACAGAAAATTGCTCAAATCTGAAACTCTAAAATTAAACACTATAACGGTCATCTGAAGGTAGAAAAATTCTTGCTCTTCAGAGTAATTGGAAAATATATACATAAAATTTATACATACAGCTGCAAGACCAGTTGCTGTATGAATAGAAAACCAAACTGGAAGAAGTAACATAATATCATTTAAAGGATGCATCCAGGATCATATTCTGTACTGGGGAGAAAGAGAATGTCTAAGCAATGGAAAATCAAATGACTACAGTAAGGCAAAGTCATTATCGTATTTTAAGAATGACTAGCAGCAATACAAAAGGTTAGCAGCAATAATTGTAGAATAAATTATATTTCTGCTTTTTTTAATAGAGCTAACTACAGAGCAAAGTTTATTAGTGTTTAGGCTAAGCATTCAAAAATAAGAAAAGTAGTAGTTCACTGTAGTAGTTCTGAAAACAGTCTAAATTAATTCTTTAACTACAAATCCAAACAATGTGTCTGTCCCTTGATTTCTACCAACTCCTATAGGAACACAGGGATGACTGCCAGAACCACTGCCAGCGTGTTTAAGGGAAACTGACACCAGTTCACCCAACTGAAAGAAATCCATTAGTGGAGACACGAACTGTGAATTGCATCTTTGCACCCTTCCCGAATAATACAATGCATGCACGATTAAGGTCAGGATCAAAGTAGCTTTACACTAAAGAAGCACACATGCTGCATCTTAGATGTTTAAGTTTACCTGTTTTTTGAAAGCAACCTGGTCATGGAGTGTCTCCTACTAGATTGCACTATCTCAAATAATTACAGACTGGCTCGAATTGCATGGATTTAAGCTTCTCAGTTAACATTAATGCATACTAATGACAATATTTTTCATTTATTTTGTTTGCAAATCTCAAGTAGGACACAGTAAGCAACGAACACTGTAATGTTATTTGAGAAAGGGCAGTATCATGTGAACATGCATATGAAAACTGTGGTCAGTGTGACTGTCATGTTAAAACTCAAAGAAGGGAGATAAAAGAAAGTGACAAAATTATCCCAAAAATTCCATGGAAAAGAGTAATGTTGTGAGAAGACCTTATGCCAAGAGTTAGGGCTGGGCTGGCCTCTAGATGACTGAAAGATGCTCTCTATAGACTCTCCAAATTCCTAGAAGTTTGCATTTAAATACTGCATACTGTAGAGATTTAATTAAGTACCCTTTCAATCATGTATCTTTTTATGCAGTTCCTTTATTGATACCCTCTTCTGTTTCAGGATATATCTCTGACACCATTATCTCTCTTTCTCTAGGGAGATCAATAACTGTTCATATGTAGTAAAAAACACAGAAATACTTTTTTCTTAAACAAGTATCCTGAGCAGATTAATTTAATCACAAGCACAGCTAAATGTATGTATTTCACTGATGCTTCCCAACAGTTGTCATGCATTAGATTTGCACTGTAGTTTAAAAGTACTTAATCTTTAATTATGTGACATTTAAAAGAAGATAAAAACCTAAACAAATAAGCAACAATAAAAAAAGTTATGTCTACAGCCACCTCATCAAGTAACTTCTTTTCACCAAAGCTGTACTGCTGTCTACTCACCTCATCCTTTTTTCTTACAGCATTTTTGCAGCTTCCTGTTGCTAATTTCATCATCTTTGAGCAAAAACATCTAAGCAAAATGTTCAAAAATAGTCTCTTGGTTCCCATTCACTGTACTGGGAATGATAATGGAAAATATTTGTAACTGCACACTGTGAAACTAACTGATTGCAGCAAGTCATTGTTAATGTCCTCCAGAGCTTTCTTCCAACAAGAGAGAAATAAAATGTAGCATGGGAGGCAGCAGTCAATGTATTCAAGCAAGTCTCTCAGAGGGAATTCTGAAGTAGGTGACTAAGGAACAGTTATAACAAAGATCTGGTACTGACAAACACTTCCCTCCTAAGACAATCTTGCTTTAGCAGGGAGGTTGGACTAGATGATTTCCAGAGGTCACTTCCAACCCCCCCACCATGCTGGGTCTCTGCAACTTTCTCTCCTAGCTGTCAACTCTCAGAATTTCTTCCTGCTCCCCATACATTAGCTAGCACTAATTCTACTCCTAGTTGAATAGTTGAAGAGCAGTCATCACATCCCTGAGGAGGGTGATATTTCCTTTGAAAAGGTCATGCATGTGCCCTACAAAACCTACCTGCCTGACACACTGTATCTCAGAACAAAACCAATTCTGGTGAAGGGCTGCTTTTTGTCTAACAGCACTTTACTACTATTTCAGTTTCTCTCTGAATTGAAGTCATCTTTGGCTCTAAAGTAAACTCTCCACAAATTAAACATGGAACTGGCCAAGGAGAATCTAAACCTCTGAGAAACGTCATTAGTTAAAAAAAAAAAAAAAATCTAAAGATCACAGCTTCAGCTCCTATGTCACTGTGGACAAGTGAGCATCTCTACTTACTGCAACAATCATTAAAATACTTCTTCAGTTGGAAAAATGTGGGTTTAGTACCTATGAACACATCCTTCCATGCCTCATATTCAGTATATCAATACAGAGCAAGTACAGTGACCTAATCCTTACCAAAGACAGCCTTAGAAAAGGACAGTTATTAAGGAAACAGCTCATTTTAAAGTAATAGTAGAAGATCTATGCAATAAATTCACTGTAAAAAGTTGTACTTGATTTCCAAAGCACCAAATATTCTACCTGTATACAAATACTATTGAAAAGGAAAAAGTTGTTGTGTTGGTTTGGTTTTTTAAATAAAACAATTAGAACAAAGAGTACCCAGCTGGTACCTGTACTTACTCATTGCCCCAGTCCAGCCTCACTGTGAGGTGTCTCTTGACCTCTCGCACCTGATCCTGTGTCAAGTGACCTGACAGCAGCTGTCTACGTAGGTCAATGAGCTCATTCATCACATGCCGTAGTTTGTAGAAAAGATCTACCTTATGTTTCTGTAAAGGTATATTTTTGGGAGGGGGGGGGAAAGAGAGTGATAAGGAAAGGAGAAGAGGGAGAAAGGGGATGGGGGAAGGAGAGAAGGAGGAGAGATTAATAAGTTTGGAAAGAGAGTGTGAGAAAGAAAAAGAAAGAAAGAGAGAAAGAAAGAGAGAGATATTAATAAGTCACCAAATTCTCATGTAATTACCCTAGAGGAACATTAATCCAGTTCATATAAGCTTTAAAATCCTTTTATCAAAAAGTAGTGTTAAATGAGTAACTTTCTCTTTCTGAAATTTAGGCTCAATCCACTACAGGGTCCATTTTCTGACGAAGCCTAATAATAAGAGGATTCATTAGGTGCAGCAGGGACCACTTACTCCAATCATACAAATTCAAAGGTTTAGATCTGAAGCAACAGAGAGGTGAAGAAGTTTGTTTTCTGCTAGCAGCTAACTTGATGTCTCTGTGCAGCCACCACAACAGAAAACCAATTTTAATATCTTTGATATTCAACTGCTAAAATTTAACCAAGTATCTGTTAGGTAGGAGGATATGAATATTCACTACCTGCATTCTAAAAGGGACTAAAGCGGTTAATGATAAAAACCACCTGCAAAACTACTTTAAGAGTATCATTACTGTAGACAGTAAAACCTCCACAGCATCACCAGCAAAACCCAAAAAACTTAACACCACACAGTCTTTTCCAGAAGAACTAGCAGTCCCCAACTGGGAAAACAACCCCAACAAACAAAAGCCGAAGACAACCCCACAAAACACAGGCAGAAATGGAAATATTTCTTTCCCCTGCAGGAAATAACTACATAGAAGTCCAAATAAGGCAGTTCTGAGGTTAACAAAGGCTACCTTGTAAGCACCCACAAAGCAAGGAAGGGTGTCCGAATGACTAACCTGCTATGTAAGAATTGTGTGTCAAATCAGCTCTTGTGTCTCATACTGTCTGAAATGACACATGGGATGAGGATCCCCAGTTAAAAACAAGTAAAAAATATTTCTTAGTGCAGTGAAATGCTAGCTTCAATTCCATTCCTGCTCATATGCAAAGCTTGAACCATCTGAATCTCATTGACTAGATGGACTAAAACTGAGACTTGTCAAGCCAGCTTTGTCTTGATAGTATTTCATTGTGTTTTACCAAACCTCTAAATAAAGAAACCTGCATTTATCAAGACTGGATCTGAAAGAGGAGCATTCACAAATGTGTAATATTTCTATATCACAATATGTAAATATTTTCTACTGCAATAAGTTACTAGGGAAAAAAAAAATCACTTGTCTTAGCAAAAAAGAATTTCCATCTCCTACAAGACCACTAGCTTTGTTATGACTCTGGAAAAGAGATTTTAATGCAACTCATTTTGCTCAACAACTTGTTAATTTCTCTAAACCTGATTCCACATCTGTTTTGCTGAAGCAGGTTAAGCACAGATGGCATCATCATCTGTCCTTACCAAAAAAAAAATTTAGATTAAAAGATGCACAATTTTTCAACAGGAATCAACACTGGTTCTGCTCCCCTCTTAAAAAAAAAAAAAAAAAAAAAAAAAAAAAAAAAAAAAAAAAAAGGCAAAATACAGACACCAGATCCAACAGAAGACATATTTCCAGGGCTGAAAATACTTATCATGATTATCTTCCTGAAATAAGTAAAAAATTACTAGATTTGTAGTTTGTTTATTTTCATTGAAATTGGTCCAAGTTAAATCCTATATAAGCTAAAGAAGACAGCAGGTATAGAATATACTCATTTTCATGTGGTCTTGATGTGAACAAGACAAGGTTGCAACTTCCAACACTAAGTTGGAAGACTAAGACAGTGAAGTTTTGGACTACTGAACAAGCAAATTAGGTACATGTCATCATACAACAGCTGGCAAAGAATTTATCAGGAGAACCATCTTCAAAATCATTGTATTCAGACTTCCCAAATGAACCTGATGAAAGAACCACTTCCTCCCTCTTGTAATGATGGTTCAGGGCTATCAATGAACTCAAGTCCAGAACACTATGCAGGTGAATTTATGTTTTTCAAGTAGTACAAGACCTACTTGCTTCAAATACAAATAAATTCACTTTAGATCCTACACAATGATGAAAAGGAAAACTCTCAAGCATCTCTTGAACCTCAAACCTCTCTTGTGTTCTATGATAATAAAAATAGACCCTGGTCAAGTTTCATTCTCAAAACCCCATTTCATCTACTTTAAACAGAACGATCAAGCATTGCCAGACTAAACATAAAGGTTTAATGTATGGTTCCTTTTCATAAAATACAAGGTTCCCTATAAGGAAGATAGGTATCAGAAAGTGGAAAGCCAGTGAAGCCCTAGATGTTACCACAGGCAAAGAGCTATGAAGTGAACCACAGATACAAGACCCCTGAAAGTGAAGGGAAATGCTCACGAGAAAGAAAGGAGAGCTAGTGCACACTTGAAGGTAGCTTAATTCAATGCTTGCAGATAGCAAAGAGTTTGAAGCAGTAAAAAAAGAGTGTATAATGCCTCTACTCAGACTACAAGTCTAGTGAATAAGCAGAGCCATTTAAGAGAAAGATTCACAGGATTTGATGACTATTCTCTGTCGTCTTTCAAGAAAAACAGACCTTCAAAATTCAGCACCCAGCTAAGTTGGTCAGGTTCCCCACACCCATGTAAAGAAAACTGCTTAACAGGTGACCTTGAGCACCATATTTCCAGAAAAAAGTATTTTTAAGCACTAATTTGAGCAATTTCAGCCAGAGCAGCACCATGAACCTGAAACTTTGTCATCTTGTCAGTTGTTAAATAAAACAATGCAAGTGAATCTGATATGTAAGTGTTCATTCCTTTTTTACAGTAAAGTTTCATACAACCTTGAACCTCTGATTTGTCATCTAGCTTTGTCATGAGCTACCAAGCAATGAGCACTTCAATCAGTCCATCCAGAAGGATTTGCTGCACACATTTATGAGCATATTTAGCAAATGTTTTACATCTAGAAAAGAAATGTTACACGAAAACTTTAATGGTAACAATTAAGGACAAAGCTTCTAGATAGTCTTAAAGAAGTGAGGACTCTCTTACAAGCAGCAGAAGTCTGTCCTCTAGCACAACTTATTTCCTTATTTTACTATCTCCAGATAGACTTTTGTGTTTCTTTGATCTGTTAGTACTAATGAACCATGCTTATTAATGCTTGGATAATCTTCCTATGCACAGCTACACATCTGAAGTGGCACTCTGACAATATCTATTTTTTGTTGCAATGATTTCTACAGAAATCAGAAGATGGTTTAGGTGTTTTAGTGGGTTGACCTTTACCAGGTGCCAGGCCCCACCCAGCCACTCTCTCCCAACCCCTCTCTCAACAAGGCCAGGCTGGGAGGGAATAACAAGCAAATATCTATAAAGATGGTGAGATTGCTTACAACAACCATACCAGCAAAACAGACTTGATGTGAGGGAAATCAAATGAATCTAATGTCAATGCTAAGAGTTGAGTGGGGAGAAGCAAAGCCAAAACCCCTAAACTCCCTTGTTCCCACCCTGCCTCTTCCCAGGCACAACTGCATTCTTTCATCCCTAAACCCTCCACCCTTCCTCCCCGCACCAGCGGCAGAATGGTGGACATCAGCCCACAGCAGCTCCTCTCTGCTGCTCCCTTCTCCCTTCACTTGTCCCCTGCTCCAGCATGGGTGGGCTGTAGGTCCTTCGGGCCAGGCCTGCTTTGCTGTGCTCCCCGGCAGGGGCTGCAGTGTGAGTACCTGCTCCATCGCCTGTTCACCTCCTGTTCTGGTCCTCAGGTATTCCGGGGGTTGTTTCCTGCTCTTTTTTCCCCCTCATCCTCAGTGCCTCTGTAGCCCTTTTCTCCTTTTAAGAAGTGCTTTCCCAGAGACATTCCCTGCTTTGCTAAGAGCTCAGCTGCACCCTGAAGCAGGTATCCCACAGAACCAGCCAGAACTGGTCCTTCCCACAGGGATCTCCCTCTGCCAATGCCTGGGCACAGCACCCGGCACAGGTGTCTGAGGTTTTTGCCAGGCAATCGTTAAATAAAGTGCTCACACATGGAGACAAAGCTGTCTCCTGCTCACAGCACAGCAAAGGCCCTATTTTGTGCTGACGGTGGCTCTGAAATACTAAGGGCTGCCTTTGTCATTCTTCAAATCAATACAACATACCACAAAAAAACCCAAAAAACAGACAAGTACAGTATGGAAGATGACCTATTTATAGTCTTTTTGCTACCAGAACTTCATCTAACACCACTGGGAAGAAGGCAGGATTTTGCCTCTCAAGAGCATTCCCTGAAGATACTGCCTATGTAATTGTCTTAGGCAATAATAGGGGAGAGTGGCACAAAAAATTATTTCCCATATAAAAGCTAGGGAGTTATCTTTTCCCAAGTTCCTTGTTGTGGATTTTGGTATCTAAAGTAGGTATTAAAGCTTGTAAACATCATGAGCACATGAAAGGGAATAGTAAAGCTGGAAACAACACAAAACTCATGTTTGTCTTTCCAGTTTTGCCAGATTTTTTTTAATTAAACCAGTTATTTTATAGATAAGCTCTGTCAGAATGTATAAATTTCTGCAATATTTACAATCTTTTCATTACAGTGTTATTTTCTCTAACATTATTACCACGCAAACCTTAAATGTTACCTATCAAGTCAGACAGCATTCAAATGCCTGTTGATGAATAGAGGTCAGACTTTACAGGTCAGTACAAGGATGTCTCAGGAACAGGGAAAGGAACTGAAGTAAAACTTGTGTGGGAGATAAGGACAGCATGCAGGTATTAAGACTGGCATGCACAGAAAAGCAAAGCAATTTGAGAACACAGTACTTGCACATATTCTGTTCTGTATATGTACCTAGACATCTAGTCCTGTTTTATTATATAACTAAAATGGGCATTAACTAAAATTACAAAATAAAGAAAACAGACAGGGAAAAGTTACACCAAGGAAGAATGAAGTTAAGTAAACTACAACTTTCCCCAATTAAAACTAAAAATCCCCTTTAAGAAAAAAAAATGTTGTGAGTTTTCACAAAGAGCCTGGGGCCGGGCTCACATTTCTTAAGAGCACCCCAAGAAAAAAAACATTCACCTCCCAAACAAGTTACAGAGTGCAAAAAGAGGCCACCTCAGTTTTGGTCTCTTTCCATTCTTTCACCCTTAAGTTCTCTATTTGTTAGTACTCTAATTATTACTAAGGATGTATTAACATGGATAGTGTTTATTCTCCCCTATGAGTAGTCATAGCCTTTAGCTTCAAATTGTTGAAACTCAAATTCTGTTTTAAGTGTCTACTGTACTCAGAGGGCGATTCAATTTACAGTGTGTACTGAAGCAGAGTTAACTAGTGATGGAAGAGTTCTTCAGACTCTTTTGACAATGAAAATATGTACAATAGCTTAAAATATCAACACATGACAAAGGGAAAGATTAAGCCCTAAAAAAACAAAAAAAGAAAGAAAAATAAACCTCAATAAAGGGAGAAAAAGCAGAGCAAACCACCAAACTAAAGCTTTTACAAGACAAGCATAGATGTTACAAGCTTTGTATCAGATTAAATGACATATCTGAATCAGCACATACTGTACTTAGGTAGTGCAGTAACTTGTTTTTGATACATTATGTCCATATGCTTTTTCCAAATAGTGACACTCCTGGCCTAAGAGCTACAAGATGTATTGAATTTACATCACTGAACTCATGTAGAAGCCACAAGAATTCTGCCTTTCCCCAAGCTGCAAAATAAATAATTAATGATTCTCAAAAGACTAAAACCTGTGATAGGAGGCCTTAATTTATACAGAAGCTGATTTTATATGGGCATTGTCTATGCAAACTCCATCCTCCACTCATTTCCACTATTTCTCTGAAATTTATTAGAAATTCCATTTGTGCAGAATTTATGCTAACCTCCTCTGCTGTACATAAGAGCATTTAATGTGCTTTACCAGAAACTTTGTACACTGAAGCAACAATTAGATTGCCTCCAAAATAATTTCCTAATTTCCTTGGATTGCCCTTTTCTACATAAAATATTTTTCTTAAATGCAATTACATTTAAATTTTTCACAATAAACAGAAAACAATAAAATTACTTGATCTGCTCCAAAAATGAAATGGTGGCTTTAAAAACAAAGCTATCCACCAACAAGTCAAAAAACCTGATGACATGTTGTATCTGTTGCAAACCAAACAAATACCCTACAGCTTTTCATAGATGCAAACATGCCACAGGGAACTCAGGAAACACTGCAGCAGTAGCAACATAGGAAGTAACACAGCACAGATCAGGGCAAGTTCCCAAAATGTTACCAAAACTACTTGCTCCTTCAAGGGCTGTCTTCTTTTTCCTAGATCTCCATTAGGGTCTAAGAACAGTGGGTAATATTTAAACCTGTTATCACAATGCTCTGTGTAAACCCATCTCAGGTTCAGAGCTGTCCACAGAATATTCTGAAGAGAAGTATATTTATGGTTAGTTCCACACTACTGCCCTTCAAGAGATGTTTTTTCTTCCTATTTATTTGTATCATCACACAGATCTTTAAGAGTCTAACTTGGAGATGCTATACAGAATCTATTTTTATGGGTAATAATATGGTAAAAAGAAAACTGTATTTTTTAACTTCTTTTGTAAATATGTAAGTTAAGATACACACCTGGACTCTTCTATCTTTTCCTTACTTACAACTTCAGCCACCTGAGCTGCCTGAATAGAGCAATCTGGGACGAGTAACAAATCTGACAACATTTAACAGTTTCAGAAACAATTTAAAACAAATCTGACATTGTTTGGTGTCTGACTTCATGCTTCCTAGAATTCACATACTTTTGTTACTTTTAGGCTCTGTAACATCATCAAGAAATGCAACTTGGTCAGAACAAGACAGCTATTCTGGGTGTAAGTAAGTGTTATTGAGTTTTTTTGGTTAACATAAAAATAGGACACAAAAAAGGAAGACTGGTCTTCTCCAGGAAAAATGAGGAAAGGCTCTATAGGGTAATTACCTTGAGAAGAAAAAATATTTGGTTGAAGAAATACCCTAAAGTGGTGCCCTGCTCACTCCTATCTGGGTTACACTGGTGGAGGCTGAGGGCTTGAAAACTTGCACAATGAGTGTGGAAGAGACTGCAGCTTACCACTATTTTGTTGAAATTCAGCTCAAGTTCCTCATTCTTTAGGAGTTAACAGCAACAACAACCCCATTTTATAACGGCACACTACAATTTGAATGAAGCTTAAGAAAATAAAAATCGAGGGGGATAAACATTCTGATCAACTTAAAGAGATTTAATTTTTCACTTCTAACACTTGACCTTCACTGCTTCAACCAGACTCTCCTTGTTGGCGAGTACTGGGTCCAGCAGCACTCCTCTCCTAGTTGGCTCCTCCACCATTTGCATCATGAAGTTATTGTTGATGCACTGGAGGAACCTCCTGGACTGTGGCTGACTAGCTGAGTGGGCCTTCCAGAAAATGTCTGGGTAATTAAAATCCCCCATGACAACCAGGGCCTGTGGTTGAGAGACAGCTGCCAGCTGTCTGTAGAAGGCCTCATCAACTTCCTCATCCTGACCAGGTGGCCTGTAATGAACACCCACAACTGTATCAGCCCTGCTAGTCTGCCCCTTGATTTGTACCCATAAACCCTCTACCTGCTCCTCATTCTCCCCTGGGCAGAACTCAGTACATTCTAGTTGCTTCTTCACATAGAGAGCAACTCTACCACCTAACTTTGTTGACCTGTCTTTTCTAAAGAGGACACAGCCATTCACGATCATGCTCCAGTCATGTCAGCCATGCCACTGGGTCTCTGTGATTGCCACCAGATCATAGCCCCCTGAGTGCACCTGGACTTCTAACTCTTGTTTATTCCCCATGCATACTTGTGACAACATCTCCAGTTTGGAGAACACTGAAAACACCTGCTAGGGCATGTTGCTACTTCAACACCATTCCCTTCACAGAAGACAGAACCATCACAAGAGATGAAGTGCTGCTTTAGCTGATGACCATGAGCCTCTCATGGCACCACCTACACAGGCAGTTGGTTATTCTGTAGCCAGCAGGCTACTGGCAGGGACCCTCTGTCCAACACAAAGCTGTTTAAACCCACTTGGGTTAACTCTGCTTATTTGCCTCCTGCTGTTCCCATGACAGTTGTACTCTACCCTTGCCTGGGCCATTGTGTTCTTGTGTGATGAGAAATGAGGAAAATAGGTAATTTAAACAACACTTTTCATTATCTCTGCAAAACACATTGCCCTCAACCCTCATCACAAACTTGGTGTGTAAGAACAGTGAGCCTGCACTTCAGTGGGGCAAGCAGGATCATCATTGGTCATCTCCAGGTGAAAAAACAGCTGACAGACTGACTAAAAGGTCAGTAATCAACTGCAGGCTTTCCATTTCAGAGCCTTTTAGAATTCAGGAAAGAAAATTGTCAGGGGGGACAGCTGAAAAGAATACTAAATAAAGATGATTCAAGATCATCTGCCTGGACCTGAGTAAGGCATTTGACTCTGTCCCACATGACATCCTGGTCACCAAACTGGAAAAACATGGACTTGATGGGTGAGCACTGCTGGATAAGGAACTGGCTGGATGGTCGCACACAGAGAGTGGTGATCAATGGCACAATGTCCACCTGGAGACCAGTGACAAGTGGCGTCCCTCAAGGGTCAGTGCTGGGACCAGTGCTGTTTAACATCTTTGTCAGTG